>JAWWLV010000045.1:18424697-18438032 GCA_035041135.1 Platyrinchus mystaceus
ACGTAGGTTTGTTTAGAGTGACCTTCTCTTAGATGGACGGCCTTAGGGGCTGACGAGCTCCATCTACCCGGGGGATTGTCCCTGAACCCGGTTCGAGATTCGAACCCAGGTCGCTGCGGTGAGAGCGCCGCATCTTAACCACTAGACCACCAGGGCTCCCCACATGTGTATATAATCATAATGATAGTTCGTTGTTCTATTTTATATATAGATATTGGCTTTGCAACCTTTCCAATTTGAGTGTCAACAGCTCCAACAGTCATTTATCTTCTCTATCAAATGTTTCTGTATAGCTTTCTACTATCTGTTTGATTTTTCTATTATCTTATTTCTACTTTACACCACTTTAACTAATGTAATTTATTTATATTATGGACTTTATGGAACTATGGTCTGTAGATTACAACATAATCCTTACCCTAAACATGTTAGTTGCAATAAAATACAATATAGCCAGAATCCCCTTTTTGCTATCAAAATACTTACAGTAATTTTTCTGTTTAATCTAATTTTCTAAAATTGTGAACTTCTTAAAATCATCCATTAAAAATTCAATGAAAGAATCATATTATAAAATTCTGTATGTTTTAAAGCATATTTTGTATAGAATTCTGAGGTTTTATATTGGTTTTCCGAGAACTGTAGGGTCAGAACATGTTCCATCAAACACAACACCTGATTGTGCCTGTACAGGAAGGCTCAGGAGAAAATATCAGAAATAAAATACTAGAACTGGCAGAACATACAGTAGTATTTTTCTGACTGTTTTTCTTGTTTCTGGTGACTGTTGGCTCAATCATTTCTTGATAATATAAGACAAAGTCATTGTAAAACCCTGGACTTATTACTCTTTTGTGGACTTGTCCAGCCTCCTCTTGAAGGTATTCAAGCTTTCAGCAACCACAGTTTCCTTCATCGGAGAGTTTTTCATCTTCATGATGTAGTTTGAAATGAACTATGTTTCCCTTTGCTTTCAAAAACCTTTTTGTGATCTTTAGTTCCTATTCTTTGAATGGGACAGATGGAGAACAGCTGATCTTTATTACACCTCTTAATGTCACTTACAGTTCCTCAGACACGTAACAGATCTCTCACTTTCTAGCTTGGAGTCCTTGTTTATTTAGTCAATCCTCCAATGGGAGCACTATCGATGTACGGAGGTGTAATGACTTTTACTTTGTAGTTCTTTATTCCTATGTCTGTAGCTTGCTACTTGCTTTGTTGGTCTTCATACAGGAGTGATCTGACATGTTCCTAAAATAGTCTACTGCAGGTCCAAGACACTGTTCCAGGTTGAGGCCATTTTTCCCCCAAGTTTTATTTTATGTTCAGTTACAATGAATTCCATTTGGTCAAGCTCAGATACCCAATTTGCCTGCCATTCTTACAGGTAGCCCTCTTATTTACACTGGTTGCATAAATTAATATAATAAATTTTAATAAATAAAAATATTTTATTTTCATTCTTGTAGATTATTTGTGAATATGCAGCATTGTTCCCAGTAGAGATCTCTCACATACTGCAGGGGTTGCCTTCCTTCATTGTGGAAAATGACTAACCTACAATCAATCCGTTTCTGTCCATTAACCAGTGGTTTTATCCATTTATAACCCTCTGTTATTCAATTTCTTTAACAGATATTGGTATGGGATTTTGAATGATCTCCCAGAAATTAGAGTATTTTCATCACTTCTCTGTTGAATACTCTAAAATTCTTTTCTGTTAAATATCTTACAGTTTTGATTAATTTTGGTTTTATGATCTTATCCTTTTTTTATAATTATACTGAAACACTACAGATAGTGCTAATGGGGCAAAATAAAGTTTTGTTGTAATTTTGTACTGGAAAGTATGTGCCAAAATCTTTTGAAAATAGGATTGTTGTTACAGAAGAATGCTGCTAGCGTATTTCTGCTGAAAAACTAAAAATCAGGAATATTTCTAATAATTTCTTATTCTGAAATTTCCAAAATTTAGCTGGTATGTGTTTTAGGTTGTTCTATGAAATTGTTATATTTTATAACAAAAATATTAAATAAAGTCTAAACAGGGTCACTCACATTGTTTGTGAGCAACTAGGTACTTCACAGGATAAAAATAGCAGATCCCTATTAATGTAACCTTTTCTGCAGCTTTGACCTAGCCAAACACAAGTTTAAGCTTTCCATCTTCCATTGCAGTCCAAACAAATATCAGTCCAAGAGGAATCATCACTGAATTCATTTTGGTACAAAGAACATAACCATAACTATAGAAATGGAGGAGAAAAGACAACACAGAAAGAATCGCGTCTTGTCGATCTCTCCCAGGGAGTCTTTCTGCTGTGCCTTTTGCGGCCGGACCTGTCTATCTCACGTTGGCCTTTTCAGCCATCAGCGTGCCTGTAGCAAGCGTGGGTAGAGCCCTTCTCAAATCTTCGTTTGTGAAGCCTGGCCATGATGATGATGTGAAATGGAAATAATTTATTGGAAATCCATGATTCTGTAAGAATTTAGGAGGCACATAAGTTAAGCAACTCAATAAGAGCTCTCATTAGGACTAGTGGATAAAAAAAAAAAAAAAAAAGGTAATGCAGTGCACAGACAAGGCAGTAATGAGTAGAAAACATCCAGCATCTGAAAAAGTTCTGCAGCCTATTAGTGAGATATGATTCATCTTGTCCTAACATAACCATTTAAAATAGGATAAATGAGACATGCCCTTAAAGTGGCTGTTTCTCTCATTTGTCTGTAAAGGGATCCTGACCACCTCAGTTGTAGACGTCTGTGGAGTAGGTATCTGAATTAGGTGCAATAAATCATTTTTGAAGAACTTCCTTTGGGAATTCATTTGAAAGAAGAGTTTCTGACCTACCAGATATTCTATTTTTTAGTATTTTTTTGAAATTATAAATTATCATGAGGCTTTTGATGTTGTACATGGGACAGATACAGTGTCCACAATTTAAAGAAATGTTGCAAAATTGGGTGAATTGCTGAAAAAAAATGAGAGATTAAGAAATTGTCTGTCCAGGAACTGTGTGCTATCATGAAGCACAAAGAGGTGACTATGAATGAGGCATGGCCAAAATTGGTCAAGGTATACTTCAGTAAATACTGTTGCTGGGAGGAATCCAAGGGTTGACTAGTAAATATAGGGGTCATATGAGAAAACCTAATGATCCCTATGTACCTTATACTCTTAATCTCGATGAGGAGAACAAGGAAAAGAAGGAAAAATAACACATTTGTATTAAAATGCTTTGATATTTTCTAGTTAAGAGCAGAAAATGTCCTCAACAGAAGCACTTATGAAATTAGCTTTGCTTGGCAGCAACCACTTCAGACTGGTAACAGAAGTATTTCTTTTTTTATTCTCCAGGAACTAAGGGAAGAAGGTGAAAAAGTTCACTTCTATGCATAGCAACTAGCACTATCAAAAATATGTCTCTCTCTTTATTTCATGTACTCCATGAGGAAAAAAATCTCTTAGGGAACATGTAGATTTTATAGAAAGAGCAGATAAAATTCTTGTAAATAACTCCATGTCATTTTATATTATTGAGTCATGGACAGACTCTTTTTATGATGTTATATGGAAATATAAACACAATGGGTAACATTGCTTGAACAAAATTGATCTATTCTCGGTTCTATATTTACCTTTCAAGTATCTCTACTAGTTCATCATTCATGTGAGTGCTGTTGCAGCCTGCTTGTGTCTACTTAGAAACTCCATGCCAGAGAGAGGCACTGAATTGTCAATTTCTCACCCATAATTCCTACTGCTTAATGACTGGACATAGCTCCTTCTCCTAACAGTTTTTAAAGTATTAAAAGAAAAGCAATAAATAATCATGTCACTGCACTCTGGCATTACTTTCTGAAGGGAAAGAATAAAATATTAACCCTTTTCTTTCCTATTTTTTCTTTAAAATCAAATACAATGGAAAAAATCTAACAGAATAAATTATGATGAAAAAATATTTTTTCTGTGATGAAGATATCTAAGTAATTGAAAGACTCTGACAGAAAGGTTTGAAAATGATGCCTAAAAGATTCTCTGATAGCAATTTAAGTAAATATAATATTCTGCTTTAAACATGAGGATACTAACTAAAAGGGGTAACAGATGGAAAACAGAAAAATAGATAAACAGAGAGAGCACAATAAAATATAGTATAAATTAAACCTTATTTTAGTAAAAGAAACAGAGAGAGCTAGATGAGAGGGCTAGATGACAGTACAACAGTTTGCTTTTGTGAGGCAGTATTTTCTTCTTACTAGGAGAAAGGGAACAATGAGTACAGCCAACATGAAAAATTTGTTCCAGTTTCAGGATGGAGAAATGCCGAAAGCCTTACAGACTACCTCTTAAATTAAGTGCAGACAAAGAAAGATTAAGATAAAAAGATCCTTCGTCATTGATAACTGAGGAGTAAGAAAAGTGTAAAATTATTTTTAGAAGTGGGTTTTGTATGAGGAATATCTTGTGATTTTATGCTGAGTCCCGAGTCATTCAGAAAGGTGATGTGAATCAGATGAATACCTCCAAGTTTGTTGTTGTGGAAAGAGGAGACAGAAGATTTACTTTGGTACAATACCAGAAGAAATTATAATCTCCTCCCCCTTGCCTCAGCTGTATTCAGTAAACCTGCTGGTAGATCAAGCCAAGATCCCACCTACACTGAAGAAAAAATAAATAAATCCACAACTGTAGCTTTTCCTGAACCCCATGTAGAGGGAAACTCTGAGTGAGAGGAACTGCAGATGAGTTTAGGGTGCAATTCAGCTCAGACAAATCCAGCTATCTAGCTGCTAAGCTTCTGATGTAAGACAGCCATTCAGGCTCCTTTCTTTATATGGGGAAGGTTTATACCTCCAAAAGGAGCTTTATCTCCTCTGAGGAGACCATGTCCAGGTTGAGGTGACTATCTCTGTCCATTGTTTCACAGTTTCAGTGTCTAGCATACAGAAATTCCACTCATGTGGTCAAAGTGCATTAAAATGCAGAAACTTCTAAGACACAAGGTGAATCTTTCACTGAGTAGGCTTAGTGCTAGGTGTTCATTTTGAGAGCATATTTCAGATACTTTAGGAGTCTTTGATTTCAGTGTTCTTTACTTGCTTTACATCCATAGACATTTTTTATTACAGAAAATATTCCTTTGTATAAGTGGTCAGTCCAG
Organism: Platyrinchus mystaceus; assembly: GCA_035041135.1. Classification (NCBI taxonomy): domain Eukaryota; kingdom Metazoa; phylum Chordata; class Aves; order Passeriformes; family Tyrannidae; genus Platyrinchus; species Platyrinchus mystaceus. The sequence continues at coordinate 18,429,866 of JAWWLV010000045.1, forward strand.
CTGCTTCTGATTTAAGTGCTTTTATAAGGCCTTCATCTCACCCTTTCATCCAGGCATAGCTACACAAATCTGCACCATTTCTCTCTTGGACTGTACTTCATTCAGCCCTATGGAGCAATTCAGATCTACATGATAACTAAAGCTGTTCCAATTTGTCTGTACTGTCACACTGTTAATAACACTTTTTTAATGTTAGAGTCCTATGACTGTATATGTGTTAATTTTTATCAGGTTCCTCTCCAGAGTGAGCTAAATCTGTCTCTGGTGGGAATGGAGAAGGATGTGCTGGTTCCCAGTCCCTACATCCAATAAGGTCTTACCCTTAAGGTGTTTATGAGTACAAAATTCAGAATTCAAATCATATTTCATTCTTCTGGCTTCCTACCAGTTTAACACTCACAAGAGAAAAAAAACAAAACCAGACCAAAAAGAAACTGCCTATTTCTCAATGTGTGCTGTAGGCAAAGGCTGAGCTGAGCAGGATCCCCAGCAGGCCATCTCTTTGTGTGAGCTGGACACAGGCTGAGGAACCTCCTCAACTCTCTGGGTGAACAATCACCTCTCATGACAGACAGTGTCAGAGCACAACAGGCTTTTGAAAGTCAGGACCTTATGTAACACCACATATCAATTCAGGAGGCGGTGTGAAATGCCAGACATTCCCAGAAACATGTACTACACAGCTAGCAAGATGCCAAATTCCGCACCAGCTATGTGAATTTCTGAGATGTCTTGAGAGATTCACATTCAGACTGTACCACAGAAGTCTCACAGGGAGGACTGAAATAACATTCTTTATCTCTTATTCTAGATGCTTACCTTTCTCTAGTTGAAATGGTGTGGGTATTTATTCAAATGATAAGCCTCTCAAGAATCACATATAAATGGTGGAAAGCTGGAATTTTTGTGGCAAAATATTTTACCGGACCGCAGAAATCTATCACTGGAAAAAAGTGTTCTTAAACTTTTCCTCATGCAATATTCCAAGACTCAAAGCTTGGTTATTCATTTCAATTACATTTAGATGAAAAGATAGGCTTAATAGTGTAAATGAACATACTTTTGTCTCTATGGAGAATCATAAAGATTGAAACAATAGCACTAACATATTTGTAGACATCCTCCTTAATTGGAGGAGATAACTTTGAAGATTAATTTAAATGCCAACATTTTTAACTATTTCACTGCTGCTTGTCACCTCATCACTACCAATCAAGTGTACATGAATGTACCTGTCATGGTATGATGTTTTATTCATTTGAAAGAACATTTCATGGCAATATGACAGTAGGTTTATTTAGAATATGCAAATAAAAAAGTATTTTATTGCTTATTCTTTCAATCACTTGGATAATTGGGATTCTTCTGTTGCTCTAAAAATTAGAATAAAACGATTCTTACATAGCCAACAGCTGAAAAAAGTATGACTCCTGGAGAGCAGCTTGCTTGCTTGCTATGGGGAGCTATTTCTGCAGTGCTTGTCACCTGCTTCAGGCTTACAAACAGTGAAAAGTGATGAGAACAGGATGAACCATGCATGCTGGAAATATTGGTAGATATTAACAAGAAAGTTAATTAAAATATGATTTTTCTGCCAAAATTCTGTTAAATAAATTTATTAAATGAAAATTAAATTTCATCATTTTAACTGACTATTGTTTGAGGAAAACTGGATTAGAGCTAAGTGCCAGTGCTTATTTTTAAGCTATATTTTTTTGTTTACTGAGATACCTAAGATGTGCCACACTTTTACTGTGCAGTCATTACTTACTAAAAGATGTCATCAACATTTAGAAACTTTTGTCTCTGGACCTTAAGGTTAAGAATAATTTTCTCCATTCTGTGGGTGAAAACTGAAAGAAGAAGTTAATGTTCTGATATTCAGTGAAAAAAGAAGGACATGAAGTTGTTCACATGTGTTTTTCTTAATTTATAGACCAAACTTCATCACACTTGCTAAATGAATGCTTTAGTTAGAGATAATTTTTAAAGAAAAAAAAAAGTATTACTCTGGTTATCTCTGAGTTAGAAAAAGTGTCCCTCTCATTAATATTTTATGTCTTGAGTGGAAAAAAGGGGTGTCAGACTTCCTTAGTCACAGATCCATTTACTCAAAATTTCTTCCTGTCTTTGGCCTTGGGTGTCATTTTCAAGAGCTATGTCCCACTTCATACTCAAGGAACATCACTCTTCTAATACAGAAAGCTGATATTCACAGAAAGATGCATTGCTTTCCCACATCTTGCAACACAGTGAGGAAGTAATGAAAAGTAGCTTTCTTATAACTTCTCATGCTTTGATATTTTAGTAGCACAATTTCGTAGCTTTGATATTTTAGTAGCACTGTTGTCATTTTTTTACACTGTTTCATTACATTCAGAAGACTGTTGATGAGACTTTAGTGACTGCAAGTTCCACAACAAAAGAAGAAGCATTGTGCTCTCAAAAATGGGCTATCATAACTACTCTTAATATGTTTGCATTTTTGAAGTCACACAACAAGTAAAAAAGTAATACGAAAAGGGCTTGTTCAAAACCGGCCAATATTACTTCACCTAATCATTGTCACCTTGTCTTCTGGACATTGTCACTCTTCAGTGTCCTGCTATACCTCCTGTATCCGCTTGTTGGGCTGTGATCATTTAAAATAACTGAGCTGTCCTTCCACATGCAGTGTTGATGTCATTATCCACTACACTGAGAAAGGACAGTCTTACTCTCTTTTCCCTCCTTGCCTTGGCTTTTCCCCCTCTGCCTCTACGTGTGGTCTTACAGATTCTCCTTCTCCCTTGTGCCAGCAATATCACTCTTCCCACTTTCTTTGGACTGTTTAACTAACCAGGCATAAAACTAACCAGTTTCTGAGTTAAATTAGCTCTTTGAGAGGTCCAACAAGACCAGACTGTTTTCCCAGATGGTGGGGAAGCTCATCCAGTGATAGGGAGCTGACAGGTTCAAGACCTTTTCCAGTGGCAACAAATTGCTATAGTCCTGCTTTTCCCACCTTATAAAACCATAGTTTTGCTTATCAGACTTTCATATAGACAGGACTATTGATGCTGAAGAGCTGAAGCCCTAATACTAGTATGGATTTGGAAAAGGTAACTTAACTGTCCTAGAAAAGCATACTTCATTTGTATAAGATTGGAATTTGAACTGAAATGCTTTATTGGTACAGTTAGGCCAATATAGCTACTCCAACATAGTTAATAGGCTTACTTGCTTATGTAGCATTTTAACAAAATGGAGTTCTAGCTCTGTCTGAAACTAGAAATATTTCTAATACAAACAAATTTTAACAAATTCTGATAAAGCTGAATTTTTTAACATGCTTAAATGAAATTAGGAAAAATTCTGTCTAGTGATAACAGCTGTATGTATATAGATGGATATGTCCTAATATATTTTGTATTTATAGGGTTGTGTGTATAAAGAGGGATATACTCTAATGTATTTTATATTTACAAATATGTGTTGCTTATACATGAACACCTCATCTATATGAGAAATACAATATATTTAAATAATTTGTTTGATATGCTTCATACAAACTTTCAAGTTTAATGACAGAAAGAAATTAATCGTGTTGGCATAAATGATTCATCCTGCTCTATACAAAATTTCTCTTTTTATAATCTGTTACTTATATTTATTGATAGGGAAAACAGCAGGCAAGTGAAAAGCTTAAATAGGTGAAGCAGACTGAAATTAATTAAACAGACAGTGCTAGTTGAAGCATCTGCACACTGCAGAGGACTCTGACCTGGGAACAGCACTTACCCTCAGGCCCCATGGCACAGACCCGCTGTCAGATCTAAAGGCCTTTGTTAACAACAAGCTTATTGGTGAGATCAGTCACAGGGAATCGGTTTTGGTTCATTCCAAGGCAGTGAGGTTTTGTTTGTAGATGTCAGGAGGGATTTAGCAGTGGAGAGGTTATAGAGAAATATCCATAGGATAACTAATGAAATTGAAAGATTTCCATCCCAAGTTGGAGGAAGATGCTTAAGTTCAAGGGACTTACAGCCCTGAAAGTCACATAGATTTTTCTGAGACTTTCCCATCACTTCAGAGAAACTGAATGCTCAAGGTATAAACAACAGTATTTGGCCTCATCAGATGTTCCATTGGCCTAACCTGGAGAGAAAAACATTTTCTTTTGAAAATAAACAAAAATATAGCATGTAAATATGAAAAGGTTTCACCTAGAGTACTGTTCAGAAAATAATCCAGAAGTAGAAGTAAGTGTTGGAACAATTTGAATGAACATTGACTTGTGGCTGGTAGGAGTTATGCTTGCCTTACACTGGCAAAATCATTTAATTAAAAACAAAATAACAAAAATAACCTTGCAGAATGATGACCAGAAGCCAAACTCCAGAAGAATGGTGCAAACATACAATGATTTTGTTACTCTGTTTTGAAAATATACTCCAGTAGCTTCTGCTGTTAATGTGTGTTGCAAGTACTTTAATGAGTCAGAAATGGTATTCTAGAAATTGAAAGTCCTTGACAGATTTTTTTTCCAATTAATTGAATCAATAGCTTTTAGAACTGATGTAAAATGTTATATTTTCCCTTCAAAGTTATGTTCAAATGAGTATCACAATTTAATTACACACTGAGACATGAAATTTAAGAAGAGTCCCAAGATTCCATATTGTAAGAAACAACAAATAATGACTTGCTATTCACTTTTTCTATGGTATATTTTACAAACCTCTACATCATACTCCATCATACACCTTTTGCAAATGGATATTGACAGTAAGAGAGCATAGAAAGTGAGAAAGCCTTGTCCATCTCTTGTCATTAAGCTAATTTGTCCATCTTGTGTAAAAGTTTTCCTTAGTGAGTGTCATTGGAATATAAGCTAACTACTACAGAAATATTCTAAAAAGTTTTAATTGTAAAATAATGTAAATAGCAAAATATCTGTCTGTATTTAGGCTTTCCTGGTCAGATCCAATGCTTTAAAATAATCATTAAGTAAATGATTAACAGTTATAAAATCAATAAAAATTTGAGATTCATGTAAAATCAGAAAATATTATATTTTTTTTTTATCAAACAAATAACACCATGGACTGTATGGCATTTACAGTTTTACAAAATAAAACTACTGACAAGTATTATGATTAATATCTGCTACCAATTTGTTGTACCCAGGTTACAGAATGGACTGTTTGTATTGTCCTCAGTTTGCTGTACTCAAAAATATTATGGCCAAAAGAAGCACACCATGTATATACAAAGCAAATAATTTACTGTTACTGTAAATAAAGTATTAAGAGTCTAATAAAAAAAATTGTTCTCAGGCCATCTATAATAAGATAGTTCAATTGTATATAGTTGAAGTGATGCATACACACACTTTCTAGTCTCTATACAAGTGTCAGATGTTACTCTCACTCTTGTAAAGCCAAAGGCTTCATTCAGGGGAGAAACTACATTTTTAGTTGTCTGTATCTTTGCTTGGAGGAGTACGGTGCTGGTGTTGGTGGTTTCCTTCTCTTTAGATCTGTTTTCAGTTGACCTGCTCTAAATCGTATTCTTTTTTTTTGTCTGTAAATTAATTTTCCATACAACTTTATAAGATGTGTTTTAAATGTATGGTATATTTGTACTTTGTTTTCTTTGTCATCTCTAAAGCTATATACACCTGGCCCCTAGGTTCATGCTTTTGATGACCAGTAATTGACCACTGATGAATTGTTTACAACTTTGGGCCTACAGCATCAATCTGTGCTTCAATGTCATCACCTGTGCCTTTTCTCCTCAATCCACCACAGCTGAATTTTATTCTGGGAATCAAAGACAGTTCATCCTTCACAGAATATTGCCACTTGATATTACTATCCATTAGTTAGAAATATACATACATACAACAAAAAGCGTTACACTTCACCATTGTGCAAAGCAAAGGGTGAGCCAAAAGAGCATAAACAACTCCTTGGGTATTAGATAATGCTGTTACAAGCTGAAACAGATAGGCCAAAAGAAGTCCTGAAAAAGTCTGACAGGACTTAATGCTTGTTCTGTTGGCTTAGCATACAATCTGTGACCTGTTACCCACAACAGCAATAGCAACTCCACATTTGCTGACCTACAAGGTACATGTCTGTCATACATATTTCCTTTTACAATTGCTAGTTTTACTGAAGATTAGCTAATGCTTGTTAAAACTTCCCACGGAGTCCTTACAAGAAAAGCATGTTTCTCATTACAGTGAAATGTCTCTTTTAATAAGACATGCTACCCTCCAAGTACTCCTAAAATAACATCTTTCATGGAAATATGAAACCATCTGTCTGATAATAACACTTTATGCGACCTTACAAAAAAAAGCAACCTAAAGCTACATATTTTCAGAGTGTAAATTGATTCTTTTGTTGTAGATCACTTATGATACTCAAATAACCTTCTGCCTGTTGGTATATGTGCCATTCACGTCCAGTTCTCCTGGTTTGTCTCCAAGTCTCTTCAAAAATAAAGTCTATCACCTTTGACCTTGCTCTTGTAACTCAGTCCTCTGCTTTCTGGAATATGATTTCTATAATTATTACTCTTCCATTTCCCTTTGTATAGCTCCTCCTTTCAAGCTTCTTCTTGTTTGACAAACAGTTCTTCCCATGTACTATGACAACCAATAGTTTTTCTTCCCACCACTTAATTGTTATAGTGCAGTCTTGCTGCAGAACAGAAATACAAAGTATGACTTCCTTCTTCCCATTGTATTATCTGGAGATAACATTACACTCCTCCGAACACATATAAGAACATGTTATAGAGAGATGTGAATGAAACCTGTGCATGATTATTCAAAAAATCTCTTAAACAAAAGAAGTTAACACCTAATTGGTTGAAAAGAGAGTATACTACATTAGGAGCAGATACTATGAGAATGTTAGAATTACTATTCTAATTTTTTTTTGTAATTATTACAGATAGTTGCACGTATTATTGATAAAAATAGAATATGTACCTCATGAGACTCTAGATGGAAACAGGTTGATGTCTGTAACTGAAAGAGCTATCCTCAGCTCTCTTTATAGAGACTGGAAAGAAATAAGTTTTTTATTTAATTGAGGTTTATATTCTAATATATATATATATGTTAAAAAAAGCCTTGTGGACAAGGCTCCTTTGACCATATTTTTGTAATTTTGTCTAACTATGTAGGAGAACTAAGGTGAATAGTTCTTCACATATGTCTACACCAGAGGTATTTAAACATAATTAAATTAATGTATTACCCAAATGACTGCTATGAATGAGAAAATTACTCTTGTCATGTAAATTAAGATGACATGGCATAAACATTTTGATGAAATGGAGGAAAGATCTTTTCTCTGCAGTGACCAGTGACAGAACCCTAGGGAATGGCTTGAAGTGTCAGTGTTGGTTTAGATTGGATATTAGAAAGAAGTTATTCACCCAGAGGGTGGTTGTGTCCTGGAATAGGCTCCCCAGGGAAGTGATCACAGCACCAAGCCTGACAGAGTTCAAGAAGCGATTGAACGATACCCTCAGGCACAGGATGTGACTCTTGGGGATGGTCCAGTACAGGGACAGAAGTTGGACTCAATGATCCTTGTGGATCCCTTACAATTTGGTATATCCTATGTTTCTGTGAAAATTTAACCAAGTCCTGAAAGGATGTTTTTATTATTTTTTATATATAAGAAAATCCAAATTTAACTGATTTTCTACAGACATAAGTAAAATATGCCACATTTTGAAAGTGATATATTCATTTTAGCAGCTGAAGAGACAACTTCACAGAAGAGTCTCAGAATAAGAACTGCTCATATGATCAAAACAGGCATTGTAGAAAGATACAAGCAGTTGCAGATACTCAGTGATATATAAATCCATTATTTCATGTACCAGCAACATCTTAACATCTATTCTTGACCTGCCTATTTATGGTTTTACTCTTGGACAAAATTATTTGATTAAGTTTCATTACAGTTGTTGCTGCAGTTGATTTTTAGTCATCATTTACTTATAATGATATTGTTAGAATAACAGTAAAGGATTTACAAATCCAGGAATTTATTCTTTTATCAGCAGAGTATTTTAAATCAGGGACCCCTGGTGGCCTAGCGGTTAAGATGCTGGTCTCTCAGCGCCAAGGCCGCAGGTTCGAATCCCGATCCTGCTT
>JAWWLV010000045.1:18438658-18479323 GCA_035041135.1 Platyrinchus mystaceus
TCACCTAAAAAATCCATTGCGCAGGCTTGAAAGGTAAAAACACCTTTCCCAGATCTTCGTTCGCGAAGACTGGCCAATATTATTATTACAATATTATAATATATAATATTTTAAATCATGAGAAAACTCCCCACCTATGTATGTGGAAAACATGCACTGATTTAACCATATTCCTACTGTTAAATTTCACCCTCCTGTGCAAAAAACATACTACTTTCTTTATGCCTTTTTTAAAGTATGCTTCTCCTTCATGCATTCTCACTGTGTGTTACTTTTCTAATAAACATTTTGACCTTTTATCTCAGCATTCAGTATTGCAAATCCAAAACTTACAAATAGGGCATTAAGGTCATGCCTTTCCCACTTCCCTCCACAAATTATAATCACAAGATTGTAAGGTACTATTTGCAATTCACATCAGTTGCATTTTGTATTAGAGGTATTTAGATTTCATTTTGAAAATATGAGGGGGTTATTTTTCTTCCTGGTTTTGTTTGTTTGTTTGTTTAATTGTTCTTTCCAATGAAAATAAAATTCTAGAGACTAAAATAAAATTCTAGAGACAAAGGTTTTGCCTTTGCTTTTTCACAGGCAGCTCTGAGGCTCATTCCTCGCTGTAGGTAGGTCCAAGGAGAAATTACTCTTTTAGTGACACTTTCTGGAATGTATTTACATGACCCACTTCCTCATTCAGCCTCTTCAATTTCACAAACAAAACTGATCTGCATAATTAACAATATAAGGGAATTGATTTGAACACAACTTTTATCACAAACACTAGACCTCCAACATTCCTGCTTTCCATACTATGAATAAAGGCAGTTGTGAATATAATAGAAAGAAACAGAACCAAGTTATTTTAATATATCACCAAGGAAATAGTAAAAAAATAAAAGTAGGTGCAACTCCAAGCACAAGTTGATAGATTTCTTCTCTGTTTTTTGTTTTGTTTTGTTGGGTTTTTTGTTTTGTTTTGGTTTGGTTTTGGGTTTTTTGGGGGTTTTTTGGGGGTTGTTTTTTGGGGGGGTTTTTTGTTGGGGGTTTTTTTTTTGGGGGGGTGGGGGATGCTCTCTCTTTTGGAGTTCCCAAGAAATATCTTTTTTTTATATATATAAGCATATTAAACATATTATTACATTCTCTCTGTGCATGTAAGATACTGGAGAAATGTCCCATTTTCATGTAAGTGCACAAGATGCTTCCAGTGGACGATACAGGATGTTCTGTGACATCACAGCAGCCTCTAATCAGGCTGGAGACTTTGAAAATCAAAAACCTGTAGAGTCGCATTCCTTTAATTCAAATCAGTCATTCATTATATTTTTCTGGTCTACTTTAAATTCTTAAACTAATTCTAGGGAAATTAAATGATAATATAATTCTAATATGATTGTTACAGTAGTATAACTTTGAGAAAGAGAGAATATGGAACCTGACTGAGTAAAAAATATATTCTGTTGTGAGTATATTATGCAACTATTCTCACAGACCAAATTACAAATCAGACTCACTATTCATCCAGAAAGAGAATCTGGCTCATGCCATGTGTTTTCATATGCTCCAGATATTTCATAACACTTCAAATTACCAATTCCTGTGTACCATTTCAGAGCTGATAACTAATGTGTCATAGGTGAGTTTGTTGGTTCTGTTGATCTTCCTCCCTTCTCCTCTCTGTTTCTTCCTCAGTGTGGGGTAGATTGAGAGAATAAACATATAATAAACAGGTTTATTACATGTGCATAGCCTCAATGTTCAAGTAACCTACTCAGAAGATATTTCCATTATCCTTCTGCATAGGGAAGTAACTATTCCCTATCTTTAGAATAATTTTGAAAAATCTTATGATCAATAGCATGCTTTAGATATAAATTACCACAGAGAGGATCTAAGTGTATATAGATTTCTCAGAACACTTTAAAAGCAAGACATTGAATATTTTGTATTTCATCTTGAACTTTATGTTTTCCTGAATTTTCTAATTTAGGATTTTCCCAGTAGTTTTTTATTGGCAAGACATGAAAAAACAATGTAAGTCTTTACAAATAGCAAAGTTTGAATAAAACTTCTACAGGCTAATTTCTTAGAAATTTTGTAGGACATTTGCTTTAGAGTGAAAAAAAGGGACAGGGAACGTTTTTTTTCTCTTAATTGTAAAGGTGAGATCATGCACTGTTTAGAGCTTTCACTGGTAGTTCTATGATTTTCATTATTTGACTACACAGTTTGAATGATGATTTGTCAGGTTAAACAGAAGAAATGTCAACATTTACTTTTGCATATGGGTATTCCTCATAGTGAAGAGCCAGCACAGACTTGAATTTTGGCTGCCATTGGAGACTAGAGCCTGGAAAAGAAAACCCTGGGAAGTAAATGGTATTGATTTTTCTCAAGAGCTGACTTTGACCCAGTGACCACACTTCAGTGTTCAATTTGCCAAGTGACAAAAGATCCTTCTCTTTCTCTTTTGTGTGTGTGTATCCGTCCGTAGGACTGTTGCTTTATTCACCTTTTTCCGCTCTTCAGTGCTTAATGCAAATCCTAGGAACCAGGATAACATGATCACAGCCTATATTGGTTAATATTGAAAGACTGGACACTGCAACTACTTGAATATAACAGAGTCTATAATTTCAAACTAAAAAAGAGTCTGGTTTTAGTCATCAGAGGGAAATTTAAGAAAACATGAAAATGAAGGTTTAGGAGTAGTAGGGAAAAAAAATAAAACTAAGTAAATCTCTACATGTAATATTTTAAGATATCAAATTTTTGGCTTATTTCATAAGATTTATGACATGACTCATGAACATTGCATACTGGCAGCTGCAACACACTATTATTCTGGTGCTTTTTGGTGAAGATTTACTTGAATTTCACTCTATATAAAATGTGACTAATTGACTGATTCATTTTGGCATAACTGTAACAGTGTAATGATTCTAATGCCCTTAAAATTGAATGTGAGGCAGACTGAGCTTGGCATAGAATTATTCTGCAGGCACTGCATTGGATTGTCATATACAACTCCATGTGGGCCTCTTTCCAGGTTCCAGCTCAAGAAGAGCAGGGGGATGGAAAGATTGATGAAGTAACAGTGTGTGGTTCTTAAATACAATGCTTGAGCCAAAATCAACAGAAAAATTTACCTTGTCTCTTTCTCCTTGAACTGGGTGTTCCATGTTACACTTCACAGAAATACAAAAGCAGGAGGAGTGTTGAAGTAGAAAGGCAACAGAGGAAAAAGTGGATACAGGGAAGCCAAGAAACATAATGGGAGGGTGTCTGGACAAAACACTGAAGGCATTAGGAAATGGTATAAAATAGGTTAAAGATAAATACAAAAGAGCACCACCAGCCTCCTGAGCTCTGTTAGACAGAGCACTGCTGACATGTCAAGGGAGGTGATTCTTCTCCTTGACTCTGTACTGGTGAGATATATCTGGGGTGCTGTGCCCAGTGACGGACTCACATGTACAAGAGAGATGTGGACATACTGCAGTGAGTTCAGTGAAGGGCCATGAAGACGATTAAGGGACTGGAGGATCTGAGCTACATGCAGAAGCTGAGAGAGTTGTGACACCACAGACTGGCAAAGAGAAGGCTCAGGGAAGTGACATAGAAAAAATGTAATGGGATAGAAAATTTTGGGAAAGAAATACAGTAGACCATTCCCATCCCTTCTGTTTATTATATATAACGTGTTAGATGCTTTATAGAATAGCTAATCACTCAAATAAGAATCCTTTAAAGCTCTCAGAAGAGAAAGGACAAGGAAAACCTACCCATAATGGTATTAACTAGGAGTACACTCCCTATGATGGGCTGTTTTTTGGGCTTGCCTTTCTCCAATATTATTTCTTTGAAAAAATACTGATAGCAACTCCATTTAAAATGAATGTTTCCTGGGAGCTGCATTTAAACTCAAGGATATCATTAACACCTGTCTGTCCTCATTCATCACAACAAGCTATTTGTTTTAGTCATTTTCAGAGTCTTGATGACACATGGAGAGTGAATCAACATTTTCTGCTATTGACGAATCAGAATCTATAAAACAATTCATTAGGAAGTTGCGTTACATTAATAGAAAACACAACCACAATATCAACTTGATAAATATTACAAACATTGGAAACTCTAACCTGTGCAAACAGATTTCATGTTTATTCAAAATTCAAACATTTTTATGGGCCGTATTTTGATTAAGGTTTGCAATAGTGATACACACTGTTTTCTTCCTCCCTCCCTCTCTCCTTCCCTCCCTCACTCCCTCTCTCTTTCTTCCTCCCTTCCCCTTTATTTTCCATCTCCGTTTTCTATCCACATTTTCAAATTAAGAAATCTAACAGTTACCTCTTTTCCTTTTCCCTCCCTCGAAAGCCCTCTGCTACAAAATATGTTGGGTTTTCATAGTTTCTGAGTTTTAGAATGGGTTAAGGTAGGAATTTTATCCAAAATAATTTTCAAAGTTCTAGAAAACAAATAACAATAAGATCTATTTGTATTCATTTTGAAGATATTTTCTGAATTACTGCTTTTTCTTTTTTTCAGAGGTGATTTTTAAAATCAGTAAGTCCTTGCCTTTACATTGAATATGTTTCATACCCAGATAGCAACAAAAGGCCTACTTCCAATCTTTAAAGGACATTGATATAAAGCACAGATGGATGAGACCATCTTACATCCTATGAAAGGAGTGTTTTTCTATAATTACAATAATTTGGTTCTGGCAGAGGAACTTTACCACTACCAGTTTCATCTTCCTAGGCCTGTATGTAAAGCAACACTGTGGATATTTTGTCCATTCTCTTCTTCTCTAATCAGTCTCCAGTCCATTGCTGTATGTTTGTAAGGAAGTGCAAGTAGTTATATATTTTCCACAATTCCACACCGCTAGAAATCTAGGAAGGGTGTTGGGAATAGATGGAGAGAGGTAAATAATTTTTTTTGCATAAACTGAGTTATGACAATCACACTCACAATTTTGTCCATACTAAAACAATTGCCTCTCAAACCAGTACAGTTCTTATATCAGAGAATAAATAACAAAACATAGGTACATGATACAACTCCTACTTTTCTTATTCTTTCATAACATTAATATTTACAAATGTTATGTACTTTTACTGCTCTGGTAGGTTTTGATACCTCTGACCCATATACTGGAGTATCTTTTGACGGCTAGACATTACAATAAATGGATGTTGGCACTGGCAAACATTAATTCCATTAAAACCTGATGGTTTGCTAACAAATTTAAGAAAACTTGTGATTCATAACAGTCATTTTATGCAGTAAAAAGCAAACATTTCCTCCTCTACTTTTTAATCTCTATATATGGTATATCTTTAGGCTGATTTAGTTCAGTGGGTAAATAGCAGGAAATGTGCTAGTCCTACCTATGTTTCATTGGTTTTCCAATGTTCAGAAATATCCAAATCCCCTAAGAGTCATCTAGCATATTGCTGTCTAATGAATTTTATAAACATAAGCTTTGTAAGATATGTGACATTTAAGTTGCATTATTAAAGAATAAAGTAGTGTATATTCTCAAACAACAGGGGGCTTTATCATGCAATGCAATAAAAAAGACAGAAAACTGTACAAAGTTGATATACTTTGCATGCATGATTTCCGCACATTTTTCAGACTCCTGTAGGTATTGTGTGTCTCATTCCAGTGTGCAGTAGTAATAAAAATACACAAAACTTCACTAACCGCTTTCTAATGAACTCCTTAAAAGAAGGCATTAGGGACCTTTTAGTTTTTACTTCTACCATGAATATAGAAAGCTGTGAAAACACAGCTTCAGAATAAAGAAGATGAAAAAAGTCTAAGTTGGTTCTTTATGGCAATAATTCCCTTGGTCTTGCAATTCCTTAGGTTCAATTCTGTTTCAAAATGAAGAAGTGAAGCTGACCTCCATTTTTATCCTATAATGAATACCTTAATTATTATCAAAGCACTGACCTACTGCCATTTACAAGAGCTGCAGTGGCTGATAATCACCATAAATAATAGATTCTAATCTAAGTAGGTTAACTGCACAGATTGAAATGTGAGGGCATTCCTTCCTCCTTAATGCCACCTGGAGGCCTGAGTGATGGTAATAATGCTGCAGTGATATCTGTCAGGCTCCTGAGGTCAGACACTCCATACCTGAAGAAATTATCCCCCAAATTGTTCCATTAGCTTGCATATGGGGTGGTTTTCATTCCACCAGACTTGACATGGTAAGAAAAAAATGAAATCTTCACAAACCACTTTCAAATTCTATACATTACTAAAACAAAAGGAAAAAAGAAAAACTAGAACAGCATAAGAAAGAGGAAAAACATGAGGATGGCTGAAGGCTGAGTCTCTTTTGTATTCATATACATAAAAGCAGTGTGAATGAAAAATTAATTTAAAACACCATCAGAAACTCCTTTAACCTTGCACAATTGCAAAAGACTATATGACATATATAATGGGACAATCAGGTCTTTAGTGTCCTTTTAATTTAATTTTCTTATCTTTGACCAAATTAAAAGGACAAGTATAATTAATATGATAAGTTGTCACTAACGCATGGGCATGTATATATGCTCAAAACCTGACTGTCTCTAGAATAGCCAATGAGTAAATGTTTCTCCATGAAAAAAATGCATTTTAATGTTATTAATAGAAGCTAGTTGGTTTCACCAATTTAAGTAAAGAGAATAGTGGTGTTAAGATGTGAAATTCTGTCTGAAAGCTCATTGGAACAGTGTTGCAGTGAAATGATTAAGTGATGTGTCTAACATTTCTGAGATGTGACATAGTGTAATATTTAAAGGGCTAACAGTCCATAAATATCCTCCTCCTTTTTGTCATATGAATATATGGTTTCCATTTTGTTTCTAAAATATGGTGTAAACAATAATTTTAATGTTCCAATTTTTAAAGTTAGAATGAATGCAGCTTTCAAAAGAGGATGATTTGCAATTGACTATTTGATCATAAGTCTCCATATCTGCTAAAATAATGTTCATAGACTTCTTTTCTTAGCCATCAGTTGGACCAAACAACATGCCCAGGATTTGTGCCTAATGCTCCTTTTCTTCTAAATCATCGTTTTACCTTTTGTCACCATAACAATTCTAGAGACACAGGCAAGTATAATGACAGTAATCAATCCCTAAAAATGTCTAATTAAGAGCACTAAATCCCTCATTTTAAAAATTGGGGGGTGGGTGTGTATTGTGTCAATAAGTCAAAAGAATGTTTTGAAGGGAACTGTGGATTGTGCTACCCTGACTTACCTTATATTGAATGTCTACCTCATTTCACTTTAAGTTCTCCTGAGCAGTAAAGGCTGGATGCACCCATATAAATGCAGGCAAGGCCCTTAAAGATGCCCTAGGGTACCCCAGACAACTCTATAGGGCTAACCGGGTGTCATGGGTTTGCTGACCAGCCCCCCCCGGGGGCTGAAAATAGTTTTGCCAGGTGGATTTCCAGAGCAAAGCCAATCAAAAGTTTTAGTAACGCCTCTGCCAATTACATATTTAAGAAAACAGAAAAGAAGGTTTGTGACGCAGAAGAGATAAGAGCCATGAGGCAAGAAGAATTAGGAGCCATGTAGGGAGAGAGGCAGATCCCAAGTGGAGCCAGGCCTCCCTCCTCCCCTGGCCCTGGGCCGGGGGCAGGTGTGGCACTGAAGCTCTCCTGGCCGAGACGTGCAACAGAGTGAAAAAAAAACTCTAAAGGAAGATTGCCTGGACAAGACAGCTGCAGAAGGAATTCCAGGTGGGAAGATAACGCAGCTTCTGAGGTCGAAGCTGGCAGCCTCAGGAGAGAGAAGAGAAGCTCAAAAGCGGGGGGGGGGGGAGTTCCTTCTCCCCCTCCCCCTCTCCCACTTCAGCAGGGAAAAGACCAAAAACTAAAAAAGCCCTGCTGTCTGTGGAAGATTACTGAGGTGAGGAGACCCTCCTGCAGCTCATGGAGGAGCCTACACTGAAGCAGGTAGATGCACGAGGAAGCTGCGACTCCGGTGGGAGGCCTAAGATGAAACAGAGTCTTGCCAGAGACCTGTGGCCTATGGAGAAAAAAAACCACTCTGGAACAATCTGGTCCGGGTAGGACCTGTGATCCCAGTGAAGGATCCATGCTAGTGCAGCTGAATTTGGGACCCCACAGGAAATAGTGGTGAACTCAAAAAACCATTATCCCCTATGACACTGGGGGAAGACCATGGTAAAGCAAATGTCCCTTTGAAGTCCATGGAGGACCCCACAGGGCCTGGGCAACTCCCAGTCTTAACCCAGGAGGGGATAGGCCCAGCCCTGCGGTCAACATAGAAGAGAGAAAGAGAGAGAGACAGTTCCAGCTGCAACAAATCAGAACTGTCGTCCTAGTGATAATAAAAGAAGATCTTTCAAATGCTGCAGAATTGTTTGGAAGACCTGTAGCTCTGGAAGTGGAAAAGAGACTGTTTTCTCCTCATGAACTGATACAAAGGGGGGGAGGGGTACTCCTGTAAATACATAGCACTTTTGCCTAGTTAGAATTGTTGTATATATAGTTCTTTAGTTTTTATCTTGTTAGTAATAAATCTTAATATTATTCTCCCCACATCAGATCTCTTTTGTCTGCATAAACCTTCTCACAATTTACAGCAATTGTGTGGGGGGTGAGAAAAACATTGGCCCAGGGCAAACTCACAACACCAGGATAGCAGGTAAGGGGTAGAATGTGGGAGAAGGCTGGAAATAGTAGCCAAAGTCTAAGCAGAATATCCCATTGTACGCAAAATGACATCTGCTGTATGTCTCTTTTATACTGAATGAAAGAATGAATAAACTTCTTGTGTAATAGCTATCACCATTCTTTCTAAAAAAGCCACACTCACTCTTCCCTAATATAATTTAGCTTTACCTCCTAAGTCTTTTTTGTTGTTGTTGTTTTGGTTTTTTTTGTTTTGGTTTGGTTTGGTTTTTTTTGGTCTGGATAATTGTCACACTAGGGAGATCAAAGCCTCCAGTTTTCTAGGCTCTTCTGAAAAGGGATTTTTTTGAAAACTAATAATTTAATTATAAAATTCCTGTTTTCTTCTGTCCTTTTAGCACTGAGACAATATCAGTGATGCTTCATATTTTAAGTCAATATGTCCATACTATCATATCTGAGCTTCTTTGAACTTTTGACTGAATACCACCTATTCATTGTAACATTTTACACATCATTTAACAAATTTGTTCTACAATACCTTCCTTGACACTTTAAAAGATGCCCTTAGGACCATAAAGGTAAGGCCAATTTTAGAAATCATGAAACTCCATGCAAATAATTCATTTAAGACTTAAGCTATGGATTTATCAATCCAAACTTCTCCTTATGAAGAAAAAATTAGCAAGTTGCCTTCATAATACTAAGAAATATGGAAGACTGGGAAAATCCATGCCCACAAACTATTGCTATACTCTATAATTATTGCTATATTTTTTGTTGGATTAAAAGACAATAAAAAAGGGAAAAAAACCCAAACAAACAAAAAAAAAGCCCACCCAACCTGAGGGAAATTTAAAGCAGTAATTCAGAAGATTAGCATATGAATATGTTTGTGTGTGTATGGGTATTCATAAGTCTTCATGATGGAAGAATTCCAACAAATATTGCTCGTAGGCTTTTGCAAACCATCCACTTTAAAAGTAGTGTCAATATGCTGTATGGAGTTAAGTCTAGATTAAGAGTAAACATGATGATGTTTGAACTCTAGTGGTTATAAAAGGTTTGGAGAGATTTTTCTCTAATCCAATTTTGAGAAATTTGGGGCAAAAGACCCTGCACCTACAACTAAAAGATCTGTCAGAATTTACTTATATCCTGAAGGCAAAGGTACCCTTGGGAACACAGTTAATATGGTGTGGAGAGAAATCTAAGTTCATATGAAAGGGCAGAAAATCTGAAATCCCCGTGATGAATGAATAGACATTTTACTGAAAACACATGCATTCATTCAAGGAAATAAGATGAAAGTAAGATTGTGGAAAGTGCTTAGCTATGCATTCTGTAAAGATTTCATAAGCATTACACATGAAAAGCAAGATCCAAGGAATTATAAGCAAGTTCCTAACACAGCACATTTCCAAGAGAACTAAGCGCAAATCAGAATCCTGCCATCAAACTCATATACAAAAGCTCATTCATCACAAGCATTAATTGTTTTTTCTTAAATCTAGAACTGAGAAATATACACAAACCCAGAGCAATGCCAGAAAAAAAAGAACCATTTAAGACTGTCTAAATATGCAGGGATGCTAAAAGGCATGTTAAATATGGCATTTTTCTAAACCTAGTGCCAGATGCATAGTCGTCATGTAAAGATATTTATGTTTCCATATCAACGATGGTAAAGTTGCTGTATACATATCTCATCTGTTTGTGTAGGCTGAGATAAATTTGAGTACTTCTGAACAGTTCAGTAAGTAAATTATAGAATTACTTTGATTTCTCTGTATTATATAATTACTTTCACTCCCTTTAAGTTTATTGTGGAAGAAAAGAGATCAGAAAAGAGATTAAGGTTGTATTGTTGATCTATGTAAACAGGACTCACTCTCTGGGAAGTGACAGATGTAGGCAGGATTCACTCCTGTGAATCACCCCTGCGATTCTCACCTAGTACTGAGAACAATCAATGGAAATACTTGGAGTTCTTCACATAAATACCTACAGTTTGCAAGGTCAAGCCCTCAAGAAGTAGATCAGTAGGCATGGCTTTCATTAGTGTTAATATAGCTGACATTTTTGCTAAAAGCTAAATCAAGTATTGTACACACTATTGAATTTGTCCAGCACCTCTGTTGTAATGCATCCACAATGCAATTATGCTGTGAATTACAGTTAGCAAAGAAACTATTTTCTGACAGGAATAAAAAAACATAGAGAAAACCAATAAAAATGTAGGCAAATCCATAGCCCAAATATTTGCCTTTGTGGTATTTCAGTTGCCTGGAATTTTATTATTTGATAATTTAACAATCCACACATCTTCAGCACAAAGCAAAGCCCAAATACAACCCCTCACTCTCTACTTCTTTCAATATTACGGAAAATAAAATCAAAGGCTCTGAATAGCAAAGTTGTCAGAAATTATGTAATTCATTTTCTGTAGCAAAACTGTCTATAAGACAAAGAAAATAAACAAGAGAGCATTTGACAGGGCCTTCCAGCAGCAGTCCAAAGTGTCTGGGCTTTCTGCCAATAGTCCCTGAACCTAAAATTATGGGCTAACAAAACAGCTAAAATTTCACACCACTCCAGAGCTTTTTTTCTTGACAGCTATAAATTATCAATGCAGCATCACTAGTATGCTCATTGGTCCAAAAGATGCTATTTCATCCCAAAACTGTACTTTCTAACTTTCATAGTTTAACTGACTTTTAAAATTATAACTATAGAAGTACAAATGATCCTTTAATTTGAGAGTGCATAAGCCACTGAAAAGCTCTGATTAGTGTGACAAGAAGGGAAGAGAAAAAGAAGATTCATATTTTACAGTATTAGTTAATTTAAAATCCAACCTATACTTTATTAAAACAATAAAAAATAGTATTTCTAAAGTATAGTTTATTCAGCTTCAGTTTATAGGTGGAAGGTTGAGGTACATAGCCATATTGAGAATGAAAGCAAAGTTATTGGTTTGTCAGAGCTGCCTGGGCACTTAGTCTTGCTGTCTAAATGTTTTTCAATGGGCAATGAGATGTTTACAATAGGTGCTTATTTTTTATGTATTTAATCTATTAGAGATGAATATGGCACAAATTGAGGTTCTACATCTGAACATATAAATGCCATCTAACATCATGACCCTAATTTTATTGAGGTTGTGAGAAATAGCCTTGGGATTTTGTTTCATCTTATTGCTTGTTTGGGAAAGAAGATTAGTAGGAAGACAAGAGGACAGACTGTTCATGGATAGAGTATTTAGGCTATTGCAATATGGTTCAGATTTCTTGCTCTGCTACAAATTTTGCATGACTTTGAACAAGTGACTTAGGGTTACATCAACAAATGAGTTCTAAGTATGTTGTTGCAATCCATAACTTACAAGAATCCTGACGTAGTGGAATCCATACAGCTGTTCCCATAGGGAAAGACAGATGATTACACACCAGACCCAGAAAGCCAACCTGCTGCACAGGGAAGTCTCTTGATATTTCGCTAATAGCAAATGAGAAGTGTTATCTCAGGTGAGTATATGAGTATCATAACCAGGAATGTTAACAATAATTTTTGCTTACTTTGTTCTTTCAACGTGTTAATAGAATAAATATATTTAATAGGTACCTTCTAAATCACACTTTGTGGATTACATATGCAAAGAAACCCCCACTCATTCAGTTACTCTGGAGTTCTAAATTATTACTACTTTAACATTATGGAAAATCTTGCTGGTAGAAATTTTGATATTGAGGGAGATTAGACTTAAAGAAAACTTTATTGTCCCTATTGCTTCCCAGTATCTAAGATCATAGAATCATAGAACCGCATTTACCCCCGCCTTCAGGGACAGGTTGTAATATCTCCTATACCAGCACTTGGTACAGAGCACTAATTTCAGTTCATATTGTAGTGCTACAACCTTCTTCCTGACCACCTCCCCTCCAATATCATCACCTCACATGTCCTTAAAAACATACATGGAAAACAAATTGTTCTAATTCTGACTGCACGAAGGACAGAGAGCATTATCCTTACATATCTATGATGGGAGAACTGATACCTGTAACAATGGTTGCCGCAGCTCAATTTCTGTAAACACTAGAAGGAACATTCAAGTCTAGAAAACTGTGTCCAGAAGACATTCACAGTCTTTCAGCATTTAATTTCCACTAATTAGTCTTTCTTTTATGGAGAGTGATTTTGATTTTCCTGTTTAATGATTAATAGTTAAAAGTCTGTATCACACATTTCTACCTATGAGAAATATGTCAGACAATTATCCACGTTATATCACAATGGAAGATCTGATCCAATTAGTGTTCCGGGACACTGCATCACTATGGATTTATAACTTGATATTTCTCTTTCTTTTCTATAATTTGTTATGGGCTGGCTATGGATTTCTTTTTCCAGCTTTCAAATTTAAGTGACAAAGTCCAGGTCTTTTCAGCTAAAGCTAACCATGCAAGTACATACAGTTATCCCAGTTATCCACAACTTTGTAAATGATGTTATCTACTAAATACACCTGAATGTGTATGTTATATAACCATGAATGAAAAATAGACCCTATATGTTTATTTTTCACTACATATACATTCAAACTATTTTGAGTGGTTGACAGCTATAATCAGAATAATCAGTCAGTCAGAATAAAATCTGACTTATTCAGGGAGACCCCCCTCAGCAGATCTTCCCACTTTATGACCCCTTGGTGGGTCTTTCACTTTATTTGAGTATGTTACCTCCTGCCAGTGACTGCCAGCACCCATGAAGGACCCACACTAACAGTTTATGAAATAGCACTCTATTAATAGAAAATTGTGACAGGTTAAGGTTCAAAGACTGCTGGTGATAATATCTTATGGTAAAAGTGTATTCAAAGCAATACACAGACAAACCCTAATCCCCACTAAAATTATTCAACATGCATAGAGTATGATTCTTACCCAATAGGCATCCCTATGGGAGATAATTCAAGTTCGGCCTGTTGACTGATCCCAGTAGTTGCAATGGAAACTTCCCTAACTATTCCTCATTCTCAACTTACTTTTATTCTATTTCTTTATGTTTAGGTGGAGCTTGAGAGACTCTAGTCATACCTTTGTTACTGATTGGTGTAAAAATTCTCTCACTTTGCTCTTAAGGTTATAGTCAATAAAATATAAAGCACATGCTAATTGAGGTGTGATTGTACCCTGGAGGAGGGTAACTTTGAGATGGAGGTGTGTGTTAGTATTACAATTAGGTTATAATGAACCCAGTTCACCTGAGGAGAGAGATTTCACCACAGCTGTAGGTTCAGCAACAGGACATCTCCTATATCCCTTGGTTGACAAGTGCCACGCAGTTTATCAGCTGCAAAGTACCATCGAGTTCCCATCCCTGCAAGGATCTCTACAGAGCCTGGCTGTGGTGTCTCCACTCTGCTCCACCCTTCGTTCCATCCCCCTAGCAGGTGCACATGGTTGTAGGTTGTGTATATGGGGAATCGTCATGGAATAGGTTTCGAGCATGCCAACCACATTCCATCCAGGGAGTAGCAGCTGCATTTTACCCCATAATTTCTGTGCCATTATAACTTGCATTAGAATGTGAATATAACTTCTTGATTTCCTTTCATTTTACCCCTCGCCATCTTTACACATCTCAGTCTCAAAAGTTGTAGATAGCTGTTATAAACTAAAATACAGCAAAGCTGAAAAGGAAATATAACTGAAAAAATAAAATCCCAGTAGAATCATGGATACCGTTCAGACCATAGGCACCACTATCATCTTCATGGATCTTCCCACGGATCTTCATTTGAATTGAGAACAAACCTTGAGAACACACTTTCCACTTTTTGTCAAACCATTTAAAATCTGTCACTGAATAATTAGAGTAGCAAATGCAAATATTTCTGTAGCAAATATATGCAGGTTCATATTGTGGAACAATTATTCCTAGGTCAATCACTGAAATGGTACAGCTAGCATAATACCATTTTGATGAAGGGATGCCAATTTACCTCATGCAAATACTTGGCTCTTTTTGCCAGGAATTAATTTTGTTATCCTTCCTTTTTTCCTAGTAAAATGACTCTATAGAGGTTAGTTCTAAAGAAGGTTTGCAGAGACCAGGAAAAAGTGTGAAAATAATGACATGTGAACAGCCAGATTCTTCTGTGCTACAATAAACAGTTCTAAAGAATGTGATCGTGTAAATCTCTGAGCACAACATAGAATGCAGAAGACATCTGGATACAAAAAAAAGAAAGAAAAATTAACAATATTTTTTTCCACATCTCTCTTTCTTATTTATTTGCTATTTCTACAAAGTACTGGTTTTGTCATTCTTCCAATGCATGAGTAGCTTTAATTCTTGTTTTCATCACTAGATTTAATAAAATAGCTTTATATCAAATGACTTAAAAATCATAGCCTTGTTCATTTGGATTATTTCTCTTTCATACTATGAATTAAATAACACAGGTCTTGTTGTAACATGACTAAAAGCCTTGTAAGAAGGAATTCCACACTGACAGCTGTATAATGTGGTTTTGCCAGTTTGGACCTGAAGTACATGAAGGACACTATGGCAGAAATATAATGAAGGAGATTTTGAAGAAAATAAATATATACTTGATCCTTTTCTTAGCAGACTTTTTTTATCAGTCTTATACAAAAACCATAAGAAATAGCTATATTTTTTTGCAAAGGATCAAATTGAACTTTCATTTTTAATTTCACAATAACCATGACATTATCATATGTAATTACATTTTCTTGACAAGCTTATTAACAGTAATCTGAACATTTTACAAGTGTACATTTCATGCCATATTAGCATTAGTTCATGTGCTTCTGAAGTGGAGGAAGTTTCTGAATTTAAATGTTTTCTCTTTATCAGTTTTTCCTTTGCCTTGTAAATAGCAGAAAACAGCAAGCGATTGGATTAAGTGCTGGTGTTTCAGAAGAGGTAAAAGTGTAAATGGCAATGTTTGAACACATTTGCAGAGTGCCAGTGAATAGAGCACTACACGCTGCAGAAAGACTCAGAACTAGAACCTTATCTTTGTGTGTATTAATAAAAGATAAATGGAGTCTGCTGTAGGCCCCTAAAGCTTCAGTTTGGGGAAAGGGGGGCACAAGGAACAAGGCTCTATTAAAACAAAAAAGATGAAATCAGGTAGCTTTTCCTTTTCCTCATTTATTTTTTCCCCTCTTTGCCATTGGTGATAAGGGTCAACAATGCAAAACTCTGACCAGCTGGTCTTTCATAAAGAGAAACCCCTTGGGGAAACAAGTCTCCTCCTGATAGAGGCAGCCTAGAAGCTCTGCTGCAGCAGCCAGTGCTATTTGCATAAGCACATAAAGCAAGTCACAATGCAATTAGCCATATCAGGATCACACCAGAGAACTTGAGGGTTCTTTACAAAGGTTCCCCCACACACTGTCATGATGGTGCTTTATGCTTTTAATTAGAAGACTCTGTTATTGACTTTAAGACATTTATTCTCTGGGCTCCAGTGGCGATGAAGTTATGACAGGTATTTTTCACCTCTCTATCTATTTTCCAAAAAGGAAAAAAAACCCATGTGTGGTTCAGAAGTACAGTAATACACATAGGCCCCTGAAGAAAAAATAACTTGATGTGTTTTAAAAGAGATTATAAGGGTCAAGCACATTTGAGTTAAATGGGAAATGGATGAAAGTAATAAGCTAAAAAGTGAAACTCAACAGATAATTTTGAAAAAAACCCCCAAACTTCCAAACAAACAAAATGCAACAAACAAACACAGAAACAAACCAACCAAAACCCACTCAACTGGATAGTAATTTATTATTTGACTTTTTTGTTCACAACGTAATCTTATTGCTCTGATTAATAAGTCAAATCTTTCAGCATTCTATCATGCTCATTGCATAGTTTCACTGTGACAGCTTTTGTTTACTAAGGTTTTTATTACTTGCTTTCAGTTATGTATTATTCCTTTTACTTAGCTGAGAACCTGAGTTGTGTTGTTTCTGTTTTCTGACTGACTGAAAAGTTTGGAATAAGGAATAATGCAGATCAGCCAGCAATAATGAATGACAAATAAATGAGTTCATCTGCAATTTTTCAAATGCTAATTACTTGTTTCTAAATTAGGAAAGCTTTGGGGATTCTTGTACGCGTTCATAAATATTCTGTGATTTTTCTTTCCAAATATATCTGGATAGAAATGGTATTATTCTATCAAAAGAGATTTGCAAAAATAGAAAAATTCTTGGGGGGGGGGAAGTAGAACAAGGTAATTTAGTAAATTCTTAGCTATAATGGGTGTTAAACAGCTTCTGGGTAAATCATGCTTTGTCAATAACCTGAGTGAGCGAAGACACCTGGATATCATTTCCCCATGAAAAGGCAGTGGAAGGTTTGTTTTGTCTTGTGTTCACATTTCTTTCATTGAAGTCTTACTTTGTTTTGTTATAGTGGGATAAGAAACAGTCTAGATGTTGCAAAGCAAATGAAACCTTTGTGTGTCAAACAGAAACACGAAGTGAAATAATGCTGGCAGGGCCAAAATAAAGGATTTTTTTTTTTCCTCCCTGACAAAGAATTCAGTTGTGGAATTCCTTGTTTGCGGAAATTATAGATGGGAAAAGTTTACATAGATCCAGAAGGTGATCAGATAGGTTAATCAGAGAGAAAAATCTACTGGAACTCCTAAACAAAACTACTTCTGGCTCCAAATGTATCTGAGCCATGGATTCTTGGAAGCAGGAATAAATACAATATTTGCTACTGGATATTGTTGGAGTCAAGGTACAGGCTAGACAGGCTTTCAGTCTGTTTTAGTGTAGTCATGCTTTTGAACATCATTCTTACTTTGAGAGGTCAAAGAAAACAGTGAACATGGGAATAATAAAAAAAAGGAGGAAATAGGAGAATATAAAGATAGTGTGTGCAACAGTGGTAGTCATATCAACACTGAGATTTTGATCAGTGTATGTGATGCCTTCATAAGTATTTCTTGTTGCTATTGCCATAAATATGATGGAATAGAAATTGATATCCCAATCTCTAAACAGACCCATAATTTAGACCCATAATTTGATAGGATTAAATATGTTATTTGATTTTATGGAGGGAGCAATTTCTTTCCCAGGCAAAAATAACACTGCTATGGATGAACGCTTCTTTTGCTTACTGAATTATCATTTTTCTATAAATGACCATTAGCATGAATAATTTTACCTTTTATGTAAATATACCTTAGTTAAAAGTAAAAAACTTGAAACATAAAAAAGTACTTATTTTTTACCTACAACAATATGTGTATGTTTTGATATGTAGTAATTTATATGAAAATATAATTAGCTAGTTGCTCATAATACTTATATTTAGATTTTTATTATCAATAAAGCACCTTACAAAGATGTAACCTTGTACTTTTTACAAAGTTACTACAGGATATTTAATACAGTCAACTTAATTTGTTGAAATACTTCAGTCTGGACACCATTTTGTTATCAATAAAAATCTAATGGAACAAAAGCCATCACAGTTATCAACTCCTGCTCAATAAATACTCCAATATATTTACATCCTGATTACTATGCAGAACAAGTCCTATCATAACCCATTTTTTGTAAGAGTGTTGGATTCAAGAATAGAACAGAAATTCTCCACATTGAGTTTGTCAGGAATGTCCTAATTTTTTTTCCTGTTATCACTCCTATATCAGTCACAACTATAATACAAAATAGGCTTCTAATATTCACTGATCTGGAGAAGTCTTCTACAGTTGTAATGAGCTTTTGTAAAAAAAAAAAAACAAAAACAAAAACAAAAACAAAAACAAAAAACCACAAACAAATTAAAGGAGTAAATATGTCAGAAGAGTGCTTTTTCTCGAAAATGTAAAGTGAAAAACAATTGCTCAGGTTAAGGTAGTTTTCACAGACATGGTGAATTTTCAGATCAAGAAAGGAGATTTTTATTAGTTTTAGGCATTTCTAGCTGTGTATATATGTTGCATATGTAAGAAATTGAATTGCAGTTTTTGAACTGAACTATCAACAACCCACTTAAGTCTCACTTTGGACCTTCCCTTCAGTTATGTGTAAGACTGATCATTGTATGTCATGCATAAGATTGATCCTGAGAGTAAAACAGTTTGACTTTCTCATACATTTGCTCATCTGAAAGTTGTATTTTAGCTTGAAGAAGTCCAGATATCTTGAAAGAAATAATGGCTTTTCTGTTTATGACTCTATAAGTGCTATATTTATTGTCAATTGTGGTATAACAGTAGCTGGTGAACTGATCACAAGGCAGAAACTTATAAAGGCCAGATTTCATTTTTTACTTCTTCAGTAAGTTCATCAAAGCAGTTAATGGCAAATTTAAAAAGCTCTCTAAACTACCAGCCAATGGTAAAGATACTTACACAACACAAATACATTAGGACTTGTAATCTAAGTTGTTTTTATACATGCCAAAAGCTGTCAGACATCCCCTTTAGGGCTTCAGATGTATTTTTAGAAAGTTCCAATCTACAGTATCTGTCAAGCTACTATATTTAATGCAGATGTAGAAGCAAACAGGGGCAACAGAGAAGCGTTTGCAAGTGCTAACACAGTATGCAGCACCTTCATCATTCCCTTTGTACATCCTACAACTCACTTCTCTGACAATCTTTGTATAGACCTCTCTCTTTCCAAAAACCCACTGCCCTGTCTGCTTTGGTGCTATTTTTTCCTTCATTATTTTGTGAGATTCAGAAAACTATTTTTTTCTTGTTATACAGGATTTGTAACCTCTTTTTTTTTTTGTTTTACATTTACTACTTTCTAATGATTTTACTTTCCATAAGTGTATTTTTAAAACCTTCTTGTTCAGTACTATTAACATTTTCTTTGTCGTTTTCTGAGAATGACATATTGTTGGGAGGCTGCCCAGCCAAGCTGTGCCATCATTTTATGTTAAGCAATGTATTGAGAGATGTCAAAACCACTCGTAAAAAATCACATTTAGATCAACAATCAATAATACAGACAATAAATTATGAGAAAGCAATCAAAATACATGCATACAATGCAAATTGGTATAACTTTGATTACTTTTTCTGACACCAGCTGAGTGCTTCACCAATACCTTTCTAAAAGTTGCAGCATACAACTAATTTTTGCTATTACTCCAAAGGTTCTATGTGTTAATATCTCAACTAAGAATTTGCTGATATCTTTATAAAAGTGATGGAAATTCCTGATACTTCCATGTATAATGAGCATGGAAACTTCTCTCCAGGTATTTGTATAGACCTGCATGACAACATTTAGAGTTTCCCAACCATTTTCACCACAGTCATCTTCTATGTGGATATTTATTCAATGAAACATGAAATGAAATAAAATAATGATCAGCATTCACTTGAACAACCTACCCTCTGCAATCAGATATTCTGAGCTATGGAAAAGATATATACTTTATCATGAAGGACTCAATGTAAGAAAGACATCACAATCTACTACAAATGAGTCTGCCTAGTTTTCTCATTCAGCTCTGTAAGGACACCAGTCATATGTTGCTTTCTATTATTGTGTACAGTTGCATGGCATACTGTCCATTAAAAAAATCCCTCTTTTATGTCACTCAGCTTCAACATACTTGAACTAGAGCTGACCGCACACTTCAGATGCTTCTAGTGTCAATAAAAACGGTAGTACCTGGGGATAATTTGTATATCACACACCACCGGTGTGGCTCACCTCAGTTAACCACAGCTGTAACAGTAGGAATGTCCTAAATTAAATGGGGAGAAGTCAAAACTAAGTCAACACTTTACAGTGACTAAATGGAGCTTTTTTAAAGTCAAAAATCATGCCAAAAATCTGAAAAGGTTTCTGGGAAATCTTCTTCACAAAGGGCACTGATACAAATTTCTGTTTGATTTTTCTCTGTTCCTGGAGAGCAATGAAATATAAAATCTTATTTAGTAAATGTTCCAGACTTGTGATGTATTTTAGTGACAAAATTCTTTCTGAAGTAATGAAACTTTGAGGTCATTATCAATTACACAACATGTGAAGAAGTCTTTGATGTTGAGGGGAAAAAAAATAATCCTTCTGATAGATCTTTCTTTGTTTCTAAACACCTGAATTTATTATTGCTCCTATTCCTTCCTTGTTAACCTTATACCATTAAGCTTCTTACTATTAGGGAAGTGGTCTCAAAACTAATGGCATTCTGCTTAATGCTTTTTGTTATTTGGACTTCAACTTGGAGCTATTTTCTTTTAAGACAAATTCTTTTGAAAACTTTTCTCAGTCAGAACATGAATTACAAAGTAAATAATGGAGACAGTTTTAGGTGGAAATTGTTACTATTTAGCTGCAGAATCAAGAATAATATGAAATTAATTAATGACATTTACCAATGTTTTCCCCTCTGTGTAACAAAAATGAGATTGCTTGACAACTAGGAGACTGCTTACTCTCACTGAGGAGACAGAGGGTTTTAGGGCAAAATGACACAGAAGAAGATCTGTTTTGAGATTGGAGAGATATAAAGAATACTTTAAGCAGATTAAAAAAGCACAGGAAGAAGGGAAGGCTAAAAGAGGAGCAATAAAATAAAGGAGCGAGTTCAAGGAAAGTAAAAGCAAAGGAACAAAGAGAAAGAACTGCTCTTGGCAACGCAGTTGATCTGATACATTATTATGAAATGTAGCTTCATTGAAAAACACTGATATATAAGCACCAAATGTTTTGTCTGAAACATCTTGGATTTGATTAACTTTCATCAAATCTAAGGCCTGAACTCCAGAAAGGCTGCCCTGAGGCTGCAGAGACTGGGAAGTGCAGATTGCCTTCCACCTGATTGCTGCCCTAGAGAGAGCCAGGTGCCCAAGGAGTCCCGAACACTGTTTGATATAATTACTATTCTTGTCCATGTTCCTGCTTATGTACAGAGGCTAATACAAAAGTCAGTTTCAAAACGCAGTTGTATGAGCTATTCAACTCTTTTTTTTTTTCATCATTTTTTCACATTTTGGTTTTCTAGCATTATTAAGGGGTTTGGAACAATCCAAAATTAAGTATGAAACTTTGACATTTCCAGCAAACCAGAATTTCTGCTTTGTAACCCCAACTAGTCAGTATATCTTCAACACTTCTTATGTATATTCTGGAACTTTGCAGGGATAGACTGTGGGAAAAAATATCATGATATTTGCTTGCTTTTCAGTTTCTGACTACATGAGCTAGAAAATGGGTCGGTTTTATGAGTAAGGCTTTCCTTAGAGGTTTTGGTACAGCAAACCATCATTACAGTGTAAGTAACTCCAAAGCATGGAAATTTTACCTCCCAAATGGTTTACCCTAGACCTGCAGCATCCTAAGACCACAGCTTCCCAGAACATCCCTGTCTTACTTGTGTACTTTTCTACTCATGTAGCAGAGGGACTCTCACAGAGTTTCAGGGAATGCATTCCCTAGTGGTTGCTCCATCACACATCTCCTAGTGTGTCTCACCTCAGCAGGCCATAAATACATTCACAATACTCTCCTAATTTCTTTCACTCCAGTCAATGAAAAGAAAAGGTATCTTTTGGAAAGCAATTATTTCCACTGGGAGGTAGCTCATAAAGCAGGTGGAATACATATTTGTCTGCTAATGTCTGTTTTTCTGCTTAGACTATGAAGGTGGGCTTGGCAAACATGGCAAACATAAAAATACAGGCTAGTGGAGATAAATCCTACACCTTGTATCTCCATCACAAAAAACTATCTACACCAGAGTTGAGTCTAAGTCTCCTACACTAGAGTGATCTAGTGACCCAGTATAGTGATCAAGTGATCACTCCATCGAGTAGTTTAAGCCAAAGGGTGTTAAAAGCAGCATCAGTTGGTCAGTGCCATCCTGTCCTAAGGTTTCTGCTCAGATACTATTGTTTCCATATGTGCAAGATCCTCCCCTCTCTGCTTGATTGAAACTGTTACTACTGCGTTTTAACAGCAGATTCTGAAAAGACACAAAATGCAAAATATTCTAAGAAGCAGTCTCCCAAACCTGTTTTTCTTTGGGTATGACAGTAGCAAAGACAGGGCAAGTGGCTGCACAGTACAAAACACATAATTATTTATCTTGCTTATGTGGCCTGGCCTCTTTCTGGTTTTTTGCTCTATCCAAAAAAATAAAAACAACAAACATGATGGTTTATCTTTTCTTTGAACCCATGCCTCGTTGTCACAAATATATATACTTTTAAGCCGCTCCAGTCAAGGAAAAATCTGCAAAACCCCAAACAATATGTCAGTCCTAGTAGAACTGGATTT
The DNA here is from genome assembly GCA_035041135.1 of Platyrinchus mystaceus. Lineage (NCBI taxonomy): Eukaryota > Metazoa > Chordata > Aves > Passeriformes > Tyrannidae > Platyrinchus > Platyrinchus mystaceus. The sequence continues at coordinate 18,461,653 of JAWWLV010000045.1, forward strand.
TCTCAGATACCTGACCCTTTCACTCCATCATATTCTTTAAATACTTTGGAATTTGATTGAAATTTTCTTAGCTATGTTCATATTTTCTTAGTTCTATTTTTGACAACATATTAAGCAAGAACCAAGCACTTGCACCTTGCAAACTTCAACAGTTTTGAATAAACAATAGAAACTTTAAAATGTGTCATCTAATCTTATGATCTCTTGTTTGTTGTGATATGGTTACGTGTTCACCCACAGACTGCCTTATCTAAATTAATAGAAAAGGATTCTGTCCTTTGCAAACCGAACTCTGCTTTTATACTGCACTTTCTCTTTACTAGCACTAGACAAGCAAACAGTTAGTGAAATGACAGGCTACCATAGAATCTAAGAGATAGGGAGAGTTAAGCAAAGTAAACAAGTTCTCCTGGATTTTAATAAACAGTTAGTTGAATAGTTTACAAGGGTGTCTTTAGTGGTAACTAGAAGTTCATAAACATAGAATGAAATTGTTATATGTGTTTATAGCATATATATTTTGAATAAATGTGTCTTTAATATATAGGAATGTTAACTAGGAAGTTTTGGCTTCTGGTGTTTATGCTTGACTCTTTTTTTCAAAGATTCAGGTAAAATGTGTCTGGGTTGCATTTTTTCTTTTCCGTTCTTTTTTTCTCACTGCTCTGGAAAATTCAGACTTTCAGTATAGGTCATATGCAGTTCAAATCCACATTACCTTCCCACTCGCCCTAGCTAGAAACATCTTTCCTGATATTAGCACTCACCTCTATAAAAATCCCTTCTGAAAAATTTCTAAAAATCTGACAAAAAGATCTCTATCCCTTAAATAATTTATCCATTTTTGCTCTCTTTTCATTCACCCTTTCCTTTGCCTCCTTCCTTACAAAGTTTTTGACATCACATACCTATGCTGCACAGCTCTTCTACTCACAAACACAAATATGCAAAGCAGAAGCATTTTATATGACAAGAAAGGCTTTATGTGTTTGTAAAGGACTAAGTCAGTATTTCATTATAAGTAATTTCACACTGGATAGAGCTTGTGAATATGAGAGCAGGTACTGTTAGATTCATTATTGAATTCTGTTAACTCATGTTGGGATCTGATAACACTTCCTTCTGTTCATATATTTTCTCTAGTATCCTGAGATCTTCCAAAAATCTTCCTTAGAAGACCCAAGAAAGTGTCAAAAGATTGTCAGAAGTTGATCACAGATTTCTTCTTCAGAAAGTCTAAACCACAGTGAAACCTTACAATCGTAATCAGAAAGTCTGAATCACAGTGAGGCCTTACAACTTTAAGGCAAAAAGAGCCTTACAATTCTTCAGATACCCTGGTTTCCGGGATAGTCAGCACGGAGTAAGTAGTTGTGCACTGTGCCCTGCTTTAACAAATGGCACACCCACAAAGATACAATGTCTCTTCATTTGTCAGGAGTAATCTTATCTCAAAGTAAAGTTTAAGGGTAGAATGGTGTTTATTTAAACTATGATTTGAGATAGAGGTCATGAAAAGATATGACAAAAACATCTGTGTTGAGGTTATATTTAACAATATGGATTCTCTTTGGCTGTTCCAGCAGTTATCTGGTTTGACACTGCTGGGTAAACAGCTTATACAATGCACGCTTGGCCCAAGAGAGTTCTTCTGGCTACTTCATTCTTTTTCCTATTGTTGAAGAAGACTATCTGCTGCAGCCAGGGCGGCTGCCCTGGGTGACCTGCCCTTTCTGTAAGCTCGCCTCGGATGACCTTATCTTTCTTCTCTGCTAATGTTTACCCACCCCTCATTTCATGAAGCTGGGCACTGAGAGATCACAGGGTAACAGAAGGGATTAAATAATTTCCTTTCCCGCTCTTTTAAAAATAATTTTATTAATATTTTTGTTACTTACTTTAGTTAGCACATGTCTGTATTTGGAGTGACTTACCGATTTTACAGTTTTCTCTAGAATTCTTATAAAGCTACTCATGGTGTATCTTCAAAAAGATAAAATGTACTCTTTTCTTGCTAGGTTCGTAGCTTCTTTTTTCTCTGGGGCTCTCTATGAAGAATGAGCATGTCATAACAAGGACTGGAAGTTGTAAATGTAATACTGTGTCAACTTAATGCAACAAAACTTTTAACCCTACAGTCAGCCCCACAGTCTTTCACTGGGAATCCCAGAACACTATCTACAGATTTTTTTTCCTGCTTATGGCCTGAAAAAATAATACCATGAACTTACAGATTGATAGACTCACATCAAAGCTCAATATGGCAACTGATCAACAGAAAACTAGAAGAACCACTCCAAAACTGTATTTTGTTCTGCCAGGGGAATGACAGAAAACACACAACAAATGTATGTTGTGTGGGATACGGAAAAGAATTTTTGTTTATAGATTGCTCTTCATGATTGCCAGTGTTTAACTACCTGGGCAGATAACATTCAGGCTATGTTCTGTGATCATCAGCTTGTGTCCCACAAGTACAGTGCCCAGAGAAGTTTGTGATACTTTCAGCAGAAGAAGCCTGGATTTTCAGAAGTAGCATAAGTCCTTGTTTCCTTGTAGTTTGGTGTCCAGAGCTGGGGATTTGCCATCTGCTAGTCTGCTAAACAGTCACATTTGTGTAGAACCTCCACAAATTGCAGGACATAACAAACAATCCCAAACTTTTTAGTATAAAGAGTCTATTAATAATTTGTTTGTCCACTTATCACTCTCTTCCAGGTTATGATGTGTGTTGTATACCAAACGTTTCCTAGGTATATGTTGTTTAGTTTAATTTGGTTTTTAATTTTTTTTTTATGAATTTATTGACTCAATACTGGACACTTTTCACTATTGACCATTCACAGGTCCACTAAATTCCGAGCTCTCTTCTTTGATTTTTCACAGTTAAAGGAGTACCTCCCAGTCTTCAAGTCCTGACAAAGACAATTGCTGTCAGGGCTAGTAAATGTGGAATGGTATCTCAAAGTAGAGTAATAATAGACACTTAACCAGGCTTTAAATAGTGGGGTAATCAAATCCAGTAGTTCAGGGAATCATCACAGAATCATAGAATGCTCTGGGTTGGAAGGGACCTTAAAGATCATGTAGTTCCAACTCCCCTAACATGGGCAGGGACACCTTTCACTAGAACAGGTTGCTCAGAGCTCCAGTCAACCTGGCCTTGAACAGCTCCAGGGATGTGGATACTGGTGCCTTTAGATTACTTATAATAAATTTATGTCATTTGAGATGGCTGATTAGGTGTTTGAACCTAAACACACAAAACATGCTTTTGTTCTTGTGAAGTACATAGGGTCAGACTGTATTTAAACTTTCCAGGTTAAATATTACATTTGAGTCCAGACTTCTTGTTCATACTGACAAGAAATTTCCCTAATGTCATTAGTATGAGAAAATTTAAGCAACATAGGACATTTTCATAGGATGTTTTCATTAGGTGTAGATGGATTTTTCTACTTAGATAAGTTTGAATTTTTATGTAACAATGAAGGTTTTTGATTCTTACTGTTTTCACAAACTGCCTGAGCAATATGAGAATTAAATGCATTTGCTTTTAAAAAATATATTTTTTAGTTCTATATTACAATTGTACATTTCTTTTTGCCATTCTTATTCTACTTTCTTCTTCTGTGACAAACACAGACCTCACATCAGCTAATCTTGTATGTTTTGGCCTTCCCTCTCTGTAAGATGGAACAGACAAAATACTTTGCATATTCTTTATCCTCTGCCTATTTAGGAATGGTGGACAAAGCAGGATTTTTATTGTTTCTTTGTACATAGAGTTACATTAGTATTAAAATATCAAAAACATGGTTCAACACTTGAAATGTATAAGTTAGATTATTTCTGAACAATTGAGGTGTTATTTCTTTGTGTCTATGAAAATTAGGAACCATATAACCTTATCTCAGGTTTTAGTTTCATTTATCTCTTTTTCGTGGGTTTTTTTGGGGGGTTTTTTTGGGCTTTTTGTTTTTTGGGGGTTTTTTTGAATGGAAAGTACATGAAAATTAATGATTCAAATTGACTTTATGAAAGTAAATGTTCTTTTTACAACTTTTCATAACTGAAGATTGAATGTGAAAATCTGACTCCTTCTTGTACCAATAAGAAAATTTGTAATTGCTATAGATCATAATTAAAAAATTTAGCTTACAGGCTGAAATGGTGAGCAAGTACACCAGAATCTGGCCCTTAGGCTCTTGAATCACAAAGCTCAATGGAATCAGTAGACTTTTGTCCAACATTTTTAAAGATTTACATTTCATGAGTTAATAACCAATAATTAAAACATTAAAAAACCCTTTAATTAAAATGAAAATGCACAGGTCAGTCATCTCATCATTTGAAACACTGATATAGTCTCAGGCAATCACCTAGAAGATAAAGCAAATTATCCGTAATAAATTACAAAACTATGTGAAAGAATTATGCACATTTGTTACACTGCAATAAAGATTATCACAGATCAAGGCAAAGTGTCCACACGAAGGCAAACACAGTAAAAAGTGAAAACTGGTCCAGTGAAAAATTGTAGTGAAAATAGGGTTAAATTTATCTCATTTTTTTGCACTGGATTAGTCTTTCCAGATATGGAAAATAAATTTATTTTCCATTAAAAAACACTATTGTAACACCATCAAATGACTGCAATAAATTAAAAAACAAAACCAATGACAAACAAAAACAAACAACCCCCCCAAAAAAGACAAAAACAAAACAAAACAAAACAAACAACCACCAGACCCCAACACCAAAGAAGAAGATAAAAAAGTAAGTTCTGAAATTTGCTATGTTTCCATAATTTAAAACTCCTAGAGTTTGCATTTTAGAATTCTTTAGGTACTTTTAGAATGGCTAGGCTTTGAAGTTCCAGAACTCAGAAAGTTGATAATATTTAATCATAATATTTCAGCTTGTGTTTTTGTTTTTGTTTTTGTTTTTTTTCTAATTAAAAATATTGTTCCCAAAAATCGTCTTCAAACTGTTCTATAAAAAGTCTATAGATTTAGGCAACAATGTTAGTTAAGTTCAAAATTTTCAATGTATTTTCTCTTACCTATGAGAAATATGAATCTGCAAAGAACCAACCAATGTTCTGGGTTATGAATTGCAATTGAACAACCAACCCTGATCAAAGATCTTTTGATCACTGAAAATTCAGGGTATCCGCAGTGACTGTATTAGGTTATCTGGAACCTCATTAAGGTAGAATAGGAACTGCAACTAACGCGTCTGAAAAAAAACTTTGAAAACCCTTTGTTCCCTTCAACACACCAAACTCAGAAAAAGTAATGTTAATAACTTGAAACATTCAAATAGTAAACAGCATTATAATTCAACATTTATCTTGTTATCTCAGGTAATTTTAGTCCAAATGTGTAGACACAGTGATACTCAGTTCTGATATCTCTACTTCTGGTGACTTGTATGCAACATGTGTGTTTAAGCCATACCATTAGAATAATATTGAATTATAACCATGGTCTCTAGAATTACAAGTGAAATACCTCAATTTATTTTCAATTTTACATGTAACACAGCCATTTTTAAGACCATAGATCACTGAAACAAACATATGTCTTGTTTAAGATCAATCTATCTAAGTATCAATAAGGATAAATGAATATACATTCAAGAGGTCAGCTAGAATAGTCTCATTACCAGTTCTACTGCTACAGACTATACTAGTGTCAGTAGTAGTGGGAACATGATTTATTGTTATTACTCATTATGCTGACTTTGGCATGAAAATATCTGTTGCATATCCTGATCCATGCCCCTGTCTTTAAAATCTGAGGACATAGTATTGGAAATATTATAGTGCTGACTATTTACTGGTGTGCTGAAAAATTTCAGAATGGAAATACTCTTTTCTTCCAAAAATGAATTTTATACTTGAAGCATATCTCATCAGTGCTGTAAGCCACAGCTTCACCAATTATAGCATGTAAAAAACTTCACAGACCATACATTTAGTGCTTTATGACCTTGGAGAAGTTTTGCACTTCTTGCAGTGTTACAATGCACACCACTGTGTAATGGTAGTGGAAAATCACAGATGGAAGTGACTCTAGGACTACTAAGAGATTTTTTTTTTTTTAATATAGAAAAGAAGATCATGTTACTTGATGATTACTATTTTTACTGTCTTTCCAAAAAATATCTGTCACTTGTTGGCAAGATTTTCAACAACTTTGCCTTTAGATTTCATTACCTATGTACTACTAACATACTGAAATATAAAGACTTACAGAAAGTGTTATTTTATATCTAATCTCAAAGGTCTATTTGCTCATTCTAACGTATCTGTATATTGACAGTGTTCTAATATTAGGATTAAATAGACAATTCACACTTTTTCCATATTTCGTACATTATCTAAGCTTTCTGATGAACTGTTTCTCAAAAATGACAATTACTGCCCAACATTCCTTGGCACTCTTTCACAAATTCTCATACATTTTAGTCAGTTGCTAAGAACAACCATGAAGTTCTTGGGAACTGTTGGGAAAAGACAAGTTACTTATAGATAAACTGAAATGAGAAATGTCAAGTTACTCAAACTTAATGTTTTACAAACTAGAAACACAAGCAAGGCAGCCAAAAACTAGTCACGACTATGTGCGCCTATATACAATGGGTATAGGAAAGCAGTGTTGAAAATTCTGGTTGTAAGAGATTTATGGGTTGCTTGTGTATGATTTTCCATCTTTTTAAACAACTATTCATGATTAAAAAGTAATTTACTGTTAGTCAATAATTCCCAATATTAGTGTGCCAAGAAACATTTTGGTAATTTTGAAGGCAAGAGTTTTGAAGATTTTTCTTACTTCATTAAATGTTATGGAATCAGATAATGGTAAAATAATTCCATCATAAACCATTACAGATTAAGTAATAAATAATCTACATTTCACAGAATTACAAAATTGTTAGGGCAGGAATGGACCTCTGGAGGTCATCTAGTCCAACCCTAGGCAGGGTCACCTAGAGCAGGTGACACAGGAACATGTCCAGGTGGACTTTGAATGTCTTCAGAGAGGGAGACTCCACAACCTCCCCAGGCATCCTGTTCCAGTGCTCTGACACCCTCAGTATAAACAAGTTCTTCATTAGGTTGAGGTGAAACTTCCTGTCTTTTGGTTTATGGACATTATTCCTCGTCCTGTCACTGGACATCACCAAAAACAGTCTTGCACCATCCTCTTGGCACCCGCCTTTGAGATATTTATATGTTTTAATGAGATCCCCTCTCAAGTCTTCTCTTCTCTAGGCTAAACAAGCCCAGCTTGCCCAGTCTCTGCTCATAAGAGAGATGCTCCAGATCCCTAATCATATTTGTGACCTCTGCTGGACCCTCTCCAGTGGCTTTTTTGTACTCAGTCTTTCTTGTACTGAGGAGCGCAGAACTGTACACAGTACTCCAGATGTGACCTCACTAGTAGAGGGGGAGAATTATCTCCCTAAACTGTGGGCCACACCCTTCCCGATGCACCCCAGGATACCACTGGCCTCCCTGGCCACAAGGTCACACTGCTGACTCATGGTCACCTTGTCATCCACCAAGACTACCAAGTCCTTCTCAACAGGAGAGAACACAACTGAACACAACTCTCTGAGCTGAACACAACTCTCTGAGCTCCGTTATTCAGTCAGTTCTTGATCATTCTCACTGTCCAGTCATCTAACTCACATTTGCTGAGCTTGTCTATGAGGATGTTATGAGAGACAGTGTCAAAAGCCTTACTGAAGTGGATGATTTCCCCTTGGTGAATCAATACTGACTATTCCTGATGACCTTCTTTTCTTTTACATGCTTGGTAACAACCTCCAGAATGCCCTGTTCCATTACCTTTCCAGGGTGGAGGTGATGGACCATCATTTTCCAGGTTCTCCTTGCTCTTTTTGAACACAGGAGTAACATTGGCCTATCTCCAGTCATCAGGCACCTCTCCCATTTTCCATGGCTTTTCAAAGATGACTAAGAGCAGCAGAGCAACAGCATCTGCCAGCTCTCTCAGCACCCATGGGTGCATCCCATCCAGGCCCATGGATTTATGGGTCTTAAGGGTGCCTAGCTCGTCTCTAACTTAAACCTCTATGAAGGTTTGAGGAAAGGAAGTCTTCCTTTCTCCAGACTTCTTTTCTTACTTCCAAGGTCTGGGACACCTGAGGGTCATCCTATTTCTTTCCACTAGAGCTAATAAGATGAAAATGCTGGACAACATACATAGAATTATTTAAAAAATCATGAATAGTACATTTTTGTCATACATACGATAGTGTTTGGAAAATACAGCTGGTGATAGAAGTGTCTAATTTTTTTAAAAAATATTTTACAAAATGTATCTGTAACCAGTATAGTGGATTCAGTTAAAAGGAAACACACCTTGAAGCTCTTTTACAGTTACTGAAAAACACGCAGTAGCTACGTTAGAGATGGTGAGAAATCAAAAGCAAAGGAAACATTCCCATTGGTTTTTCCTCTCCCTCATCATTTCAGTAACACAAAAGTCCCTGTTGCTGTATCTGTGCTCAAAGCCAGTAGTAACCAGGCTAGAGGTCTTACTTCTGATAAAAATGAATGGTTTACAGTAGAAAAATAAGACAAGGTAGTACAGTTTAGAAGTTATTGCACTATGAAAGTCCATACTAAAGTCAGGTTGGTGAAGAGATGAATATCTATGCTATTTTAATAATTCACAGTACATCTATCAAAAGCAGTACAAGCAGCAAAGTAAAATACATTAATTGGTGTTGTTAGTTTATATTGCAAATGTAAGAGATTTTTTGAGATTGACTACAAGCAGCTTTTGATTGAAAGCTGAATTTGGATCTAGCTTTTCTTTACCATTAATATAAGCCCAACTGTTCTCTTACGCCATTTTTAGTTTTCAGAATAAAGAGGCCTTATCTCTGGATGCTCCATAATTTAAAATTGTATTGCTATAATTAATACAGGTAATAGAAATGTGTATATCTTTAAAAAATAGTAAGTCTTACTAATTTATGTAGGCCCAATATATGGATTTAGTGTCATTACCAAGTTGGGCTGGGATTCCTATATTGTTGCCTAAGTCTCCACTGCTTCTGGAGTCTGGTCTAAATATTAGGCAGTGTAAATCATTGAAAAGCCAAAACCAGAGGCTTTTGATGTGTCAGAACCAAAATGCTAAATTTCCTGAGAAGATAATATTTGCAATTCATTCCAGGTGTTGCACTTTGTCTTATACGACCTTGCAACTATCTAAAACAGTTTAGAAAGAGAAAAAGAATGAAAAAAAAAATACCTTGAGGCATTCATTTTATCTTAAACTGGGTAGAAGTTCATTCCTGAGTCAGTTTTCTTTTGACATTTCATTTGACAAAATAATTTTGAAATTTGGAAGGCTCCTTCATTAAGAAGCGGATAAATATTGTTCTAAGTTACAATAAGTCATGCTGTGGACACTCCCTTTCAGAGCCAGTCTGATTTTTTCTTAGCTTTGAATGTATTTCGTAGAATCATAGAATTGTTAAGGTTGGAAAAGACCTTTAAGATCATCAAGTCCAACCATTAACTTAGCACCACCACCATGTTCACCTGTATCATGTCCTCAAGTGCTACATCCACACACCTTTTGAACACTTCCAGAGATGGGGACTCCATCACCTCCCTGGGCAATCTGTTAAAATGTTTTAAACCCCTTTCTGTGAATTTTTTTTCCTAATATATAATCTAAATGTTCTCTGGTGCAACTTAAGGCCATTTCCTCTCATTTTGACAAGGTATTTGTATAACTTCTCAGAAAAGAAGTGGAGTTTACTTTTATTAAGTCCATTTTTCTCATATTTTCTCATAGAAAGAAAAGGCATTTTGCATGCCTTCATTCAGATGACTGCATTTCTTCTTCGTAAGGGTCCACGTCTTCTGTTGCAAACTTAGAGGATTCTAAAGTGCACAATGAGCCTAGTACAACACCATGTGTATATTTGCACTGGATTCCCTGTGAGGGCTGAGGGGCTAAGAGGTCTCCAATCTCTAGTTTTCAGGTGATGTGGAGGCACATATGATGTGGACATGTCAAGATATTCAGTTCCCACTTCCTTTAGTGACTGACTTGAGACCTCTAACCTCAAAATTCAGAACTGCGTCTTTCAGACTTTCTTTCTGCCTTGCCAGATTGTAAGGGCTAAGTTTCAAGGAACATAGTTTTTTGTAAAGTTTTTTTGGTAAAGTTTTACATAATTATTCATGGAATTCACTCTATATTGAAGTTCTATAGGGTATTTCAAATCCTACATAAAGCAAAATATTTAATGGACTTCAGTTATGTGGGAATTTTCCAGGAAGGCTGTCTCATATCCTTTGACTAAACAGTCCTAGTGCTTTACTTTGTGTTACACATTTGGAAAAAATATGATAATATGCATAATAATGCTAAAGTTAATCTGAAATGTAATTTCTCAAAGAACAATAAAAGAATAACAATAAAAGAACTAGACCCTTATGTCACGTGAAAATATAGTATCATCTGGAGACTCCAGTTAAAGGATAATGAGCATGACTCTTTCACTCTGAGTCCATTTAATATCTAACAATTCTAATTCAAAAATTCAAATTTAATCTCCCTATAATGAAAGATTATTTCCTAAGATAAGGCCAGCTTGCTTTGTTTGATGTAATTTCTTCATTAGTATAGCTTACATTTATCTTTGGCTTAAGTGCAAATTCTTAAAAAGGCTTAACTTACAAGATATTTATGCAGAAACTGAGTATGTAAATAATCTGCCACAGAAATTTCAGATTAAGATCAATTCAAAGATCAAAAGGGCATTTAAAATTGATATGAAGAAAAATTATGGAAGGAAAATACACTTCAAAATGTTTTCTTCAAGAAAAATTTTCTTTAAGACTTTAAGAAAACCCACAAACTAAGGGTTCCTAAAAATAACTCCAAGTTTTCTTTCCTTTTATGGGTACAAGCATTTAGAAATATACTGTGTTGTAACATTGAGCTGTATAATTTAAAGTCTACTGCCTTTGTTTCTCTTTGCAGACAGATCTGTTCATGCCACCCATTTTCCTTACCATGCTACTTTCTTGACAATGTCAAAATATATATCGCCTACTAGCTCTCACATGTGAGATCCTCCACTGTTTTTTTCTAACCTTTCTCCTTCTCCTTCCTGAAGATTGCAGAGTGTCCACCATTAAATAGGACACCATGAAGGGATTAGATAAGAGAAATAAAACTTGAAGTTAGAAGAGGGCCTGACACATAGCTCGCACGATACTAGATATACATACAGAGCTTAATTCATGTAGTTATGTGGTTTGAAAAAAAAAAACCAGAAATAAAAGGATCTTGCGAGTATACCTGGTTTATGAGGCCCAGCAGCATTTTGACAAAGAAAAGCAGATTCACACTGCATAGTATCAGAGGAAAAAAAGTGTTGTGAGCCTTCAAATGACATTACTTTTCCATTGTTTGAAAAAGCCACCATCATACACAAGTACAGCTTTTGAAATATCTAGCCTCCATACAGAATGTCACAGTGCTCCTGGTTAGTTCTGAAGAAAGAGATCAAAGTGAGATTTTCAGGTCTTGATGTTCTTGTTCACACTGTGTTCTTTCTGTTCTCTTCACAACACTGAACAGAACTCAATTTTCTAAGCAAGTGACAAGAGAACACATTTGTCACTACTTTGTTCTTTTATAAACCCTTGTGTATACTCCAAAGGAGAAATTTGAAAAAAAATGCTCACTGACTATATGTTTAGGAAGTGTAGTTCTCTTTAGTGGACTGAATTCTCCCTTAGTTTGTGTTCTTGTAACCCAAACAAACTCATCAAGACATCCTCAGCAGGGGTAAAACACACCAGGATTTTTTGAGAAGCTATATCACTAAATGTCAGCAGAGAATCTGTCCTACTTGTTTTCAAAACATAATCTTCATACTTACTCCACTTTCTCTTTTGGATACTCTTTAGTGTTACTCAAAATAACCTACATTGTTACATGAGAGCTTGACTGTTCATTTGCAGAGAATAGGTATCACTTTGTTTAATTTTATTAGGTTAACTAAATGACTTTTAAAGTGAACATAATAATAGTCTCACTAATAAAAGTCTTTAATAGTTAATGTTTCTTTTTGGCCTGTAATTCTCATTTTGTTTTCAGTTTCTAGTTGTAATTTATTGCTTAAAGAAAATATTCTGTATCAGAACACTGAAAATGTAGGTAACCCAAGAGTGAGAGACATTTCTGTCAAATGATAATAACACTGAGAAAGACACAGTAAGAAAGAATAAAAAAGAACTGTTTCATGTGACAATATAATAGCAGTATGGTAATTGCCTCTAAGTTTACAAGGCAATAAATGGGTCTCAGTGGTTGATGAACACCAAAGCCATAGACATTAAGAGCAGGAGAGCCCTCTATCTTTACCAGACCTCTGAATTTTAAGTGTAGCATCTCAGAGAAACCAATATCAGTTTCAGTCTGATAGCTTTTTTTGTTTACTTTTCATTAAAATTCATAGTTTCTTTGGATCCAATCATATAAAGAGCAGAATAAGAAAAGCAGCATGTCACCACAAATGACACACTGCCAAAGGAGACTGTGGAGTAAGACCAAGGGGATGGGCGATCTAAACTGATTGACAGCGTTTGTGCTTGTCCTAATCCAAGTGAAACAGGACATCCTCATATTGTCAAAAGTGAGAAGAGAATCATAACCATTGTCATGTGCTAAAGGGGAGCACTGCCTAGATGTGTCCCCAAAAGCAAAACGATGTAGAAAATACTATGTTGTTTCATGTTTCCTTAAAGATAAATCCTCAAAAGATACACAGAATCCATGCTACAAGTTCTATTCCTGAATGGAACTGACTTTGATAAAATAATTGAGCATAAGATGAATTCAAATATTTACATCTGAATCTTGCAAAAGATTATTTCAAGGACAGTCAGATCAGATAAACTAATATGCTGGTCACTGTGAGCATTTAACCCTTAAAAGTCACATCATGCTAGTTCAAAACATTCTGTAGTTTAACCTTTAGAAGTTGAGGATGAAAATTAACTCCTTCTTTTAGTCTTACATTGTAGTCCTTCCTCCTCTGGAATTCAGCAATACTTGTTTCCAAATCTTCATGAAGATTTGAGACACCCAAGACATTTATCTGGTTGTTTGCTTGTTTGTTTTAAAAATAGTACCTATGTATTGAGAGTATCATTATTTATAAAACTAGTCCCTTATGTCTTATAAAACCCCCAACAAACCATCCAGAGAGTGAGAAATGATCGTGTCAATCATTATTCACCCTGAGGTGCAGGTGTAGAATCTCACGTGTATCTTGCAAAACAACATCTATTTGTTTTACAAATTATTGAAAGATTTTTCACCTGTTTCAGCTGACTCCATTCAGCAATTTAATTACTGCTCCAGAAAAATGAGGGGAAAAAAAAGGGAAATATTTATATTGTATTCTTAATCTTTTTAGATCCTAATGAGCTATTAGATCTGGAAATTTTTTTGTTTTTTAAGGATTCTGGGTCCAAACTTTGTGTTCAATTCTTTAATCTATGTCAAATGCAAGCATTAGTATTTTCCAGATCTTTTAGTATTCTGTAAGTGTGGATGTATTTCTAATATATGGTATATATGTGTATCCCATTATTTCCCACAGACTTTGCTTAGTTTTATTTTAGTCTTGCTTATTTGCTGTTTGGTTGCTCTTTAACAAAAGGCAGTGAAATATCTTAATAGTTAGGTCACAGATTTTTCTAACTGATATGGAATTGTCAAGAAGATATTTCTCACAAGCACATTTTCACAGCAGTGCCATAAATGCAGAAAAGCAGAAGCTTTGTAGTTCAAGCACAATTTAAATGTCTAAACCAGGCAAGACTCAAGGGAGGTTCTAAGTTCTGGAATATGCTGGCAATCAGGGTAAATTATTAGAATGGTCCTTTCTGCTCGTTCACTGGGAAAGTCTATGAGTGACCTCAAGTACTTACAGAAAAACCCTCAGGCATCATTGTTGCCAGGGCCACAGCTCCAAAACTGCCAGCCATTCCCCACCAAACAGGCATTCAGCAGCATGTTCATTCACATACTTTATGTGGGGGTTGCTATGGTTTTATTATGAAGAGATGAGGAAGGCTACTAGGAAATCCTTTTTTTTGTAAATGACCACAAAGGACTCTTGCCACCAAACAAACTTTACGCTGCTAATGGTCACTCACCATATTTGCCTAGGCCTTAGTCCTTTCTGAATGCTACTACAGTTCCTTCCTTCCTGTTGAGATAATGTCCCACAAAGTAATATTTGACCATCTTCCAATGGAAACAACTAACTGCATACAGAAATTCTTTCTAGCAATGTCCAAACTCACTTGTACTTGACTCAGTTGAAATGCAGATTCTACTATTGGCCCTTTTACAACTGAACTTTCCTATGTTGCACAAATCCTTTTCAGAAATTGTATTATTGTACTGGGGCTTAACTGTTATTGCACAAGTACAATCATGAGTTTGGCCATTTAATGATGGAATTTCTCTTTTTACAGTCATAAATCAGTCTTTTCCAGATCTAAACATGGACGTATTTTTAAAAATTTCATTTCTTACATCCAGTTAGGTAACCTAATATATCAAAACATTATTATTTGTTCTAATCTGATTTTGATTCCCATAGTATGTTCACTGTTGCAAGTATGGTCTGACTTGAGATGTGATGAGCTAGATGAAAATACTATAAGTGTCAATACACACTATCTGGATCCTTAAGATTCTTTAGAACCATCTGAGATACGATAGGTGAGAATATCTGATAGTGGTCATCTTTGCCTACAGAATTATTTGCACAGTCAGATAACTGGCTTTATTTTGCAATATAAAAATTAAGAAAGCACAGTAAATATTGCTGTCAACCATTTTTACTTTCTGCAGGTTTGATAATCTGGATCACTGTCTTTGACTGCATAGGTTGAGCTAAAATCAATGATGTTTTCAAACCTCAATATTTTCATTCAACCTTGGAATCCAGGAGTATTTTGTCCATTTTGGGATCCCCCGTAAAAGAAAGAAATGGGCGCACTGAAGTGAAGTAGTCAGGGGCTGGAGCACATAGCATGCAAGAGAGAGTATGGGAAAACTATTTGTCATCAGAGGAGGCGGCTAAGGGTATCTTAAGAAGTAAAGGTTGACATGATCTCATCCATGCTACAGAGAAAATGGTGCACGGTGTTAGGATGAGGTCAAGAGCCACGAGTTGTAACACAGGAAATTCCCATTAGAAATTAGGAAAAAAAAAGGTTTCCCCATGACAGATAGGAAAGGCTGTGAAATCTCTAAATCTCTATCCTTGGAGAAGCTTAATACTCATCCGGGCAAGTTCTTGTGTGACTTGGTCTGTTCTGGCCCTTAGCTTCAGATTGAATCAGATAACCATAAGTAGTCCATTTCAACTCAAAATAATCTACAGTTCTGCAATTCTCTGGCTGACATGGTGCTTCTCTGCCTGGCAGGCACTGATCACAGTTGTGCCCAGATGCTGTTCCCTCCCCTGCAGTGACAAAATGGACAGAGACACTCATTCTCAGTGGTGTTCTCCCCCTTGCTATACTTGCATTAATCTGACTGTCACAGTGCAGTTTGAACTTAAATGGCCCATGTGTGAAAAATCATACTCCAGGTGTATGAAATGCTCGATAACCTGTGAGTTATTTGCAATCCTCAATATAGCTGATGCATCAAAGTTAAATACAGTATTTGTCATTCATTGCTATTTTCACCCACACATTTATTATTTCACAATCCATCACAGCACCCTTCTGAGCCACTGAATCGCATAAATTTTCCATGTATTAATATTTTGATTAACAGTGTAATAAAAAAATATTCTCTTAAGAAATGGTAGTGAAGCATAAGCATATATTTGTGAGCAATACACTTGCTGAAAAAAATAATTCTGCTCTTTAGAAAAATACATGTGTGCCAGAGAGGGAAGCTGTGAAAGACAAAACTATGTAGATGCTGTTAGCCTCTGAGTCAGCAGCTCACATTTCGCAGAAATTAGCATCTTAAGCCTAAGTGCTCCCTCTGCATGCTCTGAGCTACGTCTCTGCATAGCCCACTGCCTGCTGCAGTCTGCAGTGCCTCAGAGCTTACACAATTGAAAGTGTAACAAACTGATTCACTGTAAATTAGCAAAGTGCAGCCAGTCACGCTGAAGAGACATTTACCACAAGAGCAACCTCTGTCATGGAGGGGGTAGGAGGAGCTGACAGAACACATATTATTGCAGAGAGATGAGTGGTTTTTTCACTGAGGCTGAAGGTGAAACACCTGCAAGTGGGTCAAATGATTTTTTTTTTTCACTAATAAATGAGGGCAACCAACAATCATTAATTAACACGGACACACAAAAAGAAAAGATTTGTTGGAATTATTTCATATTTGCTTTTTATAATTTTAAATTATTTAAGCAGCAGTGTCACAGTATAAAAGCAGAGTTGCTATTTCATAAAGAAAGATAGCTTTTCACAGTTATACAGCATTTTTTAAAAAAGACCTGTTAGTTTTGCTCTCTACTGGCTCTCTGCCAGCCTTGAACATGGTCACAATGCCCTAGAAACTGTGTTTTCTTCTACGCCCAGCTCCTTTGATAACAGGAAGACACAGTGACACAGAGCTGCCCTACTCTAAGAGCCTCTGATAAATCCAAACTGTCAGACACTGCTGGTCAAAGGTAAATGGGACATCAAGGGAATAAAAAGAAGTACCAAGGAAAAAAAGAAGCACTGACCCTTTTTCAGTATGCTTGCAGTAGTCAGTGTTCCATACTAGTCTAGTTGTTCGCATAGCACTGAACAGAAAAAAAGGCTGCTGTTCATACAGCTTGGCCTCTTTTAGTTATTCTTTTGTGTGAAATGGTTGCCACAGCTTTTGAAAATAGGTAAAGTCTAGCATAAAGATACATCTATAAATAATAGAGAATTTTAAGCAAGTTTTAAATTTATTAGACAAAACAATGCAGTTTGCAAACAAAATCTGATCCATTGAGTATGATACATCTGAGGATGCAAAAAACAACACCTGAGCCAAAGGATGCCCATCAAGATCAAAACATAAAGCAGTGACCTTAAAGCTCTGACAAGAAACCCAACGAGGACAGAGCTGAGGAAACAAATGTTTATAGAAGTAAAATGTACTATTGCCGGACTCAGAAGATCATATGTCAAACCAAGTCTTGGAGTTACAAGCTCTTTGAGGAGCAGACAGAAGGTTGGTGCAAATGCAGAGCTAGAGAAAAATCTGCACAAAGCAGTATTGATTTCTTTGCTGACATCTGTGGCATTTTAAGTCAGAATACTATGTGCATTAGTTTCTCCCATAGAAGCAGAGCTTTACTCACTGTAAAAAGTTAAAGAGAAATTCTGTGACGTCTCAAAAAAATGAGGCATCTTTCTATAATGTCCTCATCTGCCAAACCTCATGTATCATTGCTGTTTTCCATGATTTTTTCCCCAGTGGTTTAAATGCAAGGAACAAGTCTTTCATTATTTTAAAAGATATAGTTTTATCCATAATACCTGATTGGGTAGAATAGCCTTTATAGTCCAACTGAAAGAGGACTATAGAGGCAAAAAAAAAAAAAAAAAAAAAAAAGA
>JAWWLV010000045.1:18479423-18494459 GCA_035041135.1 Platyrinchus mystaceus
CCCAAAAAAAAAAAAAAAAAAAAAAAAAAAAAAAAAAAAGACTAGGAAAAAGCACTGGCTAGTGGGCAAGACTCAATTATTCATTCAGAAACATCTAGAGCTAGGCAGATGATCTATCTGCATAACAAATAAAACTGATGATTTGTCCTGTTTTGTTGAATGCATGATTCATGATTATATGATTACTCATGAGGCTCATGAGAACATGATTTTATCCAATACAAAAACAATCTAAACAAGAATAGCTGAGGCATTTGGACCCTGATTCAATCATATGTGTATGTTTTAAAATATGAATAGACTTATTTAGGGAACTTGATTAATCCTAGTCCTAAAGTTATGCATGTTTAAGCACATTGCTGAACAAGAGAGATAAGACACTTTAAATTTGACATGCAATAATAAAATGTCCTGGTTCTGGCCAGGACAGAATTAATTTTTTACAATAACCGTGAGGGGGGAGCCTAGAGCCATGTGGGCATTGGTAAGAGGTTATTCTATACCACCTAACCTTATTCCCAGAGGCAGGAGTAAGGAACTTTTTGGCGTGGCTTCTGGTCTGGAGCAAGCGTGGTGGATGGAGCAGTCAGAGTGTAGTGCCTGCAACTGCAGTTGCGTAGTGCTGAGTCGGGCTCTATGTGCATTTTGCATATCAATCACCCTCTCTTTTGTACCCTTTTGTTTTTAATATTGTTGCCGTAACTGTTCTTCTCTCATTTGTTCTTCTCTCAAATTGTCTACTCTCATTGCTGTTTCCAGTGAATTTATCTTATCTCAACCAGTGATCTTTGCCTTTTGCCTCCAATTCTCCTATACAACCACCCACAGGGCAGGGGGCAGAAGAGCGAGAGAGGACGAGCAAGCAAGCAGTGTGGGTTTGGAGTCTCAGTGGGAGAACTAAACTGAGGAGTACCATTCCTAAACTATGACATAAAGCAAATTAGTGCAGGACTGTACATGGCTTGATAGTGTAAAAAACTGCATTAATTCTGTCTGTGAACACAAACCATCTGGTAGCCAGTCAGACTGGACATACTGCCTGGACAACTGGGAGGCCCACTGGTTTGAGGAAGCCAGCCATCTGGTCAGTCAAAGTGTCTCAACACAAACTTCTGTTTTCCATAGAATAGAGAACATACAAACAAATATAATATGGCTGTTGAAAAGGCTTCCATATATCAAGTTGTGGAGTAAAGAGGATGTTGATCTACAAATGCAGTGCTGTGGTATGGCCTGATGTTGTTAAATGAAAGGTTTCACTGGCCAACCCTCTCTTCTGATATGGGCAAATCCATATCAGAGCATATTGTCACTCAAAAATTTTCAGTGCCCATTTACTGGGTATATATGTTTCACATATCTCTTTTACTGTGGAGCCCAGAACTGGACACAGTACTGCAGATATGTCTCACCAATGCTGAGTAGAAGGGCAAGATCACCTGCTTTGACCTGCTGGCAGCACTATTCCTAATGCAGCTCTGGATACCATTAGCCCTCTGTATTGCAAGGACACATTGGTGGCTCATATTCAACTTACTGTCCATCAGAACCTCCAGACCTTTCCTGCCAACCCAGTTAGTTCCCATACTGTACCAGTTCATGGGGTTGTTCCACCCCAGGTGCAGGACTTGCCATTTCCCTTCATCAAATTTCACAGGATTCCTCTTGGATTACTCTAGTCTTTTGAGGACCCTGTGAATGGCAGCACAGCCCTGTGATGTACCAGCCATTCCTCACAACTTTTTATCATCTGCAAACTTCCTGAGAGTGCTCTCTGCCTTATTATTGAGGTCACTAATAAAGATGCTAATCAGTACCTGTCCAATTATTTATTCCTGGGGTATACCACTGTTGATGAGCCTCCAACTGGACTTTATATCTGCTACCACAATTCTCTGGGACTAGCAATTTAGGTAATTTTCAGTCCGCCTCACTGTCTATGAATCTGTTTGTCAATCAGGATGTTAAGGGAGACTGCAACAGAAAAGATGCAATTAGCAAGTATGGATATCCATCATGAAATTACTGCTACTGCCAACAACTATAAATAGATCTAGTTTATGGCTTTTCTGACAACAGTCTTGTTTTTGAAACAGAGAAGCAGCATTCTGGAGCACATCTTGGGACACCTATAATAAAGAAACTGCAATCTATTACTGCACAGTATATCTAAACTTTCTGCTCTTACAACAGGGGAGATAACAAACAAATTTGGGTCAGCTAATTTGCCAGTATGTAAACAACTGATAGCAAGACATGAGTTTACTCCTACTGTATATAAAAAAGTCTGTGTAACCTAAACTGGCACATCTGTCATTTTCTTTAAAAGAAACCTAATACAAATAAAACATAAGAAAAATGTAATGCAGCCACAAAGTACCACAAGAAATGCAAAGAATCTACTAAACTAGAAACAAAAGTAGGTTGAACGTTCCTGGCTGTTTTTTTCTTCTTACAAAATTTATCAATGATTGTTGTTATCAAACCATGATCCTTTTCACATTGTATTGCTATAATTTTCTTTCTAAATAGCAATTCTCTTTTTATAAGCCTGGCAATTCCCTTGGGGAATGTCTTTTATGATTCATTTGTTCCTGATTTTTCTTTTAATCTCCATTATAAAACCTAACATCACTGGGGACAAACTCAACATCATCTTTCTGGTGTTTGTTTCTGCCTTCTGTGTCTCCTTTACATGGGAGATCCATGGCCTTCTTTTGGGTGCATAAGATTTTGAATATGGAACCTACATTTTCTCCTGCTTGTGCTGAACATTCCACATATCTTATATCACCTGCAATAATACCACCTAGTTTTATATTATTACAAATAATTCTGTGTTAATTACATATACTGTGAAGAAAATGTCTATATAATGGAAACATTTGTAACCTTCCTTGAAAAATAACCAGCCAATGAGTACAGTGTTCTATCTAACAGAATATGGGACTACAAAAACAATGAAAAGTACACAGAGCAATGGCACAAGTAGAAATATTTGCACCCTTAAGGATAATCAGATTCTTTACCATTTGTATGGGTGTTTCCACAAACCCTTTGACAAAGCTTTATAATGGCACATCATGGCACTTATCAAGATTTACTGAAACAAACGGCTCATGAATGTTGATCATCAGATGAAAACCCACATCTTTCAAACTGTGATTTAAACTGGACTGTTAAATCGCAAGTTCATGCCTTTCATAACATCTTGTAACAGCTCAATTATTAAAAATAAGATCTCTGTTAATGGAAGCAGATATCTTTAAAATAAAAAAAGACTTCTGTATTTTAGTTTCTGCATGTATGTCATACAGCACACTGGAAGTTTGAATTTGTTCTTGGCCAGAATAAAACATTTTGGCCACTACATGTACTATCCTCAGGTTTCAAACACCTCAAAACCAAAAAGATAACCATCATTGGATATATTATAAATATGTATATATATAAAAGAATCAATTTGATAGAAATAAAGTAAAATTTACATAATTTCATTTTCCATGACAGACCTTCATCTCCTTTTGAAAAGGAAAACATTTAAGCATTTGTGGGCAGAGAGATGGGTTTTCTTGCTGGGGGGTGGGGAAAGGGATTACAAAATATTTGTTTCCAAATTGCTTGAAAAACTCACAGTCTTAAGTTCTCTTTTTTTACCAGCTAGATCCCTGTCTTACTCTGTTCATGCACTTGAACTGACATATGGAAACATCTTCCAGAAATTAAAGATTAGTTTCAGTCTTCAATCTGCCCTTAAGCTCTCAGCTGATGATGTGAACAGAAGTGCCAATTAGTGCCAAACACAGTCATATTTTGTGAATTATTCCAATTAGAAACCATCAGTTTGTTTGACAGGGAACATTAATGCCAGTAGAAAGTACATTTGCGTTTCAGAGAAAGTTATTAGTGTATACTGTACAGAAGAAACTTCTTCAGAAACCATTATTGTAAACAGTGTCAAGAAAATAGTGTAGAAAAGACAGATCAGTAGGTTCAGATCATTAAGAACTACCTGTTTAAAGAAAAGTAGTACAAGAGCTGATTTGCTTTAAACAAGAGAAAGAAAAAAGTAAAGATAAAAAAAAAAAAGAGGTTCTAAAGTAATTTTAAATATGTGTAGTAATATAGATAGCTATGTCTGGGAGTAACTGGACGAAGATTTATGTGGATCCAATCACCCATTATTTGCAGAATTTATAGCCATCCTTGTGTTTTATCCCTCTTCTGATGTGAATTGATATGTAAATCTGGGAATTAAATTTAAGAGCTCCTATTATTCAGTAGATATTATACACAAATATCATGTCTACCCCTAATAAGCATATACTTGAGCTTCTCGTGAGTTTAATAGTTTTTGTAAAATTTCTGTCATTGCATTGTATATTATGCACTATCTTTTTATTCGGTGCATAAGAGTTATTCACATATTTCTTCAACTCTATAACACAGTCAATGATCACATATGGCACATTGAGAATATAAATTATATATTCACTGCTAAAACAGAATGAGATTGGGGTTTACATAGTACATTTTTCTTTAAAAGGAGAATCTGGGGGCTAGAATCGTTAGCAATAATTGACCTTCAAGATGAGAAGACAGCAAATCCAAGCTCTAGCTCATATACTACCCTATTTTGAAATAAAATGCTTTAACATGATTTTAGATAGTTGGAAGCTGAACTCAGTGTAAGTCCATTCATGGTTTATAGTCCAAATCAGCATTTTTGTACTTCTTTTTCAATGACACTTTGATATTGCTTTTGTAATTTTTGTCACTACTTACGGAATTTAAGCAACTCTTTTGGAAAAGTGAAAGAACATGCCACCTAAAAGCCAGCAGCAAAGCAAGAATGGACTTAAACCTGAGATTTCATAAGTTAAAGTGAACCATTCTGATCAGTAGATTGTATGACATTTTCTTATCTGCAAGGATAGAGCACCACTGGTGTTTACAACAAAGCTTGGTAAAACAATGGAATTTGAGTGCATAGACAGATGATGTGTCATCCTGAAAATCAGAGAGATTAAAAAGAAACAAATTAACAACTTTGGTTAATGTCATCAAGTTCTGTCATAAGAGTTAACAAGACATTTGGCTTCATTTACCCTCCTCTGTCTTGCATCACTCCTTCCTCTCTCACTCTACTCCCTACCCAGTATTTTCTCCTTGTATGTGTCCTCATTGCACTTGCTTTTGGCCTTTTTTTGCTGTTTTAAGGAAATGTTAATTATAGGTTCTGAGGAAACAGCCTCACCTAACCTGATTAATGTTATTCATAGAAAAACATACACTGCAAAAATTATAGTGAATTAAGAATTATTCACTATAATTCCCTAAGATAGGGGTTCAACCTCAGCAGGAAATAGTATGTTGGTTTACAAATTAAATTTAGTTGTGAAAATAGCAAGAAAATATTGGTACATTCTTCAAACGTTTGCACATTTTGGTGGGTTGCAGTTTTGCAATTTATGAGTAGTTTTGTTTGAATCCAGTAAGTAAAGATGCCTGCGTAGGACTGCCATATTAAATACCAAAACATTTCTTACAACAGAAAATTATTTGATTCCCTTTCTGTTCCTGTAATTGTTGCATTAGTATTCTTTATTTCTGTGACTATTTCAGTATGAGATGTGTAATTTCTTCCTGGCAAGCATTCTCTTTAAACTAAGATAACTGCAAATTCAGGATGCTGGGACTATTACTGCCTTGAATTCAATTACTGTGTGATTCCTTACAAGACACTGCATTCACCTGCTTCCACACCTTTACTTCCAGTCATCAATCTGGAGGAATCAGATTTTTTTTTTGTAACCTGTGATCAGTAAAATGATGATGAAGTCTGACAATAATTTTTTGGGGTTTTTTGTTTGGTTTGTTTTTTGTTTTTTGGGTTTTTTTTAACAGTAAATCCTCTAATTTGTTAGAAGAATGATAGTTCTGCTCTGATTCAATACTTGTATTTCAGAAAAGGAAGGAGGGTTGATCTGCACATTTGCTTGGCTATGTAGGTACATGGAGTTCTGGCTGATCTTCCACCACCATCTGCTCAAGTGCTTTAGTATGTCTGTGTCTGCAGGAAATTTTTTTTTTCTTTCTCTACCCCCTCTCCCCTCCCCCTTCCCCCATCCCTCTCTCTGTTATCTTAATTACCCTCTTATTCCAAGAAAGTTTCCATTTATGTACTGGTCCACGTCTTCCACTATTATTTACTGATACCACATGATCTTAGACATTTATAGTATAGACATAATCATCTGAAATGTGGTTGTCAGGACTCCCTTTATAGTCAAAAGATAAAAATAGGGAATTTCTGTCATATCTCATTCTCATCCTTATGTAAAACCTAAAAATAAATCACATGAATTACAATTTAGAAGTTCCTATTTTTCTCCAGTGAGTGCCTATAAAGGGAGACAAGGATGACTAATTCAAATACAGCCCTCTACTTTGTAGATGTTCAAATCAGATGGCTAATATACATATTTTATTTATTACTGAACTGTACTCCTTTTGCTCATTCATATAAAAGTATTTTGAGACAACCCTTTACGATATATACTATCTTTTTTTCCTCTTTTTTCCCCCACTGTTCAGTTAGGAGAGGAATAGTGGAGCCACAGACATCATCTTCTCTTTTTTAAAGCCTTCATGATTTAAGTAGGAGTTATTTGCTTCAATCACTGAAATTATATCACAAAAGCTTAGAAGGCATTCTACATGAAGTCAGGGCAATTTTGAAGACATACCTCACTTGCAGATGAAGTAGGAGAGAAAATCCCATGAGAAATTTTATTTAGCATTTAATCCCCCATTTCATTTGCTAGGTCTAAAAGGCAATGATCAGGTAAGAGGCAACAGCAGGAGGCAACAGTAGATTTACAGATTACTTATGAACAAAATGCTCATCCAGACTGTCCTTCCTCAAGTCTTTGATGGTAACAGTAGATGAGATTAATGTTTTTTAGAGGTGTGGGGTAATTGCTGCATTTTATTGGCACCAACTTCTTACCACACTAGCTCTGACCAAAGGATAGTGCCATAGGAAAAAAAGCTATAATTTAGGAAATTTAATTAGCTGTAATTTTTACCCGTTTCCCAAAGACTTCTCCAAATACTTTAGTTTGAAGACTATTAACATTATTATATAAAACTCATTAACTGAGATGTTTCCATATGATATTCAGGCTTTGAGAAGTGACATGAAATGGGTTCTTAGCAGCCAGTTTGCTATAACATTCTCCTCGCAATACAATACATAGGTAGTGTGAAGATATACTTAGCTGTTCAGAGTGTATCAGCAGCTAAAACATGCTGCCACTTAATACACAGAAGGTACAGGATAGAAACTACCTAATGTTAGACTACATTGTAAGGTAAATCATAGCTAATATTCGTGAGGGCACTCACAAAAATAGATGACAGTCTCAGCAAAAAAATAATAATAGAAAGTTCATGTTGAGTCCAAGGAGGGTCTTTTGATCTGGTCTCCTTCACCTAGATTGTGACCTATGCAAATTCTGGAGGATTATGGAAATGTACATATCTGAAAACACTCTCCCAAATACCATCCATTTTCAGAAGCAAACATCTCATCTCACTTGCAGCGTGCTACTTCTCAGGCTTCCAAATTGCTTGATTGCTGTTGAGAACTTAAAGACAATATTTCTCAACTGTCTAATTATGGCTTCTTATGACTGTAAAAATAGGGGATAATGGCCCTTAGAAAAGTCAGTTCTATAAAGCCCACATGAATAAGATTTTAATAAGAACTCCCAATAGATTGTTCAATTTCAGGCATGAAATTATGAGATATGGCACTTCAGGGTTCAGCCCAATTCCTAATATAGTATTGTTTCACTCATTAATCACATAGCTTCAAACAGTCAATATTTATTGAATGATGCAGAGAAAACGTACTGAGAAAACTTAATGTTTCAAAAGTAAATGCTGTGAGGAATATGATGGATATCTCATAACACTGTAAAAATGGTGTGCAGAATTGCATAATAAGGGCATTATAATTATTTAATGACCTCCTAGGACGAGAGAAGACAGGAGGTTCACCTTATGTGAAACGATCTTAAATTCATCATGCAAAGCAATAGGATTTTGGGTGCATAGCCAGATGATGTGTTGTCCTGAAAATTAGAGGTATTATTAAAATATATTAATAAGATTTGGTTAAATACATCAGTGCTGTCATGACTGAAAATATAGTATAAAACTTTTCTTTAATAAAACATTTATGAACACTAGCACATAACCCTAGAGAACAGGAAAAAGTCAGCATGGTTGTACTCTGCAATTTGGCAGTTCACTCTTGCCAGAAGAACAAAGACTAATGATCACGAAGATTAAACCCCCAAGATCAAGGATGTTTAAAGTACCCAGTTTAAAAACACAGCATATCACAGCCCTCTATCCAAATGAAATGTATATTGTACATATATTAAAAATATATGATATTACAGTATCAGATATTGAAAATATATGTTATTATATTTTGTGTGTTTTATATTGGATTGATTTATAAAGGAAGAAGAAGATAAGGGAAAGTAACAAGGAAGAAAAAGTCATAAACTAAAACAGGAAGAGAAGGAAATGAAGAAAAAAAAGGAAAAGATAAAAGGAAGAAGGGATTATGGAGTATAGGAGAGTAGAAGACACACACACACAAAAGAAAAAAGAAGAAAAATAGCAACCATCAGTGAAACAAGAAGGGAGAGAGGGAAAAAGCCATGAGAAAAAAATGAAGCAAAGTGAGGAATAAAAGATTGCTGAGATCACAGTCCCACCAACCTGTGAATTTTGAATGGGTACCAGCCAATTGCTGGGAGAGGGCCAAAGTGTTGCTTGGCTAAATGAAAAGCAGTTGGCATCCTGGTATTTCACATGTGATGAGCATCCAATATGTGACACTTGATCTTATGCCAGGAACATGCTATGGTTTGAAATCACTATCAGCCAATCAGGATACCCAGTGACTACTTTCTTTTGTCATTCTAATTGCATGTCCTGCACCTAAGAATACTGTACCAAAGAATACAGATGCACGTGGATTTAGATGGAACAAAATTGAGACTGTGTAAAGCAACTGCTCACAATCAGTCCATAAAAATAAATTCTATTTCAGGCAGAAACTTGTCTCCTAGATCAAAGAGTTTTACTCATTCCACATTTTTTATTCTTTAACAAAAAAGTCAGGTCAGTCACGAATCATATTTATTTAATTATATATTTATCTAATAGCCTTTAAGCAGATGTGGCTATCAGAAACAGCACCAGTAGTACACTCAGTTATAGTTGGCAAGCTCTGACTTCATGATGCTGCAGCACTAATTCATCCTGTGATTCTAACACTGAGAACAGTCTCTAATCAATAAGAAAAGTATAGTTTTATCTTAATTGTTCCTTTACGAGAAAGTACCTTTCTTTTCCGTGATTAATACTTATGCCTTGCATTTTGTTCTTAGAAATTGTGACGCTGTTCTATACCTTTTAATACTAATATTTATGCTGAGCCAGGTTTAAAATGATGCTTTAAAATCTCTCTTTTCTAAAGAGGAAAAGGTGGTAAGCAGATGCAGGATGAGATCTATTTAAATTTTATTTTCCTACACCTTCTTCTCAACACTTATACAATTTCAATCACTTTAAATCTCTGCATGTTGATTAAGCTAAAGGGACATGAATGGATGTCTGACTATAAACAGTTGCAGAGAGTTAAAAATCAGAAAGATGGTCTATGACTGCCTAGTTACAGGTCTGTCATAGGGGGTCTGGTTTGATAATATGTTTTTTCTTATTATTTTTGAATTTAGGCAAGGTTCTGTAAGCACCCTCTTCTTTTTCTGTGTTGCAGAAATGTTTCAGAGACACCACGAGCATTTATCAGAAGAACTATTAACATTAGAAAAGCTGCTACATTGGCAATTGATGGATTCTTCTCATAATACTATTTTTTTTGTAGAGTGCATTTGTATCTTTAATGAGGTCATTACATGTAGAGATAGTAAAGCTATCTAATGTTAGGAACAATCCAACTGGGATAACACCTAGCTTGTCCTGCACTGGCCCATTCATCAGTCTTCAGTATGGATTTACTTTCCAATGTCTCTTTAGAGTTAAGAAATAAATTGTAAAATTGATGACTATTCAAATAAGAAAATGTTTTGGAGGATGCAAAGAAGTATTTCAAAACTTTTAAATGAGGTCACGTAACAAGAGGTCAAATTTTGCTGCTGTGAAATCTGCAAATTTTTGTTATGCTGATTCTAACATGAGGTCAATCTCCATTTTTTTTTTTTTTCATGTAGCACAGGGATTCAGGAATATTTGCATGTAGGATTTTCATTCAGGTCTCTGAACCCAGCATGAGGTGTAATTGTGAGTACAGTCACTTTGTTTCTGGCAGAGAAAGTTTTGTCTTCACCTCCACAAGTATTCTGAAATATTGATGTAGTCACGAAAAATTTATCACTAGAATTCTCTATTTTAAGTGCAAGTAAATATCTTGCTGTGAGTTTTTGGCACATTGAGTAAAATTCCATAAAGCCCTAAATATATTAATCTAAAATATGGGGTGAATGTCATTTGCAGAAGTAAATAATCCCTGTCCTCATGGTAGACTTATATAATCAGAGTAATTTTTCATCTATTGTACTAATTTTTAACCCTCAAATAAAATAAAAAAATGGATGGATAAACCATCTTCTATATTTTAATGATGTTTTTAATACTTTAGAAAGAACAGGTGCATTGTAACTGTACCCTTTAAAGTACAAAATAAGACAGCGTAAGGAAGGTGATGACTTTATTCAAATGAACATTGGTAAAAGTTTCTGCGACTTCATTATTCTACAGAAAATGAAGCAATTGTATTTCATGGCACAAGCTCTGCATTAAAAAGCACAGTGCTTTTATTCCCCCAGTGATTTTTTTAAAGGTACTACACCATGGTGATTGCAAGCATGTGACCACAACAAAAGTCTCATATGATTCCCAGGAGCAATTCAGTATGAGTAAGCAATTCCTAGCACCGTCCAAAGCTACATTCCAGTAAGAGATTACAGTTTTTGTACAGCCTCAAGATTCCTGCCACTCCCCTTCCCCCAACAAAACCATCATTGTTATTATTTCCTCTACATCAGGAGACTTAATGACTATCACACCTAACACTTTAACATTTCTTAGGAATAAGAAATTGTTTTCCAAGCCATTTTCTATTTTAGTCCTGGGTGATGACGAACATGTGCTAATGGGCCCCAGATAAACTAATTGAATTTCATTGAATCCAGAATGTCACAATACATTTGAAAACAAGGCAAAGTGTTTCCAAGAAAGATGTGCTTTTACCCGTCACAAATAACCCAATTAACTGAGTACATTACAGGGAAATCCACAGGAAATCAGGAATTTGCTTCCAGTGAATATACAAAATTTCCCAAATTGTGGTTCAAGCCTGAACAAACTAAAATAGAGGCTCTTAGCAGCGGTTGTTTTTGAAATGACTTTCATGAGATCACCTGCACCCTGTCCCTCCATTACCTTTTAAATAAAAACAACAACAACAAACAAACAAAAACCACAAAAACCCAAACAACCCCCCAAAACAAACAAACAGAAACTCACCCCAAACAAAACAAAACACCAGAGAGTTTAAGTATATGCTGACATCTCAGTCCAGGTCAGCTGTTGGTCTGCTTTGGTAACTACTGCACAAGCTGGAACATACTGAAGAAATAGCAGACTATTTCCTAAATCAGCAGCAGTATAGCTTTGTAAGCGTGGGACAAGTCTGCTAGGGCAGCATGTCCTAATGCTGCTGTTGTGCTTCTTACATATCTGTGCTGGTTCATCTACATTGAGTTTTTCTCATGCTACGTGTATAAATATAACTTATCTAGACAACTGTATTCTGTAAATGTAGCAAAAGAATGTGAAAACTGCCTGAACCATGTTTAAAGTACCATATGCTTTTGGACATGAAGTATAATTTACATAAAATTTAATGTCAGCTCTCATTAATACCATCTTATGACTCTCAGAAAGGGTCTGAATCTCCATAATGCTCATCAATTAGAAGTCATTGATTTTCTACACAGTTGCTGTCAAAAAAGCTTTTTCCATTTGTAGGCCACAAAATAATGAACTTAGCCATTCCCAGCACATCTTTGCCACTCTACATTCTATTGCCCTTTCAAGAGGACAAGTTTGAGTTTAATTTCCACATCTCTAGTTGTATAAGCCTTTGTGACACTTGCAAATTTCAAACTATGACCTGACTATTAACATTTTTGTTTCCTTTTCCTTCAAGGTTTACATGAGCCAGCTTGAAGTGTCAGCTGAGCTTTGAAAGGAATGGCAATATCTCAAAATCTGTTTCAAATCTCCTGGAGTCTGAATGGGAAGCTGACCCGAAGCTTAGTTCATGATATACAAACTACCAAAAAACTTTGTTTGCAGTAGTTTCTGTGAATACATGCCCAAAAACTAAGAATCACAGAACCATAGAATTGTCAAGGTTGGAAGAGACCTTTAAGATCATCCAGTCCAACTGTCAACCCAGCACTAACACTGTAACCCCTAAACCACTAAACCATATCACCCAGATCCAGACACCTCTTAAACACTTCTAGCCATGGTGACTGCACCAACTCCCTGGCAATCTATTCCAGCACCTTACCGCCCTAACAATGAAAAAAGCTTTCCAATATCTAATCTGAAACTCCCCTGTCTCAGCTTAAGGCCGCTTCCTCTAGTTGTCTCACTGCAGACACTGTGGAAGAGTCTGCTTCCCACCTCAGTACAACCTCCGTTCAGGTAGCTGTAGAAAGCAGTGAAGTCCCTCCTTAGCCTCCTCTTCTCTGGACTAAATAAACCCATCTCCCTCAGCTGCTGCTCATGTGTTCTCCAGTCCTTTTGCAAGCCTTGTTTCCCTTCACTGGACATGCCCCAGCACCTCAATGTCCTTTTTAACATGAGGGGAGAACATCACTCTAGCACCTTTTTTATGTTGCCCCACTGGACTCTCTGTCTCTGCAAACACACAGCTCTCTCTGGATTAAACCAGTTTAGTGCAAGTCTCCAGATACTAAAAAATGGTTTGTGCCTGTTCTTTTCTGGCTGCACGTGTTGAACTAGATGTCATTGTGTTCTTGCTATACTTCTCATAAATGTAGATGATAATATGCAAGGATTTTTTTTTTCTTGATAACACTTTATGCCTATTTGCTTTGGGTTTGGGGGGAGTTTTTGGGGGGAGTTTTGGATTGGTTTGGTTTTTTCTTACTTAACAGACACTTTTTTTCTTGCTATTAATCTTTTACAATGTGATAATAACATTCCACATGGAACTAGATATCACAATATCAGTAGCCATATAGATGCTGGCAAAGAAATTGTAATTTCTCCTATTTTGTTTATTGCAGAGAGTAGCTTAGCACAAATGTATGGAATGCCTGACACAATGCGATCCCAGACTATGCCTGTAGTCCCATATGTTATTAAATAATGGTAGTAGGTTAAATGCTTGGCAGGGATAAAGAGGTGAAGGTGCAGCTTAGAGGTAGGTTACATGCAAGTATAGCCAGTTACAATCATGACAGATGTCCTTGGGAAGTCACTGAAGAGCTCTAAATATGGAGCCAGACACATCAGTTTAATCCAATAACAGATTTTAGGAGTGGTTGATAGGACGCATTGGAGAGTTGCCAAGAAGGGCCTGATGGTTACAGTGGACTATTCCAGGCTCAGAAGCAGCTCAGTTTCATTTCTAAATGGGTTGCATTTAGCTCCTTGCTACAGTCCTAGAAGGGAGGCAGGCCAGGGAAGGAGACTGCTGAGTCTTATCTTGATTTTTAGTCCCAATATGGATGTCCCTGTGTCTTTGTTCAGCACAAGAATTATTTATAAAACACTTACTAGTCACACAAGGTGGACTGACTAATTAAATTGACATTATGTTTCTCTAATTAGACAGTGTTTGGGAAACATTTGAAATATTAATAGAACTGTATTGATGTGAGAATTATTAATCATTTGATCCTGTGAGCTCAACAAGTGACTGTAATACACATACCTGGTTATTTGCATTTAAGCACCCAGGTAGTCACATTTACTTTAATAAAACCTAGTTATGTTCCTCTAGTTAAGCATAAAGCTTAGAAATGCTTTGTTTACCTCTATTAATCACTTGATCTCTCACCCATTTGTCTTCTTTCACTTGCACATGTGAGATAGGAAGCAGAAGATGGGTCTTGAATAGTTTAAACCAGCTGGTATCAAGAGAACCAACAGTCTAAGCCTTGGCCCTGCAGGACAAAAATTTTTGAGCATGACAGCCTCTCTGTGCTTTAAGTACTCTCTCTGCATTCCAAATGCTGGCAAAATTTCTATTCAAAGCAATGGAAATTTCCTTAAAAAGAAAATTCCTAATAATGTATTTTTGAACCCTTGAGGATGAGAGTTAATGACTGCTGCATTTTTAGGAACACTTTTATCTTTATTCTAGAAGTAGTAGTTTATGCAGGTGCATTTTTATTCAATCATAATTATGAGTGGTTGAACTAAAAAAAATGTAACTAATTTTTATTCAAATATATTGATGGATTGAGATAGTGTAATGTTAGGATTGAGATATGGGTGAGTATTTTTATATCTTCAGAGAAACCAAGGTTTGATTTTAACTTTGTCAAAGCACAATGACATAGCATTGCTGCCTCAAGTAGTATTTATGACTAGCAATAGGAGACCAGCATGGCAAAATTTCTCACTTTCTGTGCTTTTTTCATCAAGTTGTTACTTCAGCATCTAACCTCTGTAGAACTTTTTATCATTATTCCTGAATTAGAGTATGTATATCCAGAAATACAAATCATAGAGACATATGAGAACAGAATGGTTAGCTGCTTCTTTTTCTGCTTAAGATATTTTCACACTTATTATGAACAGTGTTCTCCCTGAAACAATCTCTCAGCCTTGGCCATATTGATCATCACCACTGGTCTACTCTGGCCTCCAACCGGGAGGCCT
>JAWWLV010000045.1:18494991-18511235 GCA_035041135.1 Platyrinchus mystaceus
CGAGGAGAAAAGACAACGCAGAAAGAATCGCGTCTTGTCGATCTCACCCGGGGAGTCTTTCTGCTGTGCCTTTTGCAGCCGGTCCTGTCTATCTCGCATTGGCCTTTTCAGCCATCAGCAAACCTGTAGCAAGCGTGGGTAGAACCCTTCCCAAATCTTCGTTCGCGAAGCCTAGCCATGATGATGATGATGAACAGTGTGACAGCCATTCTTTGGAAAAGAAGTTATACTGAAAGAAAAGTAGATAATTATCTGTAGAAAAAAGTGTTAAGAGTTACCTAATCCAGTAGCCAAATGGAGAAAATATTGCCACAGTTCTACATTCACAGCTCCAAGCAGTAGTGAGGCTGAGCCTGAGTTTCCAATAGGCCTTGGAGATGCAATACAAGGGTAAGTAGACATTTGGTAGTGAGATATTTAAACACTGACCTAAATGCTAGAGGAAAGCTGCAAATCCCGTTTGCAATTTTTTAAAAATGCATTGAATAAGTGCATATGAAAAATGGTACAGAGTAATGTGATTCTGTTTTGGTGAAAGCAGACGGACTACAAAAATATTTTTAATACCTTCCAAGCTCCTTTATTTATTGAATTCAATGAATTTTATTTAGAGTTTTAATTTCATTTTAATGTAATTTAAAATTTCATTGTAAGATTAACAAGAATTGTAGTACAACATTTCTGAGTATTTTGCTTAAACATATAATTTTGTTCCTGAGGTGTTAACTGAAAATGCTAAAGAGAATTTAGATTAAGTTCAAGAAGCACATTCAAATCAAATGAAAAAAAAAGATTACCTAACTCAGTATGTGAGCATGACATACACAAAATGGTCAAGGAAGAAGGTAAAGGTGTTGTTCCATCTGCCATAATACCATATTTTTCTACTATCTAAAATTACTTGAACCAGAACTCAGGCACTTTCTTTATCCAATTTTCCAGAAAAAAATTATCGCATACAAAAATGAGGAATTGTCTCAATATGGTCACCCTTAATGGCACTGTATACACTAAATCACTCATTTGTTTTTTAAAACACTGAAGCTATTGATGTTATTGTACAACTTATTTTGTAAAGAGTAGAAATGATGCTTTTAAAATTAAGATACTGTTTGGGTAGCCAATATTCATCCTTTTACAGCTCTCTGTTCTACCATAAAGTTCTATGTGTTTGCCAGATCAATAATCTTCTTTCTTGTCTCTATCTTGTTTTCTCTTCCTCTTTCTGAAAAGTGGAAATATTAAACTCATATAACAACATGCATTGAGGACAACAGTCACCAACAATCATGGTGGCATCAATATTAAGATAACATATTCATTACTATTTGTGTCACTGCCTAGAAGTGGCATAACTGATGTAGATATATCCAGTGAAGGAAAGTCTCCACCCTAGGGAATTTATCACATTAGATAGGAGAATGAGTCAGATAAGAAACAGAAGCACAATCTTGCTTAGCAAGTCAGTGGTAGAAATGAGACTATTTTTTTAAAAAAGGTGGGTTGAGCCTCAGAAAGTTTAAGTGATTTGGTTGAAGACATTGAAATGCCTTATGAAAGCAGAAAGAGGAAGCCAGACGATCTGAATATCTTTAGATAACACTGTTAGAAAAGAACATTTTTTTAAAAATTATTGAAGGTGTGTATTGTCTTTGACATTATTATTTAGTGGTGCCAGTTTTATTTGTTAATTATTTAAAGTTTGCTGCATTTCTCTACAGTACTGTTAAGGCTTTGATATAATATTGTAAGTTTTATCTATAGAAATGTGCATTATAGTTTATTTTTATTATGTGTTTGCTATTTTTATTATTTCTGTATATTTAATTTTGTGTGTAAGATGGATATATCCCATCATCTGCTTTCAACCGTTTGAACATATAAAATTATTTTTTCCCACTCTTGTACCTAAAGACAATGTCTGAGCATAGTTTACTAATCCACAGAAAATGGATCAAATACATTTTATTTCGTAAACTTTTTAATCCATTTATTGATAGATTCATTTAAATTTAAATTCTTTTTTGTTTGGCTTGTAGTGATAAATTTTCCCATCACTTTCATCATAATACCTCCACTTTCATCATAATACCTCTCTTATGCACCTGTCACTTTTGCCTTGTTTTCCTTTTTTTCTTAATCTTAAAAAGCACCCTTCTTATAATTTTTTTTTCTTCCCTTCTCTTTCTGAACTTCCTTTAGGCCCTTAGACATTTCAATTTCTTGTGCATCAGTCTTCTCCCTCTTTTTAATGCTCATCAAAATGCACATTACAAAAAAATTCAAGAAATTATTGTTCTTTAATTCCTTAAACCTTACACTCATATTTTCATATTTAACTTCTTCATTACTAGAACTTAATGCTCAGCCTTTTAAATCTTTTAAAATTCATGTCTCCCTTCAAAAGGCCAATAGTGGGCTGTATTTTATTTTGCTTTGCTTTATAATTACTAACTGTGACATGACAAACACAGTGGGTGAAAACCTGGTGATGGTTAGTAAGTTATGCCATTGGTTTAATTTATCAAAATTAAATTTCATAAAAATAAATAAATAGAAAATCTAATATTCTGATCTCTGACTACATGAATAAGATGAGTTGGAGTTACTGCTGGTACAGATCAATGTGAAATCAGTGTCAGGCCTGGTATGTTAGCTAGTTTTGCTACAACTTTGCTGTACCTGAAGGCAAAACTTCAGATCTAAGTTCACTGCTGTAAGATGCAGAAGAACCTTCCCTCAAGCACCCCCACAAAACTAAACATTGGAATTTTATAATATAATATAATACTATTTATAGACAAAAATTGAATTTGGATGCTGTCATGCAAGCCAGAAATACTATCACTAGAGAGAAGGTTCTTTATAGATCTGTAATAGATTCTGAGACGTAAGAATGAGCTAAAAAGCTAACTGATTTGGCTAAAAGTTTACATCAGGTTTGCTTCAAGTTGGAGCACCACTCTAAACCTTTCAGTTCTTCTGCTGGGTTAGCCTTGCCTGACAGCTCCCACTCAGCTTCTCACTCACTTCCCTCTTCAGAGGGACAGGGGGAGAATGTGAGATGTCAAAGATCCTGGGTCAAGATAGAGACAGGGACAGCACCTACCAATTACCATGACAAGAAAAACAGATTCAGCTTAGGGAAAGTTGACTGAACTTGTTGAAATAGAGTGTTCTGGGGAGCAAGAAACAAAGACAAGTGTTATAACTTCCTCCCCATCAGCTCCTCTCTTTCCCTCCTGACTCCTTTACTCCCCCTGAGCAGCACAGGGGTGTGGGAATGGGGGCTGTGATCAATCTGTAACACTTACTCTCTGCTGCTCCTTTCCTCTCTCTCTTTTCTCCTGCTCTACCATGGGCCCTTCCAATGCCTGCAGTATTCCAAGTTAACCTGCTCTAGTGTGGCTCTCCTTGGGCCTCAGTTCCTTCAGGAAATACCCACTGCTCCGTTATGGTCGCTCCAGGGGCTGCAGGGAAATCTCTGCTCTGGCATTTGAGGTACCTCATCCTTCTCCTGACCTTGCTGTTTGCAGGGCCATTTCTCACACTTTTTTCACTCTTTCTCTGCCTTTGTGACATTTCATTGCCGTTAAAAGCATTTTCACCACCAACATGGCTGAGGGGCTCAGGCATGCACTGCAGTGGGTGAGTTGGAGCCAAATGGAACTGAACAAGTCTGGCCCAGGGCAGCCCTGACCACTCCTTACCCCTCCCCGAGCCCTCGAGCCCTCTCGTCAGCTCCTGCAACCAGTGCCTGTTATGCTGTGCTAGCTTAGAAGTGAATCATTCCCTTTTCACTGTCACCAAAGTTTAAATTTGGATAGTCAGAAATTTGATAGTATTTACATTAACATAAGGAATGTGTAAAGTTATGGGTGTGTTTTCTATATTCCAAGTTTTCAAAATTATTCATGAATATCTTAAGAACATCTAGCCATGCAGTCATTTGACATCAAACTTCTGTGAAGAGAATGGTACCTGAGCCACATTTGCTTTCAGATAATTATAAAAAGCATATAAACTGTTTCACTGAATCTCAGCAGAAATGTAGTCATTGTGTAAGCTATTGGTAGAAACTGAACCACTGCCTCAGAGAGTCTTTGGGAAACTACCCAGCTCTATACTGCAAGAGCTAAATATAATCCACAATCAAATTTGACTAACTATATAGAATATTCCAACAACCGTAATGCATGAGACCTCAAGCCACCTTCCAGTACTATTTTCATCTTTTCAACCCATGTGTTACTATACTTACAGTAACAGAATCTTCCTTCATCTATGTCTTTTTTTAAAGATTCTGAAATTACTGAAGTTGACTAATAAAATTTAGGGTCACACAGTCAAAATAATTTAAAAAATCATGTTCTAAATCCCAACATCAAGAAATTTTGTGTCAGCAAGCATGAACTTTGTGCAAAATGAAAAGAAGTGCAGAATTATCTTGAGACTTTGTTTTAAAATTATGTCTTCCTACAGTCAAAGAAGTTCCAAGAATGTCTTATGTCCATGGATTTTTTCTTTTTTAATTATTTCAAATAAATATGTCTTTGAACATGCATCTTGAAAAATTTTGCCTTGTCTCATTATTGAAAAAAGAAGCTAATAAATTCTTCAGTATATGGGAATACATATCCTGGTGACATTTTATCATTAATTTAACAAGGGATTTTTTTACAACAGAGATTTTAGTTTTCAGTATGTAAACATGGTTTTGTAGGGACATGGAAGGAAAAAAGAAGGAGAGTATATGGGATAGTCTGAAAATGGTAGGAAGTTTAAAAAAGCATGAATCCAAAATCAGAAAGGTCTTTCTGACATATCTGCCCAAGGTCTTTCATTTGTAGTTAGAAGTATTTAGAATATTATCAAAGAAATCAATACAGTGAAGGAAAAACATTACCACAACATTAACTTGCCTCTACTCTTTCTGATCAGTGCCATAAAATTCTGACAATGCCTGAAGTTTGAAAAAAATAAAGCTTTACATTGCAAAGCTTAGATGCTACATTTAAGTTTCTATCAAACTATGCCTTCAGGTACCAGTGTCTCTTCATTTACTATTTGTTGCAGTTTACCATGTCCAACAAATGGGTCTACTTTATCTACACCTCCACACCCTGTTGCTA
Organism: Platyrinchus mystaceus; assembly: GCA_035041135.1. Lineage (NCBI taxonomy): Eukaryota > Metazoa > Chordata > Aves > Passeriformes > Tyrannidae > Platyrinchus > Platyrinchus mystaceus. Next base: position 18,500,124 of record JAWWLV010000045.1, read on the forward strand.
TTCATTATGAAAGAAAACCAGGGGCCCTAACAGCTTGAGACATACTTCTATTTGGGCTACCATAGCAACGAGTATGTGTATTAAAGTATAGGTCACATGGCTTAGTTTCCTAAGGCTAATTAATTTCACTAATTATGGCCTCATACCAGCTGCAGAATGTGTTGGTGACCTAGTGAAATCAGCTGTAGACAACTGTTTTCCATACTATGGTGGTACGACCTCACCACAAAGAAATATTAATGTCATTATGAGAATTGCACACAGTACATACAGAAAACAAATACTGCTGCATGATTGGAGACTGGACTATAGGGCCTTGAAATTTTTTAATGTAAACATTTAAATCTTCTTTATTGCTTTCTCTATCATCTGTCAGCATTAAATAGGTTATAAAGAGCTGAGTAGTTAAGCTTAAAAGATTGTCATTGAAAGGTTGTTTAATTCACCAGCTTTACAAAGGATTTATGAAGCACCTATCACTTAGGGCAATACAGATATGTACATAAATATATATTTAATTTAGTGATCTCTAGCAAGCAAACAAAATCTAAACAGCTTCTGCTTTTTACTCTTTATATATTGCAAAACTAATACTTAACTGAAAATCTGAAATTATTTTAAGCCACAAATAACATTGACTGTATTACAAATTACAAGGCCCTAAGCCTCTGTGCTTTGCCAGTACAATAGAGTTAATTTTACCCCTCACCACATATGCAGCTTGATCTGTGTTTTAATAGAAAAGCAGGTGTCTACCTAGGCTTTGGGGAACAATTAACAATTCATTTTGTATAAAACCACAGTGTCTCACTGGCAAAACTAATTGAAGTAAATAAGACGTTTTCAATCAGCTAAGAGAAGGCATTAAAACAACCTTGCAAAATTGTCATGACAAATTACCAGCCAAAGTACAAAACCTTCTCAGACGGCCTTTACCATGGTGATTGATGAGAATGAAAAATTAATGATATCTTACTGGCCTGTCAAAAGAAAAAATTGCTTGCCTGACTGAATAGAATTTTGTGAGGCAGCATTAAATTATGGAAAATTAATAAATACACAAATGTATTTTATTTTTATCATAATTATTAGAAGTGCTGATTCCCTTGCAGTTGGATAAAAAAAGCCAAATTATTCTCTCAACCCTTCAGGACACAAGCTTTCTCTTTCTACGGCTTGAGAGTAACATCACCAAGTCAGTAAAAAGGTGATATTGGGAAAATTGTGCAGTTAGAATGGGCATAGAAGACAAAAATTGCACTTGATGCATTTGTCAGCACACAGACCCCAGTCGTTGCCCCCAGAATGGGAGGTGCACAGAAAGGACAGACTAGCATTTCAGTCCTGGTTCTGGAAAGGAATAGTCCCAGCTTCCTATGTTGTGCCTGTGCCCATTAGTCTGACCACAAACCATTGCCGACTTTCTCAGAGGTGGGTCCAGGTAGAAGAGCTATGGATTGCTAAGGTACAGGTCCAGAATAGTCACATAGAGAGTTTCATCAAACATTTTGCTTGTGTCTCTATTCAGAGTGCTTTTTTTCGCCTCCTTTTTTTCCTGTGTGGAAATGGGCAAATAGTCATTATGCTTCTTATCCCTGTGTCACTTCCTCCTATGACAAAAGAGTTGCTTAGTTTTATTTATGCATAGTTCTGCATAAATGCATGAAACAACATGAGAATATATAGGGAAAAAACCTCACCCAGATTGTTCAACTAGTGATAACATCAAGACATTAACCATAGAAAGGATTACTGATATTCTAATATTTAAATATTTTTTAATATTAATTTAATGATCAAGTGTCTTTTGTATGTAAAAAGGACTATGACTACTCTAATATAATATTCCAATAGAAGAAATTGTCCAGGAATGTTTGTTCAAGAAACAGCTTTTTCTTCCTTTTATAATTACCTATGATGTATACTTGTAGCTGTTAAAAATACTACTTTCTTACTGTCGAGTGAGATGTATTTTAAACTGAGATAAAAAGAAGATTGTATATTTAACAGCTATATAATGTGACTTGTCAACGTGATTATCTATCTCCCAGCTTATAGAAAAAGGACATTAAGTTTATTGAAGCAAATGGCCTAGAGAGGCTAGCAGGCTGAAATGCTTCCCAACTGCAACAACCCTTGTGAAAAGAAGGGTCAATTAGTGAGGCTGGCGATTAAGAAAGAGCTCCAGTCTCTTTCTGAAAGGTCAGATGCTGTGTAGACTACAGCTAATGGTACTAATTTTGCTGTGTCTTGTAAAGAATACTAGTCAAAACACAGGTTTCAAAGAGCAAAAAAACCCCAGAAAAGCATAGGGGATTTTCATGAATAGAATGAAAAAAAAATATAATCTTAAAATGTTTCTTCTCAGAAAAATAGAATTCATAACAAAAGCAAAAAAGGTCCCAAGAAAAAATAATTGTCCTCAAGGAGATAATCAGTTATCTATATTTAATAGTTTCTATAATTCATATTGTGAAATCACATGTAACAAGTAAGTTTGTGCTTCTCTCTGAATATGCAAGGGTCTGGAAATGAGATGCAGTGTATAACAATAAACCAAAGGACACATAGTGAAAATATGTTCAAGTGAAAACATTGAAATGCTGTGGGATTCTTTCCTTTTGTGCAGATAACTTTTCCTGCAATGAAGTGTTACACATGTAGCATGAGAGGTGACTTTAAAAATCAAATTAATAATGTCTCAGGGTGCTTGGGTGACCAAGAATGCCATTGGCATCCTGACTTGTATCAAAAATAATGTGCAGCACTAGGGCAGTGATTGTCTCCCTGTACTCAGCATTGGTGAGGCCACACCTCAAATCCTGTGTTTAGCTTTGGGCTCCTCAATTCAGGAAGGACGTTGAGGTGCTGGAGCGGGTCCAGAGAAGGGCAACAAAACTGGTAAAGGATCTGGAGCACAGGTCTTATGAGGAACAGCTGAGGGAGCTGGGGTTGCTTAGCCTGGACAAGAGGAGGCTCAGAGGAGACCTTATCACTCTCTACAACTACCTGAAAAGAGGTTGCAGCCAGGTGGGGGTTGGTCTCTTCTCCCGAGTAATAAATGACAGGATGAGAGGAAATGGTCTCAAGTTGCAGCAGAGGAGATTTAGATTGGATGTTAAAAAAAAAAAAAATTCTTCACAGAGGGGCATTACCAAGCACTGGAACAGGCAGCCCAGGGAAGTGGTGGAATCACCATCCCTGGAAGTATTCAAAAGTCTGTGGATGTGGCACTTGTGGATATGGTTTAATGATGAACACCGCAGTGCTAGGCTAACAGTTGGACTCAATGATCCTGGGGTCCTTAGTGGTCCTAAGATTCTATGTCCTTCAAAAGAGAGGTGTGGATATGAGTGGTTTACTTTTTCATCAGTACTGAGGAATACTTACATTAATGGCAGATCATCATGTTTCAGAACTCAATCCACTATACACAGAAATAAGGAAAAATTACTGAGCAGTTAAGTTGCCACATTTGCAATCCTGAGAGTTAGGAGTAGTTAAATCAAAACAATCATGGCTGCAGATTTTCCTTTTTCAGTTTTATAACTATCGGATATTTGCAGAATAGAAAAATATATCTAGCAATGAATGCAATGATTTTTTTGTCTTTATGCTTGTCACCTCGTACTGTATTGATGGGAGAGATCCATGATAGCTGTAAGACACAAACATTGCACTCAATCAGAAAGTAAGGCTTTTAAGACATTTGTGAATAAATTAATTTTTAATTTTATTTTAATTTAAAATCTGAATGGCAGCAACCCTTTATTTTATAAATCAGCCATGTATAGATACTATAGTACAGTCAAGTTTTGTTTCTCATTTCAAAGGAAATCCCCACGAGCAAAGCTCATTGAGTTTCTATACCACTCTAAAATTACAATGCATTAGTTGTGAGGAGAACTCGAAGACTCTATCTCATTGCTACTTAATAATATATATTTAGTTTTTAGATGTTATTTATAGCAACATAATGGAGTGGAAATGTGATGAACAGCAGGTAAAAACATCTAGACCAGCTTCAAACTTTTAATATGTTTCAAATCTTATAAATATAAACTTCAAATTAGATTTCTGACTCTTTCAAGATTTTCTCTAGAGCATGCAGCTACAGGAAGTGTGGTTTTTGATTGAAGTTTGTTATGAACTAAGCCTGGACTGAAGTAAAGCAGGCTTTTTCCCCAAAATTTTGTTAACTTGCCATCAGTCTGTTTGTATTCTATATGTATTTTTTTTAATATGAAAGACAATGGTACATATATTAGTCTAGGTATTATATCACTGATAAATCACTACATTGATTTCTTGATCAGAACCATTGGTCATTAACAATGGTTGATCTAATGCTTATTTAAGGACCTTTTCTTAGCTCGAGTCAGCTTTCAAAGAGACTAATGGTGAGCGCACATTAATGCAAAACCACAGAAAGAAAGAAATTGGATTTTCAGTTCATACTCTGTCTCCTGACATCTGAGAGTTTGAATTCCACACCACAGACCAGGACTCACACTTGCCTGAAAACAATACAAAATCTTATGCTTATCTATATATATAGTAGACTGAATATTTGTTTAGCTCTGTTAAACAGATCTCAACATGTGATGGCGTAAGTGAAAGGAATAGTGTTGATCGGCTGCCTCTTGGAGTAGATAACTTTATGAATCTCTGTTTGGCTTTGATATGGTCAGATCTGTGTGATTTGGTGGTGTTGACTTACAGAGTTGGACTGAATCTTCCCTTGGTAGTGCTCTTCATTGAGATATGCCAGCATATGATTTCAGGAAATGACCATCTTTTTACGACTCTTCTGTGCGACATTAATAATTAGCCTTATCATCAGTTTTATCTACATCTGTATGAGATTGGTGGAAAATTTATCAAGTAAACTTGAGATAAGCTTTGCCTCAGTGATGACATCCATATTTAAGAGGCAGAGAAAGTTTAAAGCCATAAGGAATCACACTCGTTTGATCTGACCTGTGGTTTACCCACAGCCTTTGAACTTGACCCAAATGACTGACTTCACACTGAAGTAGTGATGCCATCCCACAAGAATTCAATAATTATTAGGTCAAGAAAATGCAAGAGGAGGGCACAGTGTTCTAGTTTTATGGTGGGGACACTCAGCTGATCAGAAAACCATGAATTTTGACCCCAAGTTTGCATTTGCATTTTAGGTGGAGCCAAGAGATAAAAAAGATACAACACTCTTTCTGAAAGCTGAACATGACTAAGTGACTTGGTTTTACCAACAACAGGTGTCTAGGAGTTCTTTCAGTATTTTCCTGCTTAAATTGATGTCTTTTACGCCTATGTTTATTTTACAGGAGACACATTCCCAAATTCAAGCAGGCACCTGAATCTTGTTCTCCACAACAGGAGTTTGTTAAATACCATCTTCCCCACAATCTGGTTACCATAAAAAACCCACAACATTAGACACTCCTCACCATCAACAGCTGTATGACATTCAGGTTTTCATTGAGACTCAATGACTACAGAGCCAGAATATATTCCATGATTATCTAGATGTTGCCTAGTAGATTCAACCAGAGTCCCTTTCTGAGACTTGTTTTCAGAAATGTAAGTTAAAAGAGGGGAAAGACCACGTATCTTATTTTGGCATCAGCTTGGCTTAGGGAATCCCTTTTTCTGTATGAAGCAAATTATTTTTGGAGGCTCATGCAGCCTTAGAGCACAAAGTTCTCAGAAGAGTTAGAAGGGGTGATAAGGCTGGAAGAAAACTGGAAAAAAACCCACCAACAACCCTTGCCTCTTTCTTTTTTTACTTGTTCATGGATTTTCACAAAACATCACCTTCAACTAACTCAGGTGCCCTCTGACATCTATAGCACCTTTATTAGTGATGCTCCTTAGCTGTCTGTCATTTCTATGTGGTCTGAATCTGTGTTTCTCCATTTCATCTTTGAATTTCACCACAGTATCGACTCTGTAGGTTTCCCACCCTCACATCTGTTTGAACTGCAACTTTAGTGGTTACTGAGTGGTGATAGGCTCTCCCTACTCTTGCAGCTCTGCTCTTAAAGACTGCAATGCTAGCAACGAACTGCTAGCATGAAGTGCATACCATCCCCCAGAGAAAACTGAATGGATAAAATACAAAATGGAAATTTCATAATTTCATCTCAATATTTTCTTATTCAAGTTTGAGGTGAAATTTAAATGCCCTCTGGTTATATCTTATTATTTGCAGTTTATCTGTATTAAGTATAGTTTATCTGCATTTCTGTCAGTCTGTTAAAAAAAAAAAATTCCAATACATACATTAATCTTAACCACACATGTTTGTCCATGGTGTCAATTATCTCCATCAAGGAAAAAAAGGCTGCCTTTTCTGTTCTGTCTCTAGCAGCAAATTTACAGATGTAGAAGTGTGTGGATAAGAATAAATGCAGATTAAGTGAATTCAGTACAAATCTAGGCATAGAGCCTTACCTTTACCCGCTGTCCAGCAGGAAACACTAAATATAAATTCTCCCATTTTACTTTTTATAAAAATTAATTAGTTCACCTAAATTTATTTTTTACAATATGGATGCATAAGTAATAATATGTTTATTACAGAATTCCACTAATTGCTGCAGAACTCCTTTGACTTCTTTTCACGGTGATTGTAAGAAACATTTCAAGCATGTGAGCTATATCTCACTTTGCCAGTTGGATTTCTTCTCAGGAGCTGTCAGGGTTTGAAAATTGTTAACTATGTTTTGGTTATTGTGTATTGTATTCTGTGTTCCCATTGGTCCCCATGATCACTGTACCACCTTCTCACATTGGCTAGCTGAGTGGCTAAACCCCTCCCTCCCTGCAGCCTTATAAACTGCGGGAACTTTGAATAAAGCTCTCTCTTCGCTGCTGGACCCCTGCGTGGTCTCATCTCTCTCGGCACCGGGGCCCCCGCCGCCTGTCTCGGCCCCTAAGAGGCGGGCTGCAGGGGGAGACCCCGACCCAGGGGGAGACCCAGACACCCCGAACCCCAACAAGGAGCTAAAAGTTTCAGTTCCTCTGCCACCTTAACAGAACCTACCACTTTTCTATAAACTGAAAAATTGTTAGATTGACAATTAAAGAATTGCCAATCTAAGAGTCATTTGCTGGCTGCCTCATCATTAGTTTTCCCACCTACATGACAAAGGACATTTTATACATCTTGGCATCTTCTCACCGGAACACAGGTTAAAATCCAGACATGTGATGAAAACCTTCAATTTTGCACTAGTTGTTCACCACAGCTACTTGCTGATATACTCCAGCACTTTTCCCATTTCCTTGGTATAATGCCCTGTAGTGCAATGACATCGCTTACACGTCTCAGAGCACTGCTATCACTGTTCTCAATGATGCAGTGAAACTAATCCCTTCTTCAATTTGGTAGCTATCAACTCTGGTGCCAGTAAGAATGTGCAACATGATTGCAGCAATTAGAAAGTAGTGCCAGTGCGTTTGTGTTGGGTTGGTAATTTTCTACTTATTTAAATAATGTCTATGTTTGGAATAAGGTGAAACTTCTTTAGAATTTCAGCAGTTTCTGACAAATTACTTAAGGAACATCTGGCCTGAAACAATCCACTGACTGCTTTAAAGAACAGTTAAATCCATCATTGCAAATACACCTTTGCTATGAATAAGTATTATATAAATCTAAAATATTTAAAGAAAGAATAAAAGAAGTAAAGAAGTAAACCCAATTTTCCTGCTTAAACACCATTATTGGAGTGTTTAGATATGCACATTCTCTTCGTTTTAAAGCAGAACTCATTTTTAAGCAAGCCATTAATGTAGTTCATCTCCAAATTTTTCTTTAACGATGTGTACCTAAATAGAAATAATGTAACAAAGCTATAGCAAAATGAGTTACCATTTTGGTTTTTGTTCTGTTTTGTTTTTTCCAAAAAACTGCAAAATTCTCTGGAGGCAGAGAGTGGTAAAAAGACTCCTACTCCTGGAATGTGAGAGCATGGGATAGGCACAGTGTGTAGCGACTTATTCGCAAAATTGTGATTGAAGCATGCAGCTGATTCAATACAAATAATTAATAGAATATTTACATTATAACCTGTCATCTACATTATGTATGCATGAAATCTGTACATAAAAGGGTAATTAATTGCTCAGACTAACTTATTATCCTTTATGCACATATAAAACAGAGCACTAGAAACGCTACAGAACAGATGGAAAGCAGAAGTCAGAGATCTCTTGCAGTTTGTAAAATGTTGGGGTTTTCTCCATGAAGTTTTCTGAAATCCAACATTCTCCTTGATTTAAACCTTGAATCAAGCATATCCCTTGACTCAGAGGAAGTACTTTTTGTTAAACAACAGATTAAAGGGAAGCATAAAGATCAGATTACAAGCAGAAAGGAAGCATGTTTTTCATCCTTACAATTAGTTAATCTACCTAATGATCAAAAAGTGCCTAAACAGGGTTAATTGAGTCATAGGAGACTCTCTAGGCTGCCCTAGACATCTGCATGGGCTGACATACATTGCACAGAACTAGAGTTTATTTGTATGTTTTGGGACCAAGGAGTATACTCTTCAGGTACTCAAAAGGCACTAGGTGCCCATGTTTAAGTGTCTGAATTGCTCTTCAGATTTCCGTTCTCTCTGTTACAAGGTAGGTTCCTGTACATCTCAGTCTTTCACCCTTTGTGCTTTCTAAAATGTATCTAGTGTCATCTGTCCCCAAAACCAACCCTACCCTGTAAACAGAAGACATCAACAGCATCATCTTTTTGTAGTCTATCTTTTCCAGAAGATCTGTAAGCAATGAAGAAGCTAAAAAATCTGCCTGTAAAAGGATTAAAAAAAAAAAATCAAAAAACAAATAAACAAAACCAACCAACACAACAACATCACCACCACTACCAAACCTATGAAATAACCAGTAATGTAGCTGTGTCTGCCATTAGCAAATATTTACTACGCAAATGGGAAAAAGAACATACAGAAAGTGTTAGGCTGGGTCCTAATTATGAATTTCATATATCATATTTCAAAACCTGTATATAGAAAAAATTGAAAATACTCAAAAGATGTATCAAAAGACCTGCCAGGTCTTTCTTCTCTTTAGGCAGTGCCTAAGCTGAATGATAGCAAACTGTCATCTCATCCTTCCTATCCTATCCTATTTTATCCCATCCTAATGGGGGCTAGAAGTGCTCTAACAGCAGATACCACTCTACCTTAAGATTAATGGTACAGTGGTCCTGATAAATCTCCCGGAGAGACTTCTAAGGTTTGGCCAAAAGCAACACCACGGTGAAGGATCTGGTACCTTCTCTCGGCATTGCATTGCACTGAATAATCGTGCAAGCTCAGACCGGTGCTAAACCACAACATTTGGTGCCAATTCTTAATGTACCTGGGGTAGAACATCAGCCTGCATGTTTTTCCATGGAGTGTGAGAAGATTTTGAGAATCATTGTGTGAGGCACAGAATCAGGCTCTTTGTGGCATTTTCCAACAAAAACAAGAAGCGATATCTGTTCTGTGCCCATGCAAACTCTACTCTGGCATGCTTTCTCTATTTGGAAATTTACTATAATTTTGCACTGTGGAAATGAATATGATTCTGTTGTTTTACCCTAACAGTCATTCTAACCTACAACAGATTGAAACAGGTAAGAAATTCACTGTTTCATGCAGAAGAAAGATCACCTCCTAAGTTTAGCTAGAGTGGTTCACATTGCTATTACCACTTTTCAGGCATAAACTGGAAATAATATTATCTGTTTTCTGGTTTTTATCTGCCCTTCAGCCATTTTCTCTCTGTTTGCTGTGTCATGTTAAGGGAAAGACTGACACTGATCATCCAAAAAATCATACTATTCAGTTGAGCCTTGTTCATCAGAGATCAGTATTGGAAGCAGCACATTTTAACATCTTTTTCAGTGACACAGACAGTGGGATCAAGTGCACTCTCAGCAAGTTTGCCAAGGACACCAAGCTGTGTAGTGCAGATGATATGCTTGAGGGAAGGGATGCCATCCAGAGGGACCTTGACAGGCTTGAGATGTGGGCCTGTGTGAACCTCATGAGGTTCAACAAGGCCAAGTGCAGGTTCAGGACAATGCCAAGCACTGGCACAGGCTGGGTAGAGAATGGATTGAGACTAGCACTGTGGAGAAGGAATCAATGGTGGTTGTGGATGTAAAGCTCAATATGACGTGGCAATGTTCCCTTCCACCCCAGCAGGCTAAACACATTCTGGGCTGCATCAGAAGAGGCATGACCAGCAGGTCAAGGGAGGTGATTCTGCCCCTCTATCCTGCCCTCATGAGACCCCCCACCTGAAGTACTGCATTCAGGTCTGAGGTCTGCACCACAGTAAAGACATTGACCTGCTGGAGCAAGTCCAGAGAACCACAGAGTTGATCATAGTGTTATAACATCTCTCTTAGGATGACAGGCTGAGATACTTGGGGTTGTTCAGCTTGGAGAAGGCTCCAGGGAGAACTTATAGCAGGAAAAGATTGCCCTGAGAAGTTATGAAGTCCCCATCCCTGGTGGTGTTTAAGACCAAGGTGGATAGGGCGCTGAGTAACCCAGTCTAGTTGAAAGTGTCCCTGCCCTTGGCAGCAGCATGGAAAACAGACGATCTTTCAGATCCTTTCCAACCCAAACCATTCTATGATTCTGTGGTTCTATGATTCTATGATTCTATGATTCTATGATTCTATGATTCTATGATTCTACTCACAGTGTATGGAATCTATTGCAGCAGTTTGCAAGACATTCGTTGTTTTACCACAGAAGGGAAAATAGACTCTGAATTAACATCAAGTGTGCCTTAATACAGTACAGGATCTACCTGTCTTGAGATCACATCAATTGTTAACTAAATCCCCTTTGATTACCTTGGTTGTCTTCCTGTAAACACTCTGCTTTTTAGAAGAAAAGACTAACTCAGTCTGTGTGTATATAATCAGAATGGAAGATTTTTAGCTTCCTTAGAACTGCATAGGCTACCTCTGATGCTATTCACTGTGTGTGGTGGGGGAAAACAGTTTTCCCCCCCCTGAAGGTGAGAAAATGGTAAACCCCCAGGGGGTGGTGATCTTTAGAATTAATCCAATGAGCGCTC
>JAWWLV010000045.1:18511335-18523990 GCA_035041135.1 Platyrinchus mystaceus
ACTGCTGCTCTGTGAAGACTGCTGCTCTTGTAAGGACTACTCTCTGAGAGTAGAAAGGATCACTTCCTTCTTCTCTCTTGGACTTTTATTTTGGAGAGAGAGATTTGATCCATTGTGAATACATATATATATATATCATAGTAGAATATATGGTTATGATATTCATTTATTTGTACAGTCTTGTAATATATTCCCTTCTCCTTATTTTTGAGTCTCGTGTTTTGTCTGCAAAACCCATCTCACACCGGGTTAAAATTGGGGAGGGAGGCCTGAACTCGGAATTGGATTTTTTTAGGGCTCTCAAACCATCACACTGTGAAATAACATTAGCTTCACTGAAACAATGGGACTAGGTAGAAACAGACAACTAAACTAAAAAAACTTAATGTGCATTCATATTTAAGTGGAGAAACATTAATTAGAGAATGCTTTATCTGAGTCTGAGGTTTTTCTTCAAAATTGTACAGTTATTCATTCTGGGTAAAGATAACTTCAGCAAAACCACAAGTTAATAAGCTTTGTTGCTTCCATTTCAATAGATTTCTATTGTTGGCAAGATTATACCATGATTCCAGATTGCTCACGGGCCTTTCAGTAAAAGGTCTGTGTTGTTTGTATCATCTGCTCTGATGAACAGGAGTTGAAAGAGGTCATGTCCAGATTCACTTCCTTACTGTGTTCTGGGATTATGAAATAAAGGTAGCATGACCTTAGGATAGACCTTTCTATAAGAGTGAATTATTGCTTGAAAGCTCTTTAGGACAAAGGGGTTTGTTTTCCACAACTTGAAATTTCCGTTCACAGATGCCTGAACACATTCATATTTCTCATGCTTTAAAATGCAGCGCTAGGTAATGTGCTATATACAGTTCATATTCATGCACTGGTCTTAATGGTTAATTTCATTAAGAAAATTCTTTGGAAATTAAGAGGTGAAATTGTCAAGTGTCGTGTGTAGGCCAATGGATTACTTGTATGGCTCTGAATGAATACAAGGACTCTTTCCTGCTATTTGCTAAGCACCTTGCTAAGCTCCAGATTCCAAAGACCATAGTAAGAGGACCTCAGGATATCCAAGCAGGTTTCTGGTGCTGGAACAAGTACTGGAAGTGATATTAATGTCTGGCTATATCACGGCTTTGGGCAGAGAGGGCTGGGAATTGTGCCTGATTACAAGAAGTTTATAAGGCCAAATTGTTTTTTAGGGCAGTGGTATGATCTAATATTTGTGGACAGAGGAGTTGACCTGTTCCTTTTTGAGGTTTATGTATATAAATTATGTTTAAATTAGTGTCATCATCTGTCATTTTTAACTTCTGGTTTAGAAAAAAAAAAAAAAAACAAGCAACCTGAAATAATACAAATCCCCAAACATTTTCTTTGACCAGACTAAGAATCTCCAAGTATATGCAACACATTCTAGTAGCAGTTGCTGGCAAGCAGTGGGTAAAAAAAATTCTCAAGCCTACACTTGCAAAAACATGCACTTATGAATCTTAGAGTGATTTGATCTACTTCATAGATATACACAGGGTCTTTATCTAGACCCATTCACATAAAAAAATGTGAGTTCATTAGAAAGAAATTAATAGTTGGCTTAAGCATCACCCATGCATTTTCTCTTGTTGAATTCTGAGGAGGTTGGGTTTATAAATCTTTTTAAAGAAGAAATGAATATAATCCTTTATAAAAAACAAAGATTGTTCTCAGCAATAAGGGTTCAATTTACAACTATTTTTCTTACTGTCCAATTTTTTTCAGAGCCTTTTGTGCTAACAAGAAAATAAGATGTGGTCAAAACAGTTTGGTGTTAGTAGGGTTGTCCAGGTTTTACACTAACAGAAATCAGAAAACACAGAAATTTGGCACATTTCAGAGATTTGATTTCACAGGGACCACACATCTATCTGGAAATGGCTGGAACTACTGGGTTGTGCTGTCTGAACTCAGTGTGTTTGATATGTAGCTCTGCCTGTTGCTCTTATACGTAGCACATACTGTGTCAGCATCTTCAAAACTTAAGGTAACTCTGGAATATGTAAACGTCATCATCAGCTTTGGAAGATGAATATGCAATTGCACCTGGTGTTGTACTTGAGTTGTATCAAACCTTAGAAAGAAAACGAAAATGAACAAAATGGGAAAGAGCAATTCTTTAATATAACTTGCATGGATATTGAAATGAAAGCTAATAGACATTCCTAAGAAAAAAATATTCCCAAAGTTATGCTTACAGAGGCAAACAAATATTTGTAAACAGACAGGAAGTTGCAAGGAAATGGAAAAAAAGCACTAAAAGAAAATGCAAAAAGAAAACAAGAACAGATTCTATGTACTTTATTTAATGAGATCACAGAATGGGATTGGTTGGAAGGGACCACAGTGGGTCATGTGGTCCAACCTCCCTTCTCAAGCAGGGTCATCTCAGAGCACATTGCTCAGGATTATGTTCAGGTAGTTCTTGAATATCGCCCGTGAGGGAGACTCCACAACCTCTCTGGGCAAGTGGTTCCAGTGCGTAGTCACTCACACAGTAAAGAAGTTCTTCCTCATATTCAGATGGATAAGTTTCTGCCCATTGCCTCTTGTTCTATTGCTTGGCACCACTGAGAAGAGCCTGGCCCCATCCTCTTGACACTCTTCCTTCAGATACTTATAGACATTGTCATCTCTTCTTGAGTCTGAACAAGCCCAACTCTCTCAGCCTTTCCTCATAAGAGAGATGCTCCAGTTCCTTAATCATCTTTGTAGCCCTCTCCAGGAGTTACTTGTCTCTCTTGTACTAAGGAGCTCAGAACTGGACATAATGCTCCAGGTGAGGCCTCTGTAGGGCTGAGTAGAGGGGCAGGATCACCCCCCTTGACCTGCTAGCAGTGCTCCCCCTAATGCACCCCAGGATATAATTTTTTTTAAGCATGAACACAAACTTCTAAATGAACCTGATAAGAACAAAAAAGTATTTCTATCTACACTGTAAATGAAATTCTCTAGATTTCTGCAAGATTTTGGTAAAGGGATACAATGCTGAGTCTTCATGCAATAGCTTTCCCTTTTATTAGAGATTCAGATTCTTCCTTCTATCCTTTCATGTACTACTATCTATCTGGCTTTTCAAATTTGACATTCCTGAAATTGTGGTGAATTTCTGATGTGGGACTATCTGACAGAGTATCTCATGCAGCAAACAGTTTTATATCTATCATGATCACCAGTGACAAAGCTGTGATGGACTGAATGTTATTAATGTCTTAAACATTGTCAAAGTCATAGCCTTTGTCAAACTATGAGGAAGCAACAGTCTGTTTGCAGCCACCAAAGCACCTCCCCCACCCCCCAATGCCTCCTGTTGGGAATTTGGTCTGTGGCTGGAGACTTGAGATAATACTATTGTCTAATCATTTCAAGTCTGAGGAAAAGTAAACAAGGCTCAGGAAAGAAGAATGTATCCATGTTAAGAATCAGCCCTAGCTGGGTTCAGGGGCTGATGAGGGAGAAATGTTTTGGGTGAAATCTCTCTACACCAAACCAAAGGATTAAACCCCACACACACCCTCCACCATCCCCCAAGAAGTCCATGTGCACATGGGACATTTATGTGAGAGGCAGCTGAGAAGGGGTCATAAACCATCGGAGATCCCCAAAGCGCCCCCCCATCCCCCCAACTCATTCCCGAAGCCTTCCACCACCAGACAACTGCAGGTGATCCAACTTATACAACAAATCCAGAGCCTATCACAAGAGACTGCAAAGCTTCCCCCCCCACACGCCTGGAAAGGTGCCTGGGCATCTCCTGAACATATATTAATCCACTGGACCCCACGTTTTGTGAGACCCTTACCATCAAGAAGACCAGAAGAATCAAACCGATGGGATGCTGCTGGGTTCCACAATGGTGATACATTTTCTATTTTAATCTCTCTCAGTCACCTTCTTTGTTTCCCTCCCTTCTTTTTCCTATTCCTTTCTATCTCTCTTTCTCTGCCTCACATTTACCGCTAAATAAAACCCATACTATTGCATTTGGCATTTGATCTCATTTGCACCTTTATTTGGACAGAGCCATTTCTAATAATTTTAGTAACCAAATCATAACAAAAGCTCAAAAATAAATAAATAAATATTTATACATTATGCCATGGAAGAAAAACAAGAGACTTGGAACTTGAGGAAAGGATCTTTCCCCAGAAGATATGTACTACGGGAATATGAGAAGCATGTATAGAGTGCACAGTCATGGACATGATGTAGAGGCAAGGGCTGGGTAATGACCATTCATATCCCTTAGTTCCTCTGGTTTTCCTAAGAAATAAATTTATAATTAATATCAGTATTTAGTAATAATAGATTAGAAAAGAACTTCAGCATCTTCGAACATTCCCAGGATTTGGACGATGTAGGGACACAGTGTGGAAGAGTCCAAGTTGCACAACATTAAGGTTATTATGCAATTTGTTATTTAAAATCCAGTGTAAAACTACCTTAGATCAATTTAGGGGTTTATGGCTTCTTCAAAGCCCGAGAAGTTGGATTCATGATCAACAAGGTATCCATTTTCTCAAAATGAGACATAAAAATAATCCTCAAAAGTTGTATTTGAAATTCTTCAAAAATACATTTTTCATTTTATTTAGTTACAACTTGCAACATAACTAGGTTTACCAATATCTACTTGACAAAATTAGGTAACTTGTGGATTACAGTTCATGAATAATACATCGTCTTGAACCCTCTCCAATAACTATTTATCTCATAAGAGAAAAAAGGAAAGCTTCTATTTGTATTCCATATACTTGTATTTTGTATGTTGATTTAGTATCTTTAGTGTCACCCATAGTCCCAGGAAAAGCAGAATGTATCACTAAAGAGGTCTTCTTTAAAAGATATTTCCCATGAAAAACATATCTTTAAAGAATTTTGTCTGATGATAATAAATTAAGCTTTTCAATATCAGCTTACCAGCACTGCTTGATTTCTTTTGGAAATATTTTTTCTCTTCTGTTTTAACAAACAGAGACAAGCTGTCTGCTTTAGAAATCCTTTTATTAGCCCTAGTTACTTACAGTACACGCAGTAATATTCTTAAAATACTTACAGTATTCCACAAACCAAAATTATGGTTTTGTGTTTTACCAATATATATATCACAAGGTCAGCAAGCATAGATTCCTATCACAAAGAGTTGGTATTACTTACTAAACCATAAATCTTTAGTGGATTACATTTATTTCCTTGAATCCAAGTGTTTAAAGAAAACTACAATGCACAATTTAAATTAATAATGTAAAATCATTATAATTCAGATGTAGATTCACAAAAATTAGGAAGATCACTTACAGCTATGCAACAGTAGCTGTTTCATGTGAGCAGTTTGTGTAGAATAAGAATTACTGTGATGAAAATTCTTATCTGCATTAAACAATATGCTTCCTTTAGAATGGAGTTTTCTTAAGATACTGAGGAAAAAAGAAATTTTTTTTGTAATCTTTCTGTTCACAATTATTCTTAATCTAGTAATAATTTCAAGAACTGAGATATTAAAAGATTTTCCAAATACACTTTAAACTTGAGCATGCCACTCCATCGTCACGCACGTCATGGCAAATTCTCTTCTATTGCTAGAAAACTCAAATGTATCATTACAATAATTATTATGAGTTATCCCTGTTAATGGTAGGTCTGGCCAAAGGCTATTTAACATTGCCAGTTTCTTGGTACTTTCAGTTAAGAAAGAGCAAATGTAGCTTTTGGACCCAGACTCCACATTACTAGTAGTTAATTATGGAAGAGACAAAGCTCCTAAAGATCCTGCATTTAATATATGCTTACATCTGTATATTTGTCTCACATGATTTAGCTGAATGTCTTCATTTCACATCTGATTATCTCTGCTGGGCAAACTGTTGCTGGTGTGGTCTCTTTTCACTCAGATACTTCTTACCTATGTTCAGTCAATCAGATATAGGCATTGCCTAATGATAAGCACATACTTGGACAGCTGCATAAACAATACTGAACTACTAAATTACAGAGTGCCACACGTAACATAGCTGACAGATGAAGGTGTGAAAAGAAGGAATTGGGATTTCCTAACCTATTTGAGTTGTAGATGGTCTTGGAATCACAGAGTTGCAGTGCAGACTGAAGCATTTAAGAAACTTGTTTCCACAAGCACTTGCATGCACGCACACACCTAAGCACAATGGAATGTCTTGGGAAGAAATGTGATGCTTGCAAGTTGAATCCTCTAAAGGCACAATAGATAAAATGACATATATTGTCTCTACTACACTGGTTTCCTTCAACATAATATATATTATGCCCCTGCGAGTGAGATCTCTTACAAAACAGGGTTAAAAGCCTAGGATGTAGCTGCATTGCTGTACCGTTTTGGGATTTGATACCCAGTCGAGTTGTTTTTTTGTAATATTTAATCAAAAAAGGAGGCTCAGGAAGTGTATCACATTTCTCAAGTTTGATACCTTATACAAACACACACTTCCTCTAGGTGCACAGCAGAGACATGACGCGATAACAAACCATCGGAGCGATTAAAAAGGGTAAAACATTTTATGATCCTGCATGTAGGAAACCATCTGAAAGGAAGGAAGCAGAATGAAAAGAGTATTTTCTTCCACAAAAAAGAAACAGCTGTGACAAACAGCTGCAGAACAGGTTAGTATTGATTTTGTGTAGAGCTTCTTCAGAGAGAGATCTACCACACCCTGTAAAGCAAGGTTTAATGCAGCAGTGAAAAGTGAACTGAGCAGTGTGAACAAAGACAAAACTGAGTTCAATGAGGAAATCTTCTGTCTTCCAAGTGAACCTGTTTTCTTCCAATTCTTTATTCTAAAGATAGGAAGAACTGTAGTCACATCTCTTATTATGTTCTCAACTAAAAAAATCTAGCGTATTTTGAGACATAGATTAGAGAAGGTACAATGAAGTTAAAATTCAGCAAGAATTTTTGCTTTCAGATTGACAACCACTAATGGACACAGTCTAGTTTCTTTAGCTTCGTTCTTGAAAAAATATTACTGTCAATAAAAGCAGAGAAGAGCAAACAGTGTATTTCTCAGATTTAGAGATGAAAAAAAGGTAACAAAAGAAATAACATAAAACCATTATGCAAACTAAAAGAATCAAAATTACAATTGAAACTTTTAAACCCCTTGTCATATCTTTATCTCCTGAGATAAACCATCAATCTCTTCCTACTGGAACCATTCATTTGGAAGGGCTTACTAAATGACTTCTTCCACTTCAAGATGATGTGAAAACTAATATACAGTTTGTATCATGGAACAGACCATCTGCTGTGAAAAGTTCCCATATCAAGAGAACAGAGGGACTAGTTCCCAATTAATTAGCTATTTTAGGAGGTTTGGATATACTCTTTCCAAGATGGTTACAGTTGATAAGATAATCATCTGTCTGTCAAGCTGTGTCTGTTTGCATGTTAGTCTAGCTAGAGTCTTGGAGAAAGCCAGAGAGACGTTTATTGTTTATATCTTTCTTCTCCCTTCTCCTCCTCCCACAAAATGAAAGCCATACCAGGAACTGAATCATTGAATATAGTCATAGCCTTTTTTACCCAAAGTTGTTTGTTCTCTTTTTCATGGTAAATATACAAATGTCCCAATGAAGGCAATGAAGGACAAAGGGTATTATTGGAGTAGATTTCAGATGTTATTTATAGCAAGATATTATAATGCAGAGATATTAATAGCAACTCATTGCACAAGAGGTGAATGAACAATACAGATGTCTCAGGCTTCGTTGAAGGACCTATTCTTTTCCTGAAGAAAAACACTGTTTGTACAAGGCACCATTTACAAGTCAATTGTGATTTTTTTTATAGCTATGAAATAATGTTGTTTTTATCTCTTTCAGCTGAACTGAGCTGCTGGCTTCCGTTTGGCAGCTTCACAAACAATCTGTGTGCAGTGAGCCACACTTAGCAGTCCCCCAGAGTGGGTGACAGGAAAGATTGCATGCCGAGACAGGGAGACAGTGTGGTTTCCTTATAAAGCCAAACTTTGAAGCTCAGGATCATAGGGAAGTCTAGCTAAGGGAGCAGGTATTTATAAAGCCCAAGAGAGTTTCAAAAGCATAGCAAAAAAAAAAGGTGGTTTTAGCTCAAAGCACTAAGAGGCCATTAAAGGTAATGTGAGCATTTACGACATGGGTATATCAATAGATTTATTTTCTTTCGTGTTTTTTTTCTTTCTTTTGTAAAAAAATAATAAATTTGAAACCGTATAATCCCCATGATGTGAAAGTAATCACCAAACTGAGAACATGGGAACACATAAAGAAAAGTGCAATTTCCTTATATAGGGTATTGATGAAGGAGTTGCTATAAAGCATTCTGTAAGCTATGTCTGTAAAAGACCAGGCAGTAATTACAGTGGGAACTACAGCCATTTCCATAATAAAGTTGTAAAATCACATCTATGCTTTTACTTAAAAAGACCAGCTTTGTCTCTAGGGAATGACCAGCCATAAATCCTCAAGAAGCTCATGTAAATGAGTCTTGAATTGACTAGCTACTTAACAGCTCAACACTCTACCAGAAAGCTTGCTGGTCTTATCCCGATGTTTTGTTTGTTAGCTTGTTTTCACTTCCAAAAGACTCCAGCAGAGGAAATAGGTGCTGGTAGCCTAAATTCTCTTTTCAATTTTTTCCCCCACAATTTTCCATGTTTTACAATTTTTTTTAGTGAGATAAAACAGAGCTACAATTTTGGGGTTTAAAAGTTGCACTGAAAAGATACTGCAGGAATACAAACCAATGTATTTCCTGAAAAGCATTTTTCACCACATAACTGATTTTTTGAAAGCAGTTGTGTTTTTTCTGGGGATGGGACTTTTTTGGTACTCTCAGAAATTTCCGCTATACAATAAATTCATGATATTACCACTGGGCAAATATTAATTATTCTGAAAATCTCTATAATTATCTTCAAATGCACTGCTTACATTTCAGGGGAAGGGTGTCAATTGTTCATCGTGATCTGAAAATTCAGTATTATGGAATGATTAGTCTTTATTTACATGGAAAAAAACCCTATTTGAATCCTTGGAAATTGGAAACAGGTGCGGTTTTTTTCTGCTCAAGTTCTTCCAGTTTCAGTCAAAGGGACCAGGACAAAAGCATTATCTTCAAAAATGTGACAGCACACACCTTACATCTTCACAAATCTATCACATAAGAGGAAGAGACGTGACAGGCAGAATACAGTTTCTTGAGAGAGTTCATTTATGAAGAGAAAACAAAACTTTATGACCTTCTCTTTGATCAAGTACCTCCAAAAAATTTGACTACTGAATATTAGAGGAACTACTGATGGAAAAATAATTAGGCTAATATTTTTACCAGGTATTGCATCTAAAATTGTGACTTTGTCTTGACATTTAGTAACAGAAAAAAAAAAATCTAATTTGTTGAAGGAATTCAATCACCACAAATTATTCATGCACCTTTAGAAAAATAATGACATACCACCAACTAGATTTTTTTCCCTTGAACAAAGCATGCAAATTAGTATGCAGATAGATTAATGAATTGAGAATGCATGAATAGTGAGCGCTTTTGACTCTTAAACAGAATAAGAAATGTGCATCCTCTCTGATCCATCATTCAGTTTCTATCTTCAGCAACAAGAAGAAAAATGACAGCATAAGGCCATCAACAAATACCTTTTAGGAATCATGTACAAAATACCACCTCAATGTACTACTTCCTTACTTGACAGCTTTATAAATTTGTTTCTGGGATCATGGATCATGTTGCCAGCATCCTCTGGAATGATCCCTTTTAAAACCTTTTCGCTTCAAATTCGCTTTTAACTACTCTTGACAAAAATGATCATTGTTATTTAAATTAACTATTTTTCTATTTATTCAACATCGAAGATCATGTTGATCTTCCGATTTAATCAGACACTTCACAGCAGTAAGGTGCTACACTTCAGACAAATACAGAGTAGTTTAAGGCAAATTTAATTTTCTTCTATTCTTGTTAAATCAGCTTATACATAAGAGATATTTTAAAGATTTCCTGGTTGGTAGAAAATTACTTTTACAATGTACTTTATTATGAATGGTTGCATTCATTTCATGTGATGGAGAATTTGGAATCAAAAACAGCACTACATAAATTAAGTAGTCTTCAGTGCATTATAAATAATTTGGCCTTAGTGAACATTTACTTTCTGAAAGCTGCAGTGGAAACTGTAGTCCTTTATTGAACATATACTACAGGCCAAGTCTGGTGCAACAGCTGCAAGGGATTTCCCCATAATTGCCCTGCCAACAACTTGAAGTTTGATTTGGAAAACTTAACCTCTGCATGAGCATTTTAGACACTGAATTAGCAAAATCTGATCCTTTGCTAAGGACAGTCTGACATCCATACATATTTCAGTGAGTTATCTGAAGCTTTCAATTTCCTAATACATACCTGAGATACTCTCCAAACTTTTTCATTTCAGCCATCAGTTCTCAGTCAGGATCATAAGCAGGTGAACTGCACCAAACATAGGTATAAAATATGCACATACTGTTAATATTTTAAAAGTCATGCTTTAGCTTGCAAAATGTTCATACTATGATTTCAAACTAGACATTTCAAAATTTATAGTTTTTCTTTTAGTTTTAGTCATCAACACGTGAAGATCGATACATATTTACAAGGCTGATTTCATACACAGAGATTCCTTTGCCTATAAGATTGCTGAAGGCTTATATTTCCTTTCTTTTATTTCCTTTTTTCACTTTGCCAGGTCTTATTGAACCATGCCATGTAAGAAATTACTAGTGCCTGTAAATATATGACATCTCATCAGTAAGGAATGTAATGATGTCTTCAGTGCATGAATTGAAATTATTTCAAGTTGCAAAGGACCTCCAGGAAAGGGTCAGAAGGTGGGATTCCAAGAAATAAATCATAGATGTCTATAGGGAGTTTCTTCTGTGTTAAAGGAAAGATTAATTACAGACACAAGGCTTGACAGAAACTTGAACTATAGATGGGCCTGTGTCTGGTGGTTAAAGCAGCGGCCCAAGAGGTGAGATTTCTGGCTCTTCCTGTTTCCAAATATGTGTCTTGAGCAGTTTAACTGCCACCTTTTGTTAACCTTTCAGTAAAGCAGATGCCCTCTGTACTTACAATTTTAAAGTGCCACAGTTTACTTATGACTGCAGCAAGTCAGTAAAGAAGAGGTTTCTTTTTTCTCTATCAATATGGTTGAACACAGACTTCATTTCAATAATGAGATGAAAGTGCTTTTATACAAGTGGTTTTTATATTGTATCATATGGAATAATGTTCTTCTAAAAGCACTGAGAAATTAAATACTGAAACAAACTTAGATTAGTCATATCCAAAAAACCTACCAAATAGATTCAGTGAAAGTCTGATAAAATGAAAATTAAATGGAGATTTTCCCATTGATTCTAAATTATAAACTATTACTTTCTAAATCAGCCCCAGAGTATATTAGACACATATCAAACATAAGGAATAATATCTGTATTTTATATAATAAAAGTACCTTCCACTAATGTAAGATAAACAGTGATTTTCACATGTATTTGCATTTAAAATTTGTAAAATTGGAAAGAATTAAAAGAAACGAAAACATAAGAAAATTAAATGTCTGAAGAGATGATGTAAGTCAGGCTTATGGACAAATCACAGTGAATAGGTTTTCATAATCAATTATGTGTGTCTAGTTGAAAGAATAAGCTTTCAAGTTAAGATACTAAGTGCATTGATGACAAAGTTTAAATCTGTAGCTGGGGATTTAAGCTCAAGATTAGGAATTAATGAAATAGATTTCAGTAATCTTGTCCTGGAAGTTATTTGACTTTTGTGACCTGTAAGACACTCTTTGCCACAACTCAGTTGCACTTATTGACTTCATTAAAGCAGCTTATTTTGGTTTTGATAAATTACTAACATACCTGTAAAGGAGTTTGGAATATCATAAATTCCTCTGTGGTAGAGGCTTATGCAAGCATGTATTCAAAATTCACTTACTGCTATGTTTGATTTATTAACCATCTATTCTGGGCTACTTTAAAACAGATGACATAAACATTAAAATACATGGCATAAAAGATAGCAATTTGTACATACCTAACGATTCACATATAACAAAACGATATAGTACCCTATAAGCAAGGACCTTCGCTTATTTTATGTAACATAGTGTTTATTCAGGTTTAAAAATTCCCCAAAATACAAATGCCTTTGTTTATGACATGCTATATTATAGTAGGTATATTATTGTATACTATATCATATATTGAATTTTATACCTATAGATTGAAGAGCTTGAATCATGCATTATATAATAAATAACATTCACCTTCTGCCTCATCTTTATTTTCTAACTGGGCTGTCCTACACAGAGTTAGATACATTACGGTTATCTCAAAGCAATACAAATGTGGGTGACTGATAGCAAGGCCTGTTTATGAAAATTGCAGTACCCTGAGAACAGTAAATAGAAAAATACTCCTGCAGTGAGTAGGGTATCCACCAATATCACAAATTGCAAAGGACTACACTCAATAGTGACCTATCATAGAATCATAGAATCACAGAATTGACTGGGTTGGAAGAGACCTTCGAGATCATCAAGTCCAA
>JAWWLV010000045.1:18524882-18543534 GCA_035041135.1 Platyrinchus mystaceus
AGGTCTCCCCTGAGCCTTCTCTTCTCCAGGCTAAACAACCCCAGCTCCCTCAGCCTCTCCTCGTAGGACTTGTGCTCAAGTCCCTTCACCAGCCTCATTGCTCTTCTCTGGACCCACTCCAGCATCTTAGATTTAGAAATATGCAATAACAGCAGTTCTAGTCATAGTTTTCTGTAGGCTTCCTTTTGTCACAGACTGAAGGTCAGTTATTTCCCAATTCTCCCAGCCCAAGCTCTTTCAAGCACTTGGATATTTTTTCCACAGCTGTAACTCCAGTGATGTAGAACTAAAGACGCTACCAACCATGCTTTCCCATTAACAGTTTTAAGAGTATGTCAGCAAGGCCTTCTGAAGGCAGACCCAGACGTTCCCTGCCTGCCCTCTGAGTTGGCCAGATGCTGCATATTTGTGTCAGAGTGGCAGCAAGCCCAAGCTAATAAACTTTGCCACTCAGCAGAGCTTAAAACTTTGAGCTTTTTGGCATGGTAGCCACTGCAGTATGACTTCGAGGTTAGATCTAGCTCACAGGTTGTTGAAGACAGGACGTAGGAAGCAAATTCACCACAGTCACTTTTTGCCATGCAATATTTATAGATTGCAAGCCAGTTATCTATGAAATCTACAGAGAATGGAGACATGGAGAAACTCCTGTGAACCCAAACTGTAGGAGACATGTGTTTAAACTGTTGATAGGTTACCTGTTGGCTGCTACTATTTTTCACTGAGGAGTCCAAACTAGTACAAAATAGACTTTTACATTTTTGAAATATAATGTCAGTATGCTCGATGTCAGCAGATTAGAAATCTGATAGTCCCCTGAAATTTACTAGGATTGGGTGATACTCAGCTTCTTAAGTGAAAGATTAGCATTCCGTAACAGCTTTGCTCAGACACTGAAGAAGGTAAGATTTCACCAGCACAATTCCTTAAATGTCTGTGTCAAATTTCAAGATTAGATGGTTTGCTCTCTACTGGTTTTAGTGACTCCATCTTCATCAATATATAAATATATATATAAAGACCCGTGCTATAGCACCTAAAGTTGCATGATATGAATCTCACTGTTGGACCAAATCTTACAACATTTATATTCTATGAAAGTCCTTGCTTGACTGGATTTAGAGAATTTATCTACTATATAATTAGTTCTAAAAAAGCACAACATACATAAAAAATTCCATTCAAAAGTACATCTAAAGAACAGCAGCCTTTGTTTCATAAAATAAAATTAGTACTTGATAATTCACCCAAGGAGTGTGAAATTATACATAATCCAAGTCTTCAGTCTGATCTGTCCTGACTATCCTCAGGCTTTCCATTACCCTAAAGATCAAATTTGAAGTGACTTATTTAACATTGTTGTCTTCTCTTTAGCTGATAGTGTTACAATAAAGAAAGAAAATTAAAATTAAAGGTTTCTAGAGAAAGAAAATTCATGTGAGACTGAGCTTCAGTTTTTCTGATCAGTGACAGGACCACTCATCTAGCAAGTGGAAATCCTGCTCCCTTTTGAACTTTTTCCATGCATTTTACCACACAAACTGTGTAAGAGTGCTCAGATGGAGAAGGGCCCAAGATCTTTAACTTCCTGATCAAGTCCTTCAGTTGCCAGACTATTACTTAAGTTTTCTAGAGAACAGGATAGGTGAGATAAACATTTAAGTGAGATGACCATCCACATTTAAACATGTAACATAAATGCCTAAGATTAGAGGATAGGAAACTGAACACAACATGATACAGATATGCTGCTGAATGCTACAGACACATCTCACCAGAGATGTGAGATATAGGTTAGGTAGCTGCTCTGCTTGGTATATTCATCTAGGCAGATCCCACTCAACTTCACTCCCTGCATATAGTGAACTGGGGACATGAATGACAAACCTAGGTTATGAATCCTGTAAAGTCATCATGTGGAAGTCACAGATAGTAAAAAAAATAAGTTCTCAAACCTACATTTTTTTTATGTATCTCTCCTTTTGGACTTAGTTTTTGTTTATATCGCATCCTCCTTTTGCAGCTCTGGTAATTTTAAAGAGTTACAAAATGAAAGCAAATAGTTTTTCTTCACTTTGAGAAATGTGCAAACCATCAGGACATGGAAAGGGGCTTTAGAACAAATAAGAAACAGATTTTTCACTTTTACCACTATCAAGAATTTTTTTTTAATATTAAAGAGTATGTGTTTTCCATTTCATACCTTCCTGAATACTGATGGACAGGGGACATAAAACATTAAGAGTTCTGGACCATCACAAACTTGTCTGCCACAGACCTCTAACAGCAGTAAACAAATAGAAATAGTAGGTTTTTGACTCTAAAATACAATTAATTCAACTGAAGTCTTTCAACTAGTTCCTTAAATACAGTTGACCTTTCCATAGCTTTCACTCAAGAGTGGCAGAAGTAGGTAGAAGTCAGCTCAGGAACTTCATTTAGCCACAAACTCAGCCAGCCTTGGTCTATGAATATGAAGAGGCTCCTAGAGTACAGTGGTGTCCTTCTGGTGTCTGTTGTCTTTAATCTCAGGTCTATCCCCATCCTTCCGAGTTGCCTCATAATCAGGAGATCATAATTCTCACCTCCCTCTTTTTGGATAAGCCACCACTGAGGAGTCTGAGTGGACACTTTTAGTCTCTCCTTCATCTCAGTAGAGGGCAAGGAGACTGGCAAGTCCTCTCCTTGCCAGAGACTCTGTAAAAGTAACTGAATAGCAAATAAAGAGGATTTTAAAAACATGCATGTTAGATAAAATAAAATAAAAAAAAATAATAAAAAAACCTTTATTCCTTTTAAAGAGAATAGTAAACAGCACAGAACAGATAAAACACCAAAAGTCAACAAAAACAGAGAGAAGACCAACAAAGAAAAGATTTCCATGCTTTTTAGACATTAGTGTCTCATTTTTCTAGGGTATCTGAGTAGCTTTTAAAACAGTAAAACTTCAGTCAGTTCAAGATACAATTACAAGGGAGGAAAAGTTTATACTTTTATCTTTTTCCATTCTAAATGTAGTGTTCTCTAATTTGAACTTTACTGCAGAAATTAATGCTCTTTTGACAGTAAATGACACAGAGATGCATCAGGTTATGCCAACAGCTTCAGAGATCTCTTTTAAATCTGAAGAGACAGGAACAATTAAATTTTTTCTCTCCAGACCATTTTAATGACAGAAAACAAACATGTCTGCTTCCGGAAGGATGATGTTTCTCACTCATGAAAACATTAGGCTCCAGGATTTTATCCTTTACAAACTCTGAAAAACAGGAAAAAGTATCTCAATTCCTGATGAGCTAGCAATCTGTGTTAATTCACAACCGTTAATAAACAACTGCCTTGTTTGGGAAACATTGGTTTTGGGATTGAAAGTTACTGGTTGGATAAAAGCATTAAGGACAAGAAAAAAAGAAGCCACTTCATAACAATGATCAATCTTTTCTCTGTTTCTTTTTCTTATCTCTTCCTTTCATTGATGAAAGACCAAACTACAAATTGGAAGTATGTAAACGAAGTATTTTCAGGCAATGGTGAAGTGCAATTAATGTATTTTACCCCAGGCTACCTTGATTACTACAGCTCATCGAAAAGCTCTGGTTAATGCCCATGGCAGTTTTGGAATCATTAAATTAGTGTTTTGAAACACGAAAACCACAGAATACACTTCAATGAAAAATGAGGCATTGCTACTGGGCAGGAGTCACAAAGAGACTTGAGCGACAAACCCTGCTCATATTAGGGCTATTAGACATTCCCCTCCCACTCATCACTCGTTTGATAGGGCTAAAATTTTATTTTTTTTTTATTTGTGCTTTGCCATTAAAAGTTTACTTGCAGTTTCCCCTCCCTTTCCAAAAAAATGCTGATGCTTTTGTGACTTAATGAACTCTCACAACTGCAGAAAGCAGTTCTTTTAAAATTTATATGCAGATGAGTACAGGCAGACAGTTCCAGACTCAGACATACTGGGTCTGACCTGGCAGGACTACCTCCACAGAAGTTAGATGCAGTTTGGTCTCTTAATACCTCCTCTAAAATCAATACACTAGTTCTGGCAAAAGCTGTGTAATGAACTCATGATTTGGAGTTTACAGCCAGCTATGAAATTCAGATTAAAAGATCTTGCTGTTTTTACAGTCCTTTAGTATCTGTTGAGAGACATTTTAATCTTAAAGGTGGGTATAGAAAATTCAACACTTTCTCTGGGTAATTTGCTGTGGCAAGTTACTCACTGCAGCCCAATTATGCCGTGTAAGGCCTCTGCCTGTGGAATGTCTATAGGGGAATCCTGTGGAGTATGCTATGGCTTGCAGGCACTGCAGCAGACTCTTAGGTAATTGTCCTAAAGATATGACGTGTCAGGAAAATAAATAATTTAGAAGAAAAGACCAGCATCCTGCAAAACAGATGGTAAACTATTCTTTAAGTCGTTTAACAGGATATATTTCGTAAATATGTAACCAGTCCTCTTCTTCCTAAATCCATTTAAGTACATGGAAAAGGTCTTATTGACATCAACGACTATTGAAACCAGCCATACACATCAATGGTGTCAAACCCTGCTGTGTGCAAGAAGGATAGGTAAAAGGAACACAGTGTTTATACCCAAATCTGCATGCTGCACAGCAAAGCAAAATTCTTATTTTTGGCACTTCATTCTGCCAAGACATAAACAGGTTTTTTTGCATAAATCTGAACTCTTAGGTAATGATTTCAGATAAAATTAAAATTATATTAATGTTGGAATTATACTTAGTTAATTAATTTATTACTGGAGTATTTTATATATTGATAATTTGTAGCTGTACAAACAGGCATTTTTAAATAACCATGCAATTGTGAAACCTCATTTAAAATAAAAAGTATGTCTCTTACTCTCATACTTGTGTAGATAAATGTAAGGCTGGACACAGATCTGCAGAAAACCTGGCTGGTTCAAAAGTGCTGCCACACGTTTAAAGACAACTACTTTTGAAATATATCAATGATAAAGAATCATAGAATTAGCCAGGTTGGAAAGGACCTCTAAGATTATCAAGTCCAACCCTTAAAGAAGATTTTTAGAAGATTTAAGGAAATTGCCAGATTCTTCATAATTTCATTTTAGACAAAATGTTACTCTGCTACACTTATTAATCATCACTGAACATGGCAACAGTCAAATACTAGTGAGGGGGCAAATTTCATACACGTGAGAACATGGGAGACAAGGCATTTCAATCCTTATATTTCAAATTGCTTTTTCTTTTCACCTTTGTTTTCTTTGCTTTCACAAGCAAAGAAAAATGTCACTCAAATACAAAAATAATACTCAAAACATTAAGTGCTTTGTGGATATTAAATTCTCAACAGTTTATTAAATATTCCAAATATCATGTTGTTGGGTTTTTTTTATTAACAAGTAGTTCAACATTTCCTGTATTTCCCCAAAGACCTGACTACCTCTGAAGTTATACTTTCAGCTCTTTAAATCTCAGTAGTTCACTGGAAAGGTTAACCATATAGAACAGAATAAACACTTCTCAATTCCATAGTATGGTTAGTTCTTCAAACTTGGAAATCAACTTCTTCTATTTTTTTTTTTAATTTACCTGGAATGTATCTTGGAAATTTTAACTCTGTCACATATTTCCAAGACAATCTATAGTACAGTATTGCTCCTCCCTACTAAACTGGAAGAATGTCTTGCATAAAGTGGCAATGCTCCATTGAACAGAAAGGTTTCTCTCACAGTAGAAGATTTTTCCAAACTAGTAGATGAGGGGTATATGTATCAGACAAAATTCAACTTCTACATATGCAAGAGAAAAAATATCATACAAATTAAGGAACAGTCCAAAGTGAAAGAAATTAACCTTTATTGTTAGGCATGGCATTGGTACATTGCCCTTTTCTCATATGCACACAACTGACATCCTCGAGTGATATCCTTCTTTTCCTCCATATTTTCAGGTTAAGTATGTTATGCATTTAACTGTATTAGAGGGTTGAGAAAGGTAGGTCTGACTTAGCTTTCATCCCATGAATTGTGATCTGTCTGCAGCTTAAATCAGGGATCTTTTACACAAAACAACAGCCAAATATCCTGCTCAGGACCCAAGACTTGTCTTCTTACCAAACAGTTTTGCAGTAGGATTAAACATATGGTCACTGCAGTGTGACCTTATTTTTTTAGACTTTAAAAAATACCTGAATGACTTTTTGGATGTAATTCTGGGAGACAGAATACTTATGACCTTCTTTGGTTTCACATAAAATACAACCAGTGTTATAGTTTGGAGAGAATGTGCAAGTTTTTCACTGAGCCAATTAAAATCCTAATTTAATATTTTTTAAAACCTTAGATTTTTTTAAACTACTGTTCTTTTTAGTCTCCTTGTGTCAACATGTCCTCTATCTTTCTTAGTTTACAAATTATGTAGCTTTCTTTATGTTCCAGACTCCAGTGGGTGATAGCTTTTTGGAATTAAGAGAAAGTCAAAACATTTTTCAGTTGTCTTTCATTTTAAATTTAAACATTTAAAAATATCTAACTACATCTAGGCAAATTAAAAAAATATATAAATTAGTAATGTATTTACCCCATCTCTCTCTTACTTGGTGTTTTTGTCCCTCCCATATAATTTAACTAAAATCATATAATCTACAGTTTGAACAGACCAATTAGAATAGGGCATGAATAAATGCATAGTGCAGACTCTGTGTACTGACCCATCCTTATTAAATAAAGGGATGAATCTGTTTTTGCCATCTTCATTGACAGCCTTCCTCCAGCTCACAGCCAGCTGGCAATTAATGGAATCAGATTTAAAACAGGCAGTGGGGAGAAATCAGCTTCTATGTGTCATTCTTACACCAGACATATGTGTGTCTGTCTTACATGTGCCTGCATTGTGCCTGCATTTGTATTGGTATTGAATGTAAAAGGATGTATTATTTTCCCCCTGTATGCTGCTTCAAAGATGTGCAGTATAATTCCTAATATTTAACCTCTCACAAATATTAGGACATACTGTCAATTTTTCTTAAACTGATTTTAACCCTGATTTCAATATAGATGGGCAGATTGCTACTAAATAGTGATGTTAGATAGCTTATTAATATTTATTCTTATGATTGTCGAAGGAAAAAAAAAACAAGCACAAAAAAAGGGAGTCACACCTGAGATGTACAGCAACTTGAACTCAGAACAGTTAGGGCTTAATAAAAATCAGAAAAAAAAAATTGAACAGTACTAGTCAAATGGATTTTATGTATATAATTTTAAAAGTTGTCTGTGGAGGAAATCCCATAGATGTATTTCTTTCTTTTGAGAATATTATTCAAAATAAACACAATTTACAACCAGGATTTTTTTTTTCTGGTGTTTCAACTAAAATTTTCTCATCAGAATTTCATACCAGTTCAGTTATTGTTCTTAGTAGGTTCCCAGTAAATAAAATGGGATATGAGTCAAATACCTGTATTCCCCATATAGTATATTAGTTAGACACCTCAGAATAGGGTGCACATGCACAATATACTAAAAAGGGAAAACAGTCATTAGAAATGTTAAAGAAAATCAGAATTCCCCCATCTATTCACCTGCAGCCCTGAATTAGACAGGTCTGTGGAAATTAATATATAAGCCTCAAGGCTCTCCTTTCACATCTCTATTTGCTCCTAGGATGAAGCTGCAAGACAGGGAAGAGAACACAAGTGAGAGCACAGGAGGGAACCTGAGCATGTACATCTGTGGTGAGGTGCTACTCCAGAAAGCCTGAACTCTAGTCCTTGTCCTTAACATCTCCATACTTATTTAAGATTGTTTAATGCAAATAGCATCAGCAGTGTTTGAAACAGAATCCAAAATGATTCTTCTCTTTCTCAAACTTCTTCCCAGTGAATACACTCATCAATAAGCTGCAAGGTGAAACTGTATTTTGTGCCCATGCTTCCACCCCTCACAAGTCCTTTCTTCTCTCTGTACACTGACGTGACCCCAGCAATGGGATGAGCGCTCTCCTCCTTTCACCTTTTCTTTTCCTTAGCCTACAGCATTCTGTATGGAGATGGGTTGTGCCCACTTGTATCCCCTCAGGCTGAAGACAGGATATCTTCACCTCCCAGTTGCTGGAAATCTGTTCAAGCCTTTTAGTTGTTATGTTACGAAAGGCACATTCTCCTTCTCAGTGTTTCTGAATGAAAATGTTTTGTGTTCTTGTGGTTACTGAACTTTAGCTTGGGCCTGTCAGAGAATACCAGAAAGAAATCTGAAAGAGCGCCTACAGGAAAGCCTAATTGTGAATCCCAAATAGCTAACATGGGAAGACACCATGCTGTGTGACACTTCTACAGTGACACTAGCTTGGGTATTTAAAGACAGAATGAACGATTTCCCATGGCAATGCACTGCAAGACACAATGAAAAACTTGTCCTGAAACATTCTTATTACAATCCTAGTATTTTATTTTCCAAAGTTACAATCTAGTTGACATATAAATTCTGTAAAGGACTTGAGTTTAGACATTTGGACTATTTGTGAATCCAGATTGCATTACACCTACATTGACTATGATTTTTTTGCCCTCTAATAGTTGTTCATTATTTTCACAATTATAAAAGTGAAATATAAACCAGCAATTTCTGGGAACAATTTGCCTTGTGTCTGTGTTTATTTATTTATTTTTTCAGAAAACTACTCTGCAGCACCATCTAGTGAAAATGAGAAGGACCAGTTATACTGTTTCCATGTTTGGAGAAATCTCCATGTGTTTGCAGCCTGCTTAGCTTCCTGTAATCTTAATAGAAGTAACAGAAGAAACGTCAAGTCTCCATAGAGAGTATGTGTGTATCCTGTGTCATTTCATCCATCTTGAACAAAAAACCAACCTCAGTATTAAAGGCTTTGTTATAGAAAGAGATATAGACTCTTTGGACAAGGTACGTTACAGACAGAATACAAAATACACCTTGGCTATAAAATATTCTTCACTTTAGAACCAAAGTTCCCAGATTTTCATTGTGCTGAATCAAGCACACCATTAGCAGCTATCAACCTGTGTTGTTAATGATGGTGTAATTGAGATCAGAATTTCTTCCAGGAACTATTAGAGTCACCAAGTATTCAAAGCAGTGAAGAAAATCCTACATAGTAAGTAACAGAACTGGAGACACAGATCCTTGTGAGGGTTTAGGGTTTTCCTGTTGAGGGTATTTTTCTATGGAAATCTTTCCTCTGAAGGTGGAAAATGGCTTCTGAGGAAACAACAAAATCTATTCATAACTATCTGTGTAGGTGGTTATACAAATAAATAACCCCCCTAAATTAAATACTCCATCACCACATATTACAATTACTGCATCATACCTGAGTTGATGTCTAGCTCCACCAGTTATTTGAAGGACAGATACAGCAACTCCCTACCGTGGTCATTGCAGCCATATGTCTATCTGATCCAATGTCAGTTGTGTAAGACACATGTAGAGAAATACAAATACTGTCTTGCAAAAAATAAGAAATTTTCAGTCTTTTTGGTGCCAAAAGAAGTCAGGTTACTTCAGGTTTTATAGTCTTGTTCATAGGCTAAGTGGCATTCATATTTTTTTTCTTCTGTTTTTAAGAACACTCATAAAAGCACAGACACAAATGAGAGTGACATTCTTTCTTTTAAATTAAAAGCAAGTATGTTTGTACAAATACAAAATATCTGTTAAGAGATAATTCCTGAGTCTTGCAGACAGTCAGTTAGAATTCCACTGAAGTATAAAACTATTGTTACAAGAACCAGTTTTCCAGTTTTCTAGACACAGGTGACTAAATTGAAGTAACTGGCCAGAAGACTATCAGACTACCTTTCTCCAGCCTTTTCTTTGTCAGTGTATTTTGACTCAATTCTCAAATTCCATTAGAGCTTGCAGATACCAATGAATGTTAATGGAACTGAGCCTGAAATTACATGTTCTTAAGTACTGCAAAGTCTCTAGTTCTGTCTCTACAGAACACCAAGTTTGTCTTATCTTAGGCA
Organism: Platyrinchus mystaceus; assembly: GCA_035041135.1. NCBI lineage: Eukaryota > Metazoa > Chordata > Aves > Passeriformes > Tyrannidae > Platyrinchus > Platyrinchus mystaceus. The sequence goes on from JAWWLV010000045.1 coordinate 18,534,891, forward strand.
GTTAGATCATCTGTAATAACAATAACAATAATAATATTATAATTTACAAGTTTAACTGTAAAATACCAAAGTCACAGAACTTTAGTGATGAAACAGAAACTGTCATGATGAAAACATTAAGCTTAGAACTTCTTGAATTTAAAAATGAACTGTGGATTTGAAGATTTAGACATTGGATAAATAGGTAATTTTAAATGCTGAGAAACTACAAACACACAAATTAATCCCAGACACTAATTTATTAAGTCTTCCCAGTGCTTAGCTGAAGTATTTTTCTAATGTAGGAAAAGCTAGTTTCACCACCAGATACTTTTACATTCTGCTAGAGAGGACAGATAGATTCACAAATAAATTTAATATTCAAAGATGGATAGCAAAGGCTTTTTGTATTTTGAAAAATTTGAGAGAAAAAAATACAATGCCATGTGAGCTAAATATGCTGAACTTCAACCTTACTGGTTTCATAATACCATTACACATACTAAAGCCAATTTCTTAAATTGCCTGTCTTCCTTAGACCTTCCTTACTTGAGAGAAAAGGAGGTAAGAGGTAGCTTAGTTATTAAACAATAGTTTGTGCAATAAAGCAAAGGGATAAAAAAAGTGAAAATGTTTTTAACCTTTGTTTTTTCACTTCCTGTGAACTGCAAAGTGTCTGGTACAGGAACAGTAAGCACATCAATGGTATTTGGATCTAGTTCTGAAGAAAGAAAGTAAAAATAGGAGAGAATGAACAGCTTAGATCAATTTCTACTTAAAAATTTACTTTCAGTTCTCTATATGAGGTGTTTAAATATGAAGAATTTATAAAAAGGGGTAAAAAATTATAATGAAAATATAATCAGAAATGAAAAAAATAATTCCATGTTTCATAAGAAATGAACAACAATGTTTTTAAAAAAATATTTTCTTTCCATCTCTGGTGTGAGTAGTTATTGAGATGCAGCCAACAGACTATCTACCACTCTATAGTCTTTGTTCTCATCTGTGCAGTCACTCACCTTGCACCTGTCCATGAAGCCTTCAGAGGAGCTCTGCTCAAACAGTAGACTTCAATGAAAGAGAGGGTGAGGATGGTTGGGAACAGGCTCCCCAGGGAAGTGGTTGCAGCACCAAGCCAAGAAGCATTTGGATGATGCTCTCAGGCACAAGGTGTGACTCTTGGGGATGTGCAGGGCTAAGGGTTGGACTCGATGATCTTTGTGGGTCCCTTCCAACACAGCATATTCTGTGGTTCCATGATTCTATGATCAAGGTTAGGTGAGGGCTAGGCAGCAGAAGAATGAACTGCTTCCAGTGCTATTACAAGGGATACAGAGAGAATCCAGTCAGTATCCCGGAAGGATTTGGTGTAATTGGATAATTATCACAAAGGGGATGTAGCATTCAAAATTGTTAATTCTACTATTCCCAAAGAAACTTGTGTTTTCATCAAAGAACAGAAATTGTGGAAGTTTATTTGTATGATACTGAGAACCAAAAAGTATCTTTCGTGTTTAAATATTAAAGTTTTAAACTAACAGATTCATTGCAATTTTACACCTAAGCACAGCTATTTAAAATGAGATACTAGTGAAATTTGATCACACTTTGCAATAAAATGTTCATTTTATGAGCACAATAATGTGAGGACTTGAGGCCCAAACAATTGAGTTGCTACAGATGTCTCTTTGCAGTTGACATTGTGTTTAAAAACTAACTCATGAATCACAATGGTTTCTATAAACATCTCATTCAATACAAAGGTCCATGAACTTGAAACAATGTCAGCAAAAAATCATATGAAAATTGTGCTCATTGTGTCATGCACCTATCACAAAAATAAAATATAATTCCCATACATAACTTGTATTATATATTTATTGCATACTAAGGCTACTGCAATACAAAGATGAGGCAAGTATTAAATAACAGGCTGCTGTTAGAGCCCGGGGGGCACTGTGAAAGCTTTTTCCATCCCTGATGATTGCTCAGGACCACAATTTAGCCCATCCCAGTGCTCTTAGTGCCTGGCCTGGTGTTGCTTTCTCTAGCCTTGTTCCTGACTCTGTCTGCTTTGCTCCCAGTTCAACTCCCTTGGCTGGCCCTGGCCCTGGTTTGTGACTTGCCTGGTCTGGGATTGTCAATGAATCCTGAGACCAGTGATCAACACTGCAGACTGTGGCCAGCCCCCATGGGACTGCGTCACCCTTGGCTCCCAGCTCGGTCTCAGCTCCACATTCCTTGCAGAGCAGCCTTGCTCACACCACTTCCTTGCCATAACGTCCTTTCCACACTTTCATCATTTGGGCATATATTCAATAAACAGCATGGATCTCACTGGATTGATCTAAATGTTTAGTGGCATAAGAGAAGAGAAATATTTGGATGAACAGTAATATCAGATTATAAGAGGAAATATTCTCAACAGGGTGATATGCCTTAGACTTATATTACCCACTTATTTGAATGATGAGAAATTAACTAAGTGTAAGGCGTTGAAAATAAGTTTTAGGAAAACTGAAGATTGAAGAATCCTGTGAGGTCAGTAGATGGAAAGAGCATACATCATGTACTTTCCATTTACACTGTGAATGCAAATGTAATAGAAACATTATATATTTAACAAGATACTTGGCTAGAAGGTTAATCACAAAGCATAACTGGGATGTTATCAAATTAGCAGGAAGCCTTCATACTGGAGGCTATTTTACATTCAGTGTCATTCAAGATTTTCATTTAAAACTGGAAATGACAAATCAGACAGTGTGCTAAACATAGAAAGATTCATGAACAGGGGCAATAATTATTACTGAAAACCACTGGAATAAAATGAGAGCCAACATAGACAGATGCACTATGTGTAAAAGAGGAAAAAATAATCAAGTGTCAGATCCTGTCAGGAAGTGTAACAAACTTCATTGCAGATGCAGGTTCTTTGTGCCTCTCAGGATCGACCCATAAATGAACAAAGAGGAAAACACTGACTCGGTTAGAAACAGATGAATGGTAGGTTACAGGCTGTGACAGACTGACCATGACTGAAGGATACAGCGCTATCAACGAAAATGTACTGTGGGTTTAAAACTAGGAGTGCCCTGAGTAACACAAGTCGTGTATTGGCTCTATTCACAGAAATTTGGCTTCTGATGGACTTCAGTGTAGAATATCATATTTCAAAACACAGCTACATGAAAAAGGGTTGATAAGAAATACCACAGCACATACATATTTTCTGCTACTTGTCATAGTAAGTAACACCTTCTCAGCCCAGCCCTGTAGATGTGAGCAGAATTATACTCATGCATTAAATACTCCTCTAAGTATACAGGGATGGTAAAATTTGTAAGTCAGAAAACTATAGTTATGAGGGATGGCCTCACAAATCATCTGAAGAGAAGGGAATCTCATGACATGGTAAGAGCTGTATGGACAACAAGAAGGAAAATTATCAAACAGTCTATTATAGACTATATTTATACTGTTTGTACCCAGGGTTTTTTCCCCCTTTTTCCTTTGAAAGTGTCTGTATGTTATTTGGATTCAGAAAATTAGAAAAACTATGTCTAGTAAAGAGTTATTGAGGCTTTAGGCTGTGCTCCCAGACATAATGTGTTCCCAGGGACATATAATGGAGGAATAAGGTCAAGAACACAACAGGCTCCATCCATATCAGGGCTCACTGTAGCTCTGCTGTTGGTATCTCTAAGGAATCTTAATTTTCCTTAATTTACTTCATTCCCACACATTATTTGTGCAAAAGTAGATAGCAGGGTTATTCAGTACTCAGTCCAGCATAAACAGGCTATCACTTTAGTGTATGTTTAGCATTTGGAGAGCAAAACACTGTTAAGAGTCCACTAGAGTTCAACCCAAATCAAGAGCTGATGATTAAGTCCTCTATATATTCTCTTTTCTTCCTCCTTGTTTTTTCTTGCACAAACATATATGTTTCACACAGAGGAGTTAGACTATCTTTTTAATTTAAAAATTATATTGATTTATATCTGTCTATAAAAAAATTTTTATTCAAACAGGTTTGGTAGTTGCTGCATATCCAAAATGTGAAACTTTAATCTTCTTCTAAGATTACATGATATTTTAATATAGAATTAATCCAATAATTCTGTGTGATATAACTGAATGAGCAGAGTTTTAAAAATGGATACCTAATTTTAGACTTAGAAGCTGCAAACAAAAGGTTCAGAACCTTTTTCCTCCATGATTTCTCGAAACCTTGCCTATAAATTCTGAGCAGAGGATAAAACCACAACAGCAGAATAATTTCAAAGGTGAAAGATAGAGGAGAGTAACAGTGATAACAAGCAATAAGGTAGACATCTTCCAGGGGAAAAAAAATCTGAGATTTTTCATTAAAATTTTATTTTTCCTCAACATTCAGAAAATAAGGGATCCTTAGCCTATGTTCGGTAAGCAGGTGTTCTGCTTGCAGCAAAAAGGAAAAAAGCTGCCAAGTGGAGATTCACGTATTAGAAAGAAACCATGAAAAGTGGGAAATGGAGAAAGAGAAGACAAATTAATTAAACATTTGCTAAGAGAACATACCAAATACACAGTTTGTTTTCAAAAACAAAAGCCCCAACTATTTTTCCTGTAAATGCTTTATTTTTAGAGAGAGGACAAGACCATGTACACTTAACATCCCATAAATTTTTCTTCATGGTAGCATTTGATAACTCTGCTTCAGCACATGAGTGTAAGTTGTGTCCAGGACCATGGCATGATTCAAGTTAAGCAGAAGCTCAGCCAGAACCTCTGAGGTGGGGGAGAGGAGCTCTGGGACTTTCTAAAAGGCCAGGAAAAAAACTGAGCATGAATGAAGTCTTACTCAGAAAGGTAACAAATGGCCAAGTACAGCTCTCCAAAAGATCCAATATGGGCACCAATACTTTCTCTCCTTGTCAAATTCAGCATCATCTGTTTAAAAAAGGGAAAAAAAAAAGCTTCAAAAAGGAACATAATTCTTTTTTAAGGGTGGGTGGGGGTGAGAGGCAAAACCTAAAGTGAATAGCTTGCAGCACCTGCAGCTGTAAACCTCTCTCACCTTGGTGAGGTTGCAAGTCACTATGTATATAACTTTCAGTTCTTAACCAAACATGAGAGAGAGATACTGATGGTTTCATATTTAATACACACTAAAAGGAAAACATTTAGCATTGCCACAGTAGGCTCAGGGATATAAGGAATGAGGGAAACATCACTGGTACTGTGTAGGTAAGAAAGAGATATTAATGGTATTAAATGATGGAGTAAACCTCAATGAAATGTAGAAAGGGAGTGCTTCCAGGATAGTTATATTCTTAAGTGAAACCAGTATTTTAAACTCCAGACTGTATTAATAGTCTGGTGGAGTTAATGCATCAAAATTATGAATATTTGGTTTTTTGCAAGAGAAAAATATGTAGTCTAGATAAAATATAAAGGATTCTGAATATTGACAATAATTCTTGACCTAATCAGTGTTCATATATAAATATTTTGAAACTTTCAAAATTCAGCAGATGTTTTACTGTTCCGGTTTATAAGAAGCAGTTTTCCAAAATAAGCAGATATTGTTTTCAAAATATGGCAACCATTCTTCACAGACATCAACTAACAAAATACTGCATACACACAGTCAGTTTGTTTTCCCTATCTAAATGCTGTGAAATTATTTGCTCTTTATTTCCTATATCCTTCAAACTAGTCACAGTTAGTCAGCTACACATTCCTTATTGAAAAAATAAGGAAAATGATGTTATGGCTATTTTAATGATAAGCCTTGAAGATAATTACTATAGAAGACTTGTTACTTTATTTTCAAATTCCTGAAATGTTTTGGATGGTTTTGAGTTTGCCATTTTCCTTTTGTATTATTGTAGGGAAACAACCCAGTAACTGAAGACAATAGTCACAAAACAACCACATGGGAAACTAGAACAGTTCGCTTCCCTGGTCTGGTCTTTCTTGTAAATGAAGGTAAATATTTTGGGGCAAGAATTGGGACCATATGTTTTAAGACCTCAGACAGCACTTGGAATGAATTTAGCCTTTAAGTCCAATAAGCCTCCTCTCACATGCTGCCTGGCTGCTGAGGTGTCTGCATTCAACTAACACTTTCATTTAAGATTGAAAAGGGTATTTGATAAGCAACATGTGCATTGCTGTCCTAGGGTGGGGAAAATAGAGGCTTGAATCTTCTAATTTAGGAGCATGTTAAACTTAGATCTCCTTGTTTCTGATGAGTATATAAGACACATGACTACTATGGAAAAGTTTGGTCATATTTTCAATTCTTTCTTGCAATAAACTTTAAGTTCAAGCTTTTTTTCCCAAGTCAGAAACCAACTTTACAAGAGGATTGTCTCTTCTGATACCCAAGTTAGATGGAAATTATCAGTGTACAGCTCTGAATCAGGCCCATAAACCTCAGCAAGTAGAAGCTGAGATGCTTCCCCAGTACCTGTCATCAGTTATTGTGTATGTATGAGTAGACCCTCCCTCTCTATACTGGATGGTCTTTTAGAAATAAGTTACACCTAATTAGATAGATCTGTAGTAGGCTGGAGCAGTTTACTCAGAGTTGTGGATGAACCATCCATGGAAGTGTTCAAGGCCAGGCTGGATGAGCAACCTGCCCTAGTGGAAAGTATCCCTGCCCATGGCAGGGCATTGAGAACTAGATGATATTTAAGGTCCCTTCCAACACAAATCATTCTATGATTCTATGAAATACTTCTACTATTTTTGTGTTCCAGTCTGGACTGATCAAAGATTTTCTAGTCCACTGGAACATGGTTTATAGCATGGGTTTTTTTTCCTTCCACAGTTGCCTCCCTGTTAATTCTTGAGTGCATGCTAATTTGCACGTGTAGCAAGTCAGATTGCTTGTGGACCACTGACTTTGTCCTAGGAATGCAGAGGGCTGTGGATCACCCTGTTGGAAGCAGCATATATCTGTCAGGCCTTGCCACCTGGCACAGCCAGCTTCAGGCTGTGGTTGCAGGGACAAGTTTCATAGGAAGGTATGATTAAGATACTGCAACACACCCCCTAATCTCTTCTTGCCAGATCAGAAATTTGTGTGATCACACATTAAACTTAACTTGGTACAACTGGAAAGCAGTACTATTTTGTACTGAAACTGATCAGTTCAATCACTTCCTTAAATTCACAAGTACTACAGCCTTAAAAACGTAATGCAAGGGGAAGTAACAAAATGAGCAAAGACGAAAAGCAAGGGGTGAAAAAGGAAGACCATTCTGACCTAAATTGTACTTCCAGTGAATGTGTGTGAAGTTGGACAGTTTGCTATAAATGCAGCTTGAGTAAACTTAATAGGAGGGTTTTTTCCTCCTCCTTGGCTAAACTCTTTCTCTTCTCTCCTGCACTGACCATGACTTGCAGTTCCCTCCATGAGCCATCTGAACTCATAAATGGAGGAGAAAGTTAATTCAGAAAAAAAATAGCGTCTAATGTGAGCCAGAGACAGAAAGACAGAAAGTGAAACCACATAAAGAGGAGGGAGGAGCTACACTGCTAGAGGAGAGGCTGGAAACAGTAAGGAGTTGAACAGCTCTGTGGTGAGCTTTTATGTCAGCACAGGTAACATACCTGCTTCAAGAGCCAGTGTCTTGCCTGATGCTGAGGTGATTACAACACACTCTTAGTGACATATGACAATGACAATAGTAATTTTGTGTTGCTGAAATGCCTGTATTTATGGGCCACATATATCCTAAAAACAAATAAGAACTGTGCAATAATTTGGAAGCCAACTTTTCTGTATCTGAGAAAATTATAAAAGAATTTACTTATTTCCACTGACAAAAAAACCTACCCTCTCCAATCTATCATCTTCTGATGACCAGTTACAAGGCCACAGTTCCTAGAAGTAATCATTTGCCCGGATACAAAACAAGACATCAGGTATGGAACTGTGTCCACTTTCCAATTTTCTCATAGTCTTCATCCTGACTGTGAGGAAAATGTTTTTTGTATTCTTATTTGCCTGTATAGTGTCCCAGGGATTTGACATTTATTTTATGTTTACTGAGAGAAATTTTTCTTAGTTTGTTGTACATCTGTTCTCTCCTCTTGTACCAGCATTTTGGAATACAAATGCTAACACAGTTTGCACAAAGTCACTACAAATAACGACAAATGAACTCAGAGACCTGACTCAAAAATCATCTTTCAGTTAAATCTTTATTTCCTAGTAGCCCAACTGAACCTAACAAAACTAAACAAGATGATAGACATTACCATTCACAAAACATATATGTTTAACCTTCATTCCTAATAATAGCAATAATTAAGGGATGTTGACAAGCACTTGTTTGACAGTGAGATTAGGGAGGCATGTCTTTCCTGACACAGTGGGATATAGCATTAAATTTTAACAATGCTGGCGGACTCCCAAGGGATGGAGTCAAGGCAGGTGTTAATCCAGTTCAGATACAAAGGAAAATAGGTGACTGCATGTTGGCTTTAAATTACAATGCACAGTTTGGATTAAGAATAGAGGATAATTTATGTTATATATGTAATGTAACACTCCAAGTCCCATCAGTTGTTTTCTTCATAAAAAATGTGTGGTTATTGTTTCTCTGGGAAATTTTTTTTGAAAGAAAAAGAAAGAGAGACAGAGAGAAAGAGGACAGAA
>JAWWLV010000045.1:18556537-18614476 GCA_035041135.1 Platyrinchus mystaceus
CCGCGTCTGCCGCCGAATTTGTTGTGACCCCCCTCCGGCCCCTGACAGCGTCTGTGGAGAGGAATTCGGCCCGCAGCTTTAAAAGTTTGGGGACCCCTGCTCAAAGGGCTTCAGCATTTCCATTGGGTGTTTTGGCTGGGAGTTCAAAGTAAAATAAGGGCAGCATGTGAGTAGGGTGATGTGGATAAGGACTTCTGTGAAGTAAACAAAAGCAGAGGATCTGAATAAAGCAGATTCATGGAGAAATTCTGTTTACCTTTTTCTCACTGAATCTTTTTTATTGAGTCTTGCTGGGGAGCAGAAGAGAACTATTTAAAATATCATACATCACAGTTTTCACATGCAGAAAACTACAAATCATTGTATCAAATCAACTTTAACCAAGATTAACAAAAAGACCAGCTCAGGATTTTTCAGGCAGATAATGCCTTGAAATCAGCAGATGTACCTGGGGCATGGAAAAATTTAAAGTGATTCCTTTTATACCAGCCTGACCTAAATCACCCTCCTGCCCTGTTATGAAAATACAGGTTTTAATTAAAGCATCCTGCATGTATAACCGTCTTCTCCTTAGTAACAGTGTAGCACAGTAGCCTAGTGACTAAATAATCTTCTATCAAGGTTTTATTTTATATCCTCCTCCATCACCACCTTCTACATCTTAGTCATGAGTAAAGCTTTGGCAATTTCATATTGAAAGCAACAGTTCTTAGTTGCATTGCAAATTATTTTTGTGTGATATTCAAATCTACTTTCATCATAACATTTGCATACACAGCCTATCCATACGTATGACACTGAAAATTCTGCTTTGCTTGTTACCTATAATCTGCAATATAGGGTGACATTTCTTTTGACAGAATTTGGCAATTGCTACAAAAGGTGACATTTTCAAGTCTATATATCTAAACTGGGACAAGTCACAGTATATAATCATATTTTATGTTTTCAGTTCTCTCAATTTTTACTGAGTCAGAAAGATTTTTTAGCTACATGGAAAACTAACCTAGTTAAAGTTAGACCCATGATTTTGCTCCCTGAATTTGTAAGTGTTTGCTATCTTCCCCAGTAAGTAATTCCACTTATTTGTAGTCTTGGGAGCCCAAGGAGATTTGAAATGTATTATTTAGGTTTGCTTTTCTTCTGTCTCCTGCCTTTTTTCTCCTACATTATTCGGCACTGTAACAGCTGGACACTGAACTGAGGTTTGTCTAAATGTCTGGGCTAATTTCCAAGTAGGTTCTTTGAACAGATGTTCCCACTGAATTTTAGCAAGGGTTTGTTTCCTTGTGCCTAGAACCTGCCATATGTTCACAAAAAAAGGCACCTTTTTTTTTTTTTTTTTCTGGGGGAACTGCCTTTCATACTAAGATTCAGCAAAAGCCATCAGGTCAAACTTCATACCACTCTTTAGTTATCCAAACATGCATATATATGTATATGTATATATATATATATATATATATATACACATGTATCTTTTTAATTAGCCAGGTACAATAAGTAAATTCCCTATATTGCACATTTTCCCATGTCACTTAATAGACATGTTTTTTAGTGCAGGAGAAAGAATCTCTTTCCTTCTCATGAGAAGTTTCAGCATCATTTTCTAGTCCTCAGATCACAGGCATCCTAAGTAGAGTCAAGATTGTGTTCTTCTTTCCAATGAATTTGCTCAGATGTTAGAATATTAAGAATAAAATGAATGTTCAAATTTAGAGTCAGTGAGTGCAGCTGAAGATTCACAAAACCTGTTACAGCTGAACACATTTTGCATTGTAGTATTTAAATAGCTGTTTTTAAGTAGCTGACTTGCGACACAACTTGAATTCCAGTGACAAAGAAGACATTTTCTTTGGCTTGTTCAAACGTAACAGTTACAGGAACCTTATCTGAAGAGCAGAGTCTGATTTCCTTCCAAAGAACAAAAATATGAAATCTTAGTGCTAGGATTCCAATGTTTAGGTTACATTGCCTGAGAGTAAAACTACATGTTTGGGTGCAGACGATATGTATCCACTGTGACTAAGCTCTGAGCCAGACTGCCACAGGAGAACAGTGTTAAGCCTGAGCTATTAAGCCTCACTAATAGGACAGATACCCTAGTTTACACTGAACACTCTGCCAGTGCTATTATGCAGTTCTAGACCACTGCACAAAAGCTGTGTGTGTGCAGCTGCCTGCACCCAGCCATGAAGTCTCTGCTCTTTTCTCTTCCTCTCCATGCCATGCTTGGACTTTTGGGTATGATCTGAGAATGTTGGTTTAGGTTTGCAGAAATGACATATATATTGTTCTGACATATATAAACAGGTAATGTTTTAAATTCTGGATTTTTTCCCAGGTGGCTGGAAACATAGTTGCTTCTTCTAAAAACCTGCTAAAAATGAGTTCAGTGATCTAGACACAAGAGACTCACAAGAGTATTAAGTACTGAATTTACTGAAAATAGATGCAATTGTGCAGGATTTCTGATATCCAGAATTTAAAACATTACTTGTTTATACATGTCAGAACACATCTTTTAAAGAGGGAAAAGAATCTCATGTCATTGATTCAAAAAGGAGCATGTTCTTGTCCCAATGCCTCTCAATGGCACCACTAGGAGGTAACTGCTTGAAAACGTGATCTCAGCCAATACATGTTTTGCCTAGACAGAAAGCAATCCTTATTTGTTGTTACTTTAAAAATTGTAGTCTCTTTGCTTTGCCAAAACTCATTCCAATACTTTCCAGTTTGCATGGCATTTAATTCTTTCCATTAATATCCACATTTATTATATTCACAACAAAAAGTGTAACATCTGTATAGGAGTCCCTGAAAAAAATTAATCCTTTTTGTGAAATCTTAGTTTTTTAGAGTGCAAAGGAATACGAAGTAGTCAGCTTTAATATTTTGATAAATTGAATGATTAATTAGAATGAAGGGTGTGAAGAACTTAATAGAAAAGGTATTTTGAAAGCATTTTTAAATCATTTTCACAGCAGTCAACATTTTCTTCATTATAATTCACTAACTGTGCTCTACTCTGTAGCTTATATCAGCACTAGAATGTTTCTGGAATTAGTCCATATTTAGCAGTGCTCCAACTAATTGGTATTTCTCAAAATCATATTTGTGTTGCATTAAAAGAAATTCTAAAAAATTCCTGTTATTCATTTCAATGTTATTACTCATAGAGCAAAACTATTTTATTTTTCTTGCATTTTCTGTGTACTATGCACATTACACTCTCTATAATGTTTGTTTTTGAAGGAGTCATTGCTTTACAAGCACAAAGTAACAGGATCCATTTTGTTTGCCTGAACAGTATTGACTACTCACAGACATAGATTTTCATTCTTACAAAAGTTGTCCTTATAAAAACGAATGAAAACACTAATATTCTTAGTCTTTCAATATTTATCTAAAAAGAGTAACAGCAAGGATCTTCATCCTCATTAAGACACTTTTTTCTTTACACATTTACATATTCCCAATTTAGATCCTATTATATGTTAATGAGCATTGCTGCACTGTGATGTGTGAAGTTCAGAACTTGTTGAATTTAACAGGAATGACCTGGATTTTCTGCATCCATTACATGTCTCTGAGCCAACAGAATTAATTTTTATGGTATGAAAAATTCTACTTTCAGACAATGAATATGGCAACCAAACATGAAATGGTTATGACTTTATGTCTTTTATCTCTATACCAAATGTGTTCACCCAACAGCCTCATATCTCATAGTTCATAAATTACTAGATTTGTAGCCAATAACCTCATAGTGATTATTGCAATAACAGCTATTTATAACTGTCTTCTAGATCTAAAACAGTACAACCTACAGTAATTTTCACATTTTTAGACCAGGAAAAATGGGAGGGTAACTTTATTATATCTTTGAAGTGTATTCCAGTCTTTGCTTAAGAAAGTTGTCCCAGTAAACAGATTGGTCAGTTTAATAATTAAATTAGAATAGAATATCTGTGTGTTTAAGGATCATTAAGTAGGAGTTTTCTTGAAGATGGACTCTTTCCTGATTCCAAATGTAAAGGAGTCTGTTATAGTGATTATAGTGATAATATTAAAATAAAATAATTTTATCTAACTTTTAAGCAGTGGCTAGCTGTATATTTTTTTTCCCTCTGAAGTATTATACTTAGGGTAAAGTAAGGACTGGTAGCTAAAACTGATGTCAGGAATTAAAAAAATCCATGGGGAAACTTGTAGGTCAGAGATCTAGGAAGAGTTTGTCTGAAATGGCTCAGTAGAGCTACTAACATTCCTCGATACAACACAAAAGTTATTTAGTTAAGCTTTTGAATAAACCTTATGAAATCTTAGAAAGAAATATTTGCAGAAGAATTGCATTTCTTAGTATGTTCAGATCTACAAATAAACTAAATTGGCCCAAACTTATTTAATTTTAAATGCAATATCTGAACTGGAAGTAAATTTTGTCTGTCTTCTTATTTTCATGTGCTTTTCTGTTTGGGGTTTTTTTTTTGTTGTTTGGTTGGTTGTTTTTTTTGTTTTTACAAAAGAAGGTGAATAATCTTAGAAACAATGTAATACTGAAGGACCTTTCCTCCCATTACTTCAACTAATATCTTATTTCTCTAAATTTCTGTATTTATTCATTGAATGATGAATGTGCAATACATGGTGGGTTAACCTTGGCTGGACACTAATTGCCCTCCAAGCTTCTCTATCATGTCACCCCTCAGCAGGGCAGAGGGGCATGGAGAAAACAAGGCAGAAAAACTCATGGGTCAAGATAAAGGCAGTTTAATAAAACAAGAGCAAAATCTGTGCATGAAAGCAAGGGAAAGCAAAATATTTATTCTCCACTTCCCATCAACAGGAAATGTCCAGCTATTTTCTGGAAAGTAGGGCTTCAGTACACATAGCAATTGCTCCAGAAGACAAACATTTTAATAATGAATACCCTTCCCCTCATCCTCCTTTCTCTTGGCTTTTATGGCTAAGCATGATGTCCTATGATATGGAATATCTTTTTGGTCAGTTTGTGTTATCTGTCCTGGCTCCCAAGTGTTCTCTGTCCCTTCCCAAGATTTTGCTCACCCCCAACCTACTAATGAGAGGGAGAATGTTGGAGACACAGCCCTGATGCTGGGCCAGCACTGCTCAGTGGTAGCCAAAACACTGGTGCATTATCAAACACCTTTCTAACTACCAATACAAAGCACAGCACTATTCAGGATGCTGTGGGGAAAATTAACCACGTCAGCCAGATCCAATACACATGTGAGATGCCCTGACAAAATGCTTTTCACACATTTGTCAAGTTCTGTGATGCTTTTTTGTATTCTTAGGTTGATATGTTTTCCATAACTACATTACCTTAATAAATCAGATTTCTTCAGCATTCGGGAGGGTTCTGACTTGCTCTGATTGGTTAGTAATGAGCACAGATTATTAAAATATCCATTAAAAATGTAAGCAATATAAATAAAAGTAGGAGAGTTCTAATTTATCATATTCAGAGGATTAAAAAAATATGAAATTATTGCTAGTGGAAAACAATTTTGTGTAACTTGCAAAGATAAAGGCAAGCATTATTGCAAAAACTCAACTACTATAAAAAAAAAAAAATTAAAAAAACCACACCACAAAAATCAAAAAGCCTAAGGTGGAATAGTGCAAGGCCCTTCCAGTGCTGGAATTAAAGCATTAAGAAGCAAGCAGAATTATGATAAAAGGTTTAAAGTTCAGTCAAAGTTGTGTGTTTCAAAAATCATGTAATGCAGAAGTAATGTTAAAATGCCATTTTCATAATGTTCTTATTTAAGTAGTGCAGCCAGCAGTCTTCTGACTAGAAAGGTTAAGAAAAAAAACAAAAGGTAATATAGAGACCTTGTTAATTAGACATGAAAAAGAACAACAGGTAGTTATTTCCAAATCCATAACAGATGTTTATGGTCACATAATATACGGCCACCTACCCCAGAAAAGATCAAAAGCAAGAAATTTTAATTTTTTGCAAAATACTACCTTAGCCTATTAGAAACACAACTGTCCAAATAAGATATCATCATCAGAGTATAGGAAGTTAATATATTTGTTTTGTGTTTGTCGTGAGTTAACTATGGGTCAATTTTTTTCACTCCCCCCCACACACACAATTGCTATGAGTTGAGAGAAGGTTTATGCAGACAAAAGAGATCTGATGTGGGGGAAATAATATTAGGATTTATTACTTAACAAAATAAAAACTAAAGAACTATATATATATACAACAATTCTAACTAAGCAAAAGTATTATATATTTACTGAAGTATACCTCCCCCCTTCGAATTAGTTCAGGAGGAGAAAACAGTCTTTTTTTTTTTACTTCCAGAGCTACAGGTCTTCCAAAACAATTCTGCAACATTTGAAAGTTTTTCTTTTGTTATCTCTAGGACGACAGCTCCGATTCACTGCAGCTGGAACTGTCTGTGTCTCTCTCTTCTGTGTCGACCTCAAGGCTGGGCCTACCCCCTCCTGGGCTAAGACCCGAGGCTGGGGGTTACCCAGGGCCCTGTGGGGTCTTCCATGGACTGCAAGGGAGATACGTGCTTTGCCATGATCTTCACACAGTGTCACAGGGGATAATGGCTTTTGAGTCCATCCCTGTTTTCTGTGGGATCACTTCATCGGGCAACAGTTCTTCCATTCTCTGCTGTCCCTTAGGGTCACAAATTCAGCTGCACCAGCATGGACCTCTCAGTAAGACCCTAAGATCCTACCTGAGCAAAAATCACTCCAGCGTAGGTTCTCTTTCTTCATAGGCCACAGGTCCTTAGTAAGACTCTGTTTCGTTTTAGGCCTTTCACAAAGTTGCAGCTTCTTCATGCATCTACCTGTTTCAATGTAGGCTCCTCTATGAGCTGCAGGGGAGTTTCTTCACTTTGTAATCTTCCACAGATGGCAGGGATTTTAATTTTCAGACTTTTTCCCTGCTGAAGGG
The DNA here is from genome assembly GCA_035041135.1 of Platyrinchus mystaceus. NCBI lineage: Eukaryota > Metazoa > Chordata > Aves > Passeriformes > Tyrannidae > Platyrinchus > Platyrinchus mystaceus. Next base: position 18,563,493 of record JAWWLV010000045.1, read on the forward strand.
AGAGAGTGGGGGGAGAAGAAGAAAAAACTCACCCCCCTTTGGGCTTCTCTCTTCTCTGGCTACCAGCTTCGACCTTGGAAGGTTCTGTTACCTCTCTGCCTGGAATTTCTTCTGCAGCAGGCAGTCATTTATTAGAGCTTTTCCCCCTGCTCTGTTACATGTTACAAGGGGGGGATTCAATGCCACAACCTGCCCCTGGTCCATGGTCGGGGGGGAAGGGAGGCCTGGCCCCACTTGGGGCCAGCTGCCTACTCCTACATGGCTCCTTCTTCTCTTGCCACCTCGTGGCTCTTATCTCTTCTGAGTCACAGCCTTTCTTTTCCGTTTTCTTAAAAATGTAATTGGCAGAGGCATTACTAAAACTTTTGATTGGGGGTTTTGCTCTGGAAATCCACCTGGCAAAACTATTGTCAGCCCCAGGGGGGGACACTGACTGGCAAACCCACAACAGTGTTCAGACTAAAATCTGAGCACGGTACAACAGCAGATTGGAACAAGTTGATAGCCAACTTTTTAAAGGTATTTTAATTTCTATGCTATTTTTTTCTAAATTAGTCATGCACAGGGAAACTATCAATTTCTTTTTGAAGGAAACAAAGCTCCAATATTTACAAAAGGCAGAAGCTATAACCAACAGATTATAGTCCAGCCTTATTTCAGAAAAAAATGCTAAAGATCATTGATGTTGATGCATAGAATAGGCTAAAATATGCTACCTACTGGCTAATAGAACAGGCTGTCATAACAGTATCCATGACGTAATTTATAAAAGTAAGGACTCTGCTTATTTTGTCAGCACAGGAGAAAAGAAGCACTTTGAATAAATAAAATGTTAATACATGTCTCCTGTGTTGGAAAAGTGAACTCTATGAAGGTAAGCTGACCACTTACCCTTCCACTTGTAGAATGGAGCGTGTGAGTGGATGCCTCTTTAGCCTTACAATCCAAAAGGTGGGCACAGTTTTTAGATGAGGGTTGGACAAAAAGAACAAGGTAGGTTCCGACATGGAAGGGGACATAATTCTCCACACAGCCTATTGTAAATGACTGACTTCCTTGTAAGTATTGTTGTCGTGAAAGTTCTCCCATGCTTTTCATCCCTTCTTCCCCCATTCCCAGATCAACGTCTATCTTCTACAAGGTCTTTAAAGATCTGCAAAAATATTCTTATGCATGTCATCCAAAGTGTATGTCTACTTACAGATATATGACATACTTGCCCATAGGTCACCAGAAGAGTGTTAGAAACCACATGAAATTCCATACAAAATACAGAGACTTAAAGAAACGTGATAAGTTGATCTTTTAAATTTATGACAAGGAAGAAAAAAAATTTCTTTAACCCTTTGTACCTTGGGATCACTGAGAAAATCGGAAAAGTAGTTCACTGTTAATTTTCCTATTCAAGAAACAAAAGCCTTCCTAAGATCTTTGAAACACAGGATTCAATCTGGTAAGAGGAAGCATGACCCATTTGGGCTGACTCTTTGGAGGAGATACAATGATCCCATGACATCAGAACACCATTATAACTTTCAAGAAGTAAAATTTATTAATTCTGATATCATCAAATGTAAACCTTATCAGAAAAAAAATGATGTAAATCTCTCTGTAGAACTTTTACTTAATCTGATAACACATTTTTAGAAACTAATTAGAAAATTATTAAGATATTATGAAATACTCTGCATCTACTACGTATTTCCATATTTAAATATACAGATTAAGAAAAAGGGAGGGGCAAGAAAACTAAATAAATGAAGGCTTGACATACACACTGGTGAAAATGTCCAGGTTGGAGACACAGTATAAAAAATGAAAAATGAATTATCTTTCTTCCCTAGAGAAAATCTACCGATACCCACTTCTATTCATAGCACTCACATGCACAATTTTTATTGATTAATTTGTATAGCAGAATGATAGACACTTCTCCCACACACACACACTTTTGTCAGTGACAATGATTGTCTATGAATATCAAATCATATACAGCAGGATGTGATTATGAGTTGCTAGGTTTGATTTGTGAAATTCATCACATTTACATACTCCACAAAATACCCTGAGATATAAATAAAGGGGGGAAAAAAAAGAAGTTTTTTAAAAATATTCATAAGGGTTATTTAATAAGTGAAAGACAACTTTCAGGATGTTTGTTGTCTCTTTCATTCACTTAGTCATCATTTCACATTTTAATTCCTCTAGTTCAAAGTGTTAGATATCTATGCCTACCAGATAATTTCACACACCCCTGCAAAGAGAACAGTAAATGGTTACAGGACAGTTTCTTTTGTAGCTGAACATAGCTTGTCTTTTGGCCTCAAAATCCTAGAAAGACCGGCAGTTTCTGTTCCAACAACAAAGAACTACATCTTTGTCAGTAGTTGTTCACAGTGGTGCAAATGGAGTGCAAGGTGACAACAAGAAGGTAGGATGGGGATAGAAAGGGTGTAGGCAGCCTGGATACAGGTGTATGCTCAGAATTTAATTGCTGTGTTTTTAAAGGTTCATCCCTAAATGAAGGAATGACATACCAGGGCTTACTGAACATCAGAAGGTGTTTCAGTTATAGTGCTTGTGCTCCCCCTTTTCATGGATACAATATTTTGCTTCTTTGCAGAAGGCTGATTTCTATTTTTTGTTGTGCTTGTTCTCTTATTTTCAGTTCAATATCTGCCATGAGTAGGTGGCTGTTAGTGTAGGTGGTTACATCAGGAATTCTTGCTTCATGAGTGAGAGGAGTGAAGGAAAAACTCCCACCAACACACATTTTTCAGCCTATTTAAATAGACTTAGCAATACTGAAGAGAATATAATAATCTGGACACCTACAGACTGGGGGCCTACTCATGCCTTTCACATCTACATAGAGAAAGGAGTAGTCATCCGGCTCTGCTGCTGCAACTCCACCATTCCCTAAAGTTCAGAGAGCCCATTTTTTTGTTTTCAAAAGCCACATTACCTCTTAGGTAAAGGCATCCACTTGGAGTGGTGCCATTTGGGATAAGTTATGATCACTCACTAGTTTCATAGTAATGTGACTGAAGAAAATTCTGTTTTCTTCTAAGCTGATCCATGCTTATTGAAGATTGTATGAACAAGGATCACCTGGACTGCAAAACAATTATAATGTTAAGAACTCTGGCAAAACTGAACAACTTTTGTGAGCCTCTTTAAATGGTTTGTTTACTACCTATGCCTGAATACTTGGACAGAGGGACAAAATGTACCTTTCAGGAGAACAAGAGGGAAACTGAGCATGGGAAAGTCCCATTCCCTATTCTCATGAAATTTTCCTTAAAAAGAAATACTTGAAACTTTGAAGGCAATTTGAGTATGAAATGTTGACATCATGTTTAGTGACTAGTTACATATATTTGTGTATTTTCTGTGAAAGTTCTATGTGTCCAAAACCTCTGTTTTGTTTTATGATGCCAAAACAGCCATTTCAGGAAGGGAGTAAATTCTTTAATATTGTTTTTATGAAGTCATTGAGATATGAAAGAATGATAGAAAAATGTCAATGGAATTCCTTAGAGACTGCTATTAGCTGTCATTATAAAGTATCATACCATCTTGATCAAAATGATGGATCTTGTGAGATCCTGTTAGGAACTGTTCTGGTAATGGAGCAAACTTTTTGCGTTGCTTCTTTCATATTCTAGGTACTAAAGAGCAGTTTATAGCTGAGCTATTATAGCTGTAGAATGCTGTCAGGGTTTTTTTGTTTGTTTTTTTGCCTTGAAAGCAGCAATGCAAGTGTGAAGAACACAGAGGGAATTTTGCTGTGATATGTTGCTTAAATGATGGCATATCAAAGGGAACAGAAATATGTACCAAGCTAGAAGTATGTGAATAACTGCATCGTCCAACACATTGACAGTTGTGTGTTACAAGGACAAACATTTAATTTTAATTCAGGTTAGACAGATATCACACTAATTTAATTATTACACTTAGCTAAGTTGTGGAAGGCCTTGCCAAAGAGTTTATAACACTAAAAGTTTGCATGCTTTCAGGGGGACACTGGTCACATTCATTTAATAGAGATCTTCGGAGGGTTCTTAGATACATAGAAACAACAGCTCATTACGGCCTTCCTGAGCCTCTAACAGGAGTCTCTGGGACAATACTCAGAACAATTGTAGTTTACAAAACTTTTATTCTGCCCTTCCTCTAGGCATCTACTTCTGCTCATTGTTGGGCTAGATGAACCTTTGGTTTGCCCTAGTACAACTACAGCTTTTGTGTCTCATCTAGTGTGAAATACTGTAATATTACTATAGCAGTACTACCATTAACAAATCAGCTATGAAGAAGCTAATTATCTCCTTATGCACTACAGTTACCATGCTGCCTAGGATCAATCAGATGGATGCCATCTACTCTCTCAGATTCTCTACAAAGATAAATAGTCAATCCTCTTCCCAAAGAATTTACATGGGGAAAAAACAGACACTTGGACCCGAAAAACCAGTATGTACAAAAATAAAGGCAACAGCAGAAAACCCAATACAGAGTGTCCTTAGTGCTACAACAACTTATTTACTCTAAATAATCTTTTTTAGCCATAAAAGAAACAAGAAGTATTTTGGATCTCTGTAGTATATTAGCTGGCAGATATTTATGGGGAGCACATCGTCACATGAGGCTGCATGTAAGGAAGCATGAAAGTTCTTTCAGAATTCAATAACTGAGAGATGAAATCTGACATAAATGATTAATTAAATGTGAAAGTCTTCAGTAATTAATAAGAACTAATATCCAGAGATCAGATCAATCACACATATTTCATTTCAAAATTGAAGGCAAATCAAATTCTGCTTAGCCCTAACCTGTAATGAAACTCCATGTATGTTGAACTGTATGTATGCTTTAAAACTCGGTATTTTATTATAGCACTTATTACAGAAACTTAATAGTGTACAAACAGACATAGTAAACTTTTCAGTAATTATTTTCTAAACCTCTACAGGATGCAGACAGGAAAATTCTTCAGGATACAAAAATTCAAACTAAATTTTTACATTTTCAAAGTTTTCCATTCTGCTACATTAATGTCCATTGATCAGGATGGCTAGCAAAGTAGACATTTAATCCATGAGCATATTCAAGAAACAATCTTATCCTCTATCTTCATCAAATTAATGAGAAGTCCAATTTCAATGGAATTTCAACACAACATGCAATAGCTCAGAGACTCATCTGCAGTCCCTGTGTCTGCAGGCGTATAAAATACTGACTCTACATCCATGAAAAATTAACTTAGAGTTGTTAATATAATTCTTAATAGACCTGGATTCCATCTTTAAAGAATTATTTTGTTGCCTTTCTTCATTGTCAAATAATACTTTACCTGCTTACTATCTTTTTCTACCTCTCCTATGTTCTTACTCTTCACTTTCACACTCTGTGATGTCATACTTCTATTCATATTTTTGTTTTAGTGTCAGACTCCTTCATTGTATCTCTCAAACTTTTTTTAGCATAAGAGAATGAAAATGAGTAACAAAGTGCTGGTTGCTATCTTCTGCACTTTGTTTTTATTAGTTTTATAATGGGTCTGGTGATTTTCCTCTGTTTATTTTGCTGCAAGATGTTTAGATGGATTTCACAACAAATAGCCATTTCATTCATTTCTTTTTCATATGCACTTTTTTTTTACATAACGAGCTTTCAGATCTGCTCATTTTGCCATTGTTAATGAATTGTTATGTAAAGTTCTTACAGAATTCACTTGTGAAAAAACTATGGCCTCCATGAATTGCATTATTGCTAATGAACAATTCTGATTGTGCAACATAAGAAATCCATCCATCCAATTGTCCTCCGAATGTGAAAGGTAAAGGGTAACTGGAAGGGGGAGTGTAATTACCTTCTTACATTGACTCTTACCTCAGTCTATGAGTAGCCCGCTTTGAAAGCATTTAATGGGACTCAAACAATCTAGTTTTAATAAACTAAAAGTTGGATGTCTATGCTAAATTTAGGCTTCTACAAAGTAAGCCAAGGAAGATAACTGTTTCCAATGGTATTTATACTCACTGTCTCTGGAGGTATTTAACTCTTTATGGAGTATAAAATGAGCTTAGACAACTGATTTAGACTAGGTACTTAAACTTAGATGGCTACAAGTTAAATCAGAAAATTCCACCCATAGATTAGTTTATTAAAATGTTACTTTACTTATTTTACTTAAATTAACTTCAGGACATTTCAGTTAGTTAGTTTTTCAATGGGTTCTACTCATCTTGAATGTTTGCAGATGTTACTACACAAATAGTCACTCAAAATATGATACTCTTTCTGTCTCACTTTCCAAAAGTAACAGAGCAATAAAACTAATGAAGGGAATTTTTGCAGGCACAAAATTCTAGTAAAGGGAATACACTAATATATCTTGTAAAAGAATGTGGCCGAGGTAAGAAACATTTTCAGGTAATTCTTGCATTATAATAATTTTCTATGTGGAATTCTCAGAGCCAAAGATTAAATCCCATATATCTCTGAAGACATTTAGAGAAATTAAACTGAAATAACAATAGTAAGCCTATGAGTTCTCTTGGTTTTGCGTTGTATATTAAAAAAAATTACTGAGGTTATTTTCAATGTTTTACCACATGCCATTTAATTTTACAAAATAGATTAACAAGATCATTAGCTGAAATATTATGCACTGTAATCAAAAAAAATATGTAACCAACTTTATGCCCTATTTTGTGTTTCAGAATTTGAGATGTGGACAGTATAATCCATTGTCTTTCTACTTTCTAAATTTCTTCCAGATTAATTTTATTGAGGACCTTCTAAGCAATTCCCCAGCAATTCCCAATTTGTCTACAAAACAGACAAAACACTAAGACTAGCCGTAGTTACATAATGTGGCATTGAATAGACACACCAGATATTGAAAGTTGAGCTTATATTCACTTTGCGGAAGGCAAAATTTGTATTCATGCCAAACACTTACTTAAAATTGTGTTCTAGAGCATTTACCAGGGCACACTCAGTTCAATTTATCCTGTTTTTAACTTCAGCAACTTTGAACTATCTGCACAGCAGTTTAATCTAGCCCATTACTTTGAATAAATATTTCATTCTGGTTTGTATTGTAATAGAATGTTTCCAAGTACTCTCTGTTTTTTCTTCTTTTCTTTTGAATCTATTAAGATTTTATAGAAGAATAGAAGATTTATTGTATTTAGGTATGTAACAATCATTACTTCCAATGTATAAAACACGACTTTATGTGGCTACATCAATTCAATATATACCAATGTTGAATACAGCTGTATGTTAGGCCTGACTTAAGAGGGAAGCTGGGGTTCCGATGGAAGATCCATTATATATTTATTTATGTGTGTTTAGTGAAACAGCTGCCACAGAAGTGCTTTATAGAGAGCTAGCAGAGAATTCAACAGTACACATTAAAATCAGTCTCCAAGCTAACACAGATGGGAGTTTTCCCTGGGCACTTTCCCTTATTTGAGCATGTACTACTCAGCAGTGGGTTTGCTTCTTATTTCCCATCTGCTTTTTGCATATGCTGTGTACAAATTAGCTGCATTTCACAGGATTCAGACATGCTTATGGGATAACGAGAGGAGTACAGGTCTGAGAAGCCTTCTGTCTAGTTAAGGAACTGGGTGTTTTGGCATCTGTGGTGTGATATGGACAGTTATCGGGTTGATTGGCCACTGGGAAGTAATTAAGAGGACACCCATAGTACATAATTGTTACTGATGTGGACATTCATATTAACACCTCTGAAGATACAGGTCAAGTTCTTCCCTTCTTCAATCAGAAATTTTTTGTTAAGACACATATTTTTCCTGTTACTTATCTAAGTTCCTTTGCTTGATCCTTGTCAATCAAGTGGAGGGAGACCTGACCTGGAATGGCACTTAGAAATACCAGCAAAAAGACTGAAAATGTGGGACATATTATTTTGAATACTGTGATATATGACTAACATACAGTCACTTTTTAGTCTTGTTACACATTGCTCATGGGCAGGGTGTCAGTCAGCTAAATTGAGGTTTTCCTGTTTAGAGGGAAACTTCAGAAAGTAAGAACACAATTGACATATGAGACTGTGTTTTGTAAATATATATTTTTAGTCTCATATTCATTTCTTTCTGTGGGAAGCCATGTAAGCTAGAGATTCAAATGCAAAAATTTTTGCTGCTGGAAGGCTTTGCAAGAGGAAACACAGGAAGACAGAAAGTATCACATAAACCAGGCAGTTATCTAAAATACTTAGGTGATGCCATCTCTGATAGTGGTACAGGAACACAAAGGATTTACATACTACGTGAGAAGAATATTCAAGAGGCCAGAAAGCAGTAACTTCATTCATTACTGTGAAAAAAATAATGCAAACATCAGTGACACATGTAAAAAACTAGCATTATAGTAAAACATTTAAATCTCCACAGAATGGAGATTTCAAGTATCTTATGAAGAGAAACTTGACTTGCCCCAGTATAATACAGATAGGCAGATTCGTAGAAACAGAAGTCAACTAGAATGTTAGACACACACAGCGTACCACCTAAACCCTTGTCCTGAGGTAGGATCTCCAGATTCCACAAACCTGGCATTCAGATGGAATAACTGAGCTCACTTTGGCTTTTTATTGGCAACCCTACACTGTGGTGTAAAGGTACGAAGGGCCATTCACAGGTTTTTGCAGTACAATGAAATTCACGCTTATAGGAGGTAATAAACATTCCTGATATACAATGCATTCCCAAATCTGTAATTTTCCCATAAAAGTTATTATCCCCCAGTTTTAAAATGAGCTACAAAATGTGTGTACAGTACACTGAAGAGTTTACATTAGAATGCACCTAGGGGTGCATTTTGCTTTTGATGATGCATGTAATTACTATACCATAATGATAATGTGAGTTACATGCTTATTTTAAACCAAGTTCTTCTTCTGCTGACATCAGTACAAGCACAATCACACCCTCAGTAGGAAAAAGATATATCCTTAAAATGAAGAGTAATCATTTAAAAATCAAGCTTCAGATAATATTCTATTACTCCAAAACACAAATATTGCTAGCATGATTTACTGAGCTGCTTCATATTATTAGCATCATTCTACAAATCTGTATGCTCCTCCTATATAATGAGGAATAGTTTCTTCCTGTGGTTTAACAATTGGTTTAGCACAGTGCAGACTTCATCCTCTTGCGTAATATACTGCTCCAGATCTTCTTCAATCCATTTTTAGATCACTTCTTTCACATGAACATCTCTAATAGCATCAGATATATCCTTGTAAATATGCACCTGATCAAATCCAGTGCCATGAGTTATGTAGTCAATGACCACAGGCTGTATCTTTTTTCAGGCCATCTCTACCTGCTCTGGTGTGGGGGCTCCCTTGGGTTGAAGGTGGATATCTGCTCCAACGTGGTCTTCCCCATGAGCTACAAGGGAATCTCTGCTCCTCTACCTGGAGCACTTCCTCCTTCTTATCCTTCACTGAGCTTGATGTTTGCAGAGTTGTTTCTGTCATTATTTCACTCCTCTCTTACAGTTGCTGCACTTAATTTCTTACCCTTTCTTAAAGACATTGTCACACAGGCATCACCTGTGTTGCTGATGAGCTCAGTTTTGGGCAGTGGTGGGTCTGTTTTGCAGCTCACTGGAACTGGTTCTGTCCGACACAGGGTCAGCTTCAGATCTCTTCTCACAGAATCCAACGCTACAGCTGCACACCCTTTCCCTGGCTACAGAATCCTGACAACTTAAATCCAATACAAGGATATTCAGTATATGTTTTAAATTTCAAGGGACCAATAAAATATGTTTAGAATTTAAACTTGACTACTAACACTGACAATTCCAAGTGAAAAACTTTTCTTTGAGTTTAGAACTTAATGAAATATTTACAGTCTGGACCAAAATTTTCTCATCTAGGCAATCTGTTTCATGTTAAGCATTACTTTCTAAATGTCACCTAGAATGTTTCTAACAATTCTAAAAGCAAAGAAAGATAAAACAAATATGATAATATGAACTAAAATTTTCTGGTTCCTTTTTTTTTTTCCCCTGCTTGAGAGAATCCAGCTTCTTTAGCACCTTAGTGCTTTGAAGCAAGTCCTTTCTGTATTACGATGATCCATACTTAAAGTAGGAACCTTCTGCTGTCCCTATGAAAAGCAATTTAATCATAGGTAATGTGTTCTTTTTAACACTAAACAAGTGATTAACTCTAGCCTCAGTGATTGTCTTGAGTTCCCAGTTTCATACTTGGAGAATCCTACCTCCCTGAGATGTGATGTTGTAGACTGAAGTCTAGGACTGATCTAATATCTGTAGAGGAGATAATAAAAAACAGGGTAAGGAATATTTTCACAGAGCCAATAATAATGGTAAGGAAGAATAGTGGATGGAGACATGGGAGACTGAATTACAATTGGTTGATTAAGCCTTAAACTGGAGCCAGAAACCAATCTAATTATGGCTTGGTAGAAACTGATCTTTGGAGGGTAGGTGAGAATAATATGGTGTGGCAGGAAAGCACTGGTGAGACGAGGGAGTAAAGACACAGAAAATAGAGCTTAAGAGAGAGCTGAATCTAGGACTGGGAAACAGATGTAGAAAATGGGAGCAGGGTCCTGATCTATTGCAACGTTTTTGTTATAAAATCATACTTACGCTTTATAACACAAATACCATGTCATCAGGATACTCCATATCTCATGTACATGGATCAAAGTGACTAAAGAATAAAAAAAAAACTCCGTGATCTCTAGCTCACCATGAAACTGGGGAAGTTCCTTTCTTCCCCTTTTTCTGTGAAGCCAGCAAAAAAGATATTTTTTACCACTTAAAAGTAAAAATTTATCATTTTCCCAAGCTTGAATTTATGCCTTAACAGCCCCTTGAGCTCTCTTAGACCTATAAAGAGATAATATTCACATATATAGTGATCTTTAACAAATGATTCTCTATGCCTGGTGATGTTTTCCGATAAAAAATTTTCCTCTGTGTCTCCCTCTAAATGTATCCTATGTATTCTAAAGATGGATTTGATTTTGTTTTATGATGCTCCTAACACTCTCTTCATAATAACTTCTACGGCTTCTATAAGAAAACACATGTTAAGGAAGGTGTCACCAGGCGTGTCAATCACTTCAGTATGTCTAGTACTTATAAGCAGAAGACAGCACAGTATTAATAAAAAGTAATCTTTATCTTTCTCTCACTCCCAAACATACATACATAATGTTATTACTAATAATTGCCTCACAGACATCTGCTATAAATCATAAATGATAATAAGATAATCGCAGAAATGCAGTATGAGGTTGCCCTTGACATTTCATCTCTTAACACTTCACGAAGCTGTAACACATCTAGCTTGAGAATCATTCCCATTCAGATTTTTGCCTGTAACAATAAAACAAGAGAGATTCAGACTGAGTGCTGGGCCTTCACTAGCAGCACTGAACATCCAGACATATCAACTGGCAGATGTTCACAAATCCAAAATATTCATAAAGAAACATTTTCTTTTTTTTTTCCTAAATGCTTACAAAAATTATTAGAAAAATGCACAGGAAAAATAAAAAAGTTAATATCAGAGACTACATCTTCCATACTGATGAAAATCATAGGTCAGATTGTAACTGGACTGTTTGGAGGGTTATGAAATAGATGAAAAAGAAATAAGAGGATTCTATGAAAGTCTTCCACCTGTGACTGGCCACAATAGAAGGGGCATTTCTTCCTGTGTCCTCTCCCTCTTCACTACCTTCCCAAACTTGGAACATCTAAACAGCCTATGCAAACTTTCTTTTGCTAATATGTTAAGCAGCTATGGCACTCTGAAACCATCAACCTGTATACGATAAATATCCTTTTGAAGGGTACAGATTTACAATAGTCCCAGTACAGACAGACACCTTCAAAACAGACCCTGACCTGAGTGCTCCCTAGATGAATAGTCTTTATGTGTTGAGACATGCATCTTCCCTTTCTGAAGGAACTGGAGGCAGATAACATTTTGTTATGTAGGCAAAACTGACACATAGATATGCAAACAAAGCCAATTTACAGCAGTAAGTAAAAATCATACCACGTCTGATTCAAAGCAGCCCAATTCATGCCCATCTGGAGGAGGCTCCGCTCTCTGAATCATCCTGGACAGTGCCTATTCACAGGCACTGTAGGAGCAAACCCACTTGACAGGAGGAGGATGCCATTTTTACTGTGCCAAATTATGCTCACACACGATAAAAGCAGAGGGAAAGGCTGTTTGAGATAGGAAAGATTCAGTCAAATGTGGCATTTATACCTAACTTGCTGAAAGCTGAGACTGCGTCCTTCACAAGCTGTTGCCATTAAACATCTATGCCTTTTTATTTTTCACGACTGTATCGCTATTATCAGTTACCTACTTCAGCACGTCTTTTGTGACCCCAGAGAGAGATACTTGTGTGATGCTTTGTGCTTTTATTCAAAAATCTATCAAGTTAAGATGAGAGGAAAGAGCCTCAGGTTGCACCAGGAGAAATTTAGATTGGATATAAGGAAAAATTTCTTCACTGAAAGGATTGTCAAGTATTGGAACTGGTTGTACAGGGACGTGGTTGTGACACCAACTCTGGAGGTATTTAAAAGACTTAGGGACACAGTTTACTGGTGGACTTGGTGGTGTTAGGTTTACGGTCAGACTTGATGATCTTAGATGTCTTTTCCAAGCTAAATGATTCTATGATTCTAAGTTGTCTACCCATCTTCTTGTAACTGCTCCCCAGACAAGAGGCTTAGATGCTTGGTATGGCTTCCTGAATACCAAGATCCCCATTTGGGTGTAAGCAGGTAGAAGAGCTAGACAGTAATCCTGAAAACCATGCTGGAAAATAAAGAACAGTGTAGAACTGGAAAGAAAGCAATTTCATGATGCTATCTGCATAAGCTTTCTCTGCATAGCTACAGCAAGTGTTTCAGAGACAGGCGTAATTCCCCTGGTACAGCTACCACTTCATCCTGCCTATTAGGGCAGAATCCAGCTTGATCCCAGCCCTTATTCTCACAACTTCCCCTACCAGGGTTACTTATTTCCAGGCATTTTCTAAGTACTGATCCCAGTAGTTCTTTTTTTGTTTGAACCATACTACTTTGATTTTTTCTTTTTTTTTTCATTGATGTATGCAAAAAGAAAAGTTTCAGTGTCACACTGATATAAACAGTAAAAAAATTTAGATAAACTGGCCCTTACATATTGTGACAGGCTATAAACACAGAAGTAGGATGAAAGTTATTGCCACAGGTACTGAAGATGTAAAAGACAGCATGAGAAGATGAAGCACTGGCACCTGTTGAACATTCCTTTTCATTCTCAGTATATATGTCATTATAAACCCCCAAAAGTATACATCTATAGGAGTGGATAAGGTGTTAATTCACTAAAGATTCCATGTATGTTCCTTATACAACTAAAAATGGAATATTTCATTTTTCTACATGTCCTTTTCTTGACTTAGCTGTAACCGTGTATTCATTTAATATTCAACCCTATGCTTCTATTCAAATATGCAACTTACAGCTTTCCTCCTTCTGCCAGAAGGACCAACACAGGCACCCTATGTACAAAAGCTTTAGAGGAAAAGATTAAAAAGTAAAACTTTCTCTATATAAATCTTTACTTTTAATGATGCAAATATGAATGCATGGCAGGAATGTATCAAATGTGGTACTTTATTACAGTCATTTCAAAGCTTAGTACCTTTTAAAATAGCCTATTTTGACTAAGCGTTTGCTGTCCTCTTAATGAAGCATAAAATGTTCAAGTCAGAGAAGTTTGGGTAAATTCAGCCACAAAACTAAAAGAAAAAACTAATTGCTGAGTACATATTTTGTTGCCAAGCAACACTTCAAAAAAGCAAGGCTGTAATCAAGGTTCAAATGCTATTCTTGGAAGTAGTGTTGAGAAAGGCATCACAGCCCAGGATGACCTTGCAACATCAAAGGCAGCACATTGGTATTTGACGTTCTTCTCAGTCATAACTTAGGCATAGTTAGGACTGATCATAAAGGCAGGATCAGGGCTCTGCTCCTCTTTTTCAGACAGATACAATGGTAGTAAAGGCAAGATGAAAATTTGGGGATAAAACTTCTAGAACCCAGGTGATCAACTGCAGGCAATGTACTGAATGTTGTAAAGATAAGTCTGACGTAGCTTTTCCCTCCTTTCTGATCAACTTTTTCAGCAGAATAAAATTCATCCCCACTAAAAATTTCCTTGATTTCTACTGCCGAGACTAGTCACTGGCTGACTTCAACAACAGATCTACCACAAATCTTTAATCTCTATAGTTTTAAATGAAACCTCTTCAAGATGAGATGTATATTACCAAATACTGTTCCAGCTATATCTGACAACAGGAAAATAAGTGATTTCTTGTTTTTATGACAGGCCAGGCAAATGTGGAGATAGCACAAAGAGAATAATTATGAGTGAAGAAACTGGAAGAATTAGCACAACATCCTTGTAGGGGTAGAATAAAGAAGACTGAGAGTTTTCAGGGTAGAAGGATAACAAAATGAAGAAGATAATGGAGCCTGTAGTTCTGTGTATACACTATTTCCATTGCTAATCAGTGTCCAGAAGCTTTGAGCTAACTGGCCAAGGCCTGAGGACCAAGGATTATTCAGCTTGCTCTGTATAAACTCCTTTTGGCTCGCTTTCTTTAACTTTGTTTAGCTGTCATGATAATTATTCCAATGACCAGGAGATTATTTCTGCCTGCTGAGTTTTTTGTACTCTTCTCTCTCTGTGTTTTAACATTTTTTTTTTTTATGAAGAACATCATTAACAAGTAGTTACTCTGTGCATTACTCCATTGTATATTTATGTAAGTATGATGGACACACTGCAAAGGAACATCAGCTTGGCCTGAAAGCAGAGGGCATCAGTGGCCGGGACATTGCTCACAGAGTGTAGGAGAACCAACAGGGCACGACCAGAAAGAAAGCACAGGATGATGCTGGAGACCCAAGGCTATAAATTTCTCACCAGTTTTTAGGTAAAGAAACATAGACCAGAGAACTTAGTTAAGCCAGTTTCAGGTTGTAGTGCGTTGACCCTGGCTGGATGACAGGTGCCTGCCAAAACCACTCTATCACTCCCCTCCTCACCTGGACATGAGAGAGAAAATAAAATGAAAGGCTCCTGGGTTAAGATCAGGGAGAGATCACTCACCAATTACTGTCACAGGCAACTTGAGGAAATGAATTTCATTCACCAATGAAAATCACAGGAAGGTAATGAGAAACAAAACCAAATCTTAAAACATCTTCCCCCCACCTTACCTTCTTCCTTGTTTCAGTTTCAGTGGCAATTCTACCTCCTCATGACCAGCAGAGCAGGGGGATGGGGAATGGGTGTTGCCTTCATCACATGTTGTCTCTGCCTCTCCTTTCTTCTCATAAGGTCCCCAGAGAAGTGGTGAAATCAGCATCCTTGGAAGTGTTCAAAAATATATGGATATGGCACTTGGGTGAACATGACAGTGCTGGGTTATCTATCTTTTCCTACACTAGTGATCTTAACATCTTACAAAACCAGACAGAAAGACAGTAGCTGGTGAGACCACGTGCAATAAATGTAATTGATATTTAGTCAGAAGTTTCACCTTCCTCCTTCCCTCTTCCTCCTTTCTCCTTCCTTCTTCTTTATTCCTTCTTTCTTCCTTCTTCTGTTTATCTTTTTTTTCTTTCTTTTTTCTTTTTCTCTTCCTTATTTTCTGCAACAAACAGATCTGAAGAGGGTTTTTTTTTAACATTTTTTAAATTTCATTCACAGTAAGAATGATCTCTTTGTATAGAGATGTATTTACTTTTTGCCCATAACAAGAAATTTGACTGTAAAAATAAAGATGACAAAACTTGTTTTTAGTGATTTCTTGCTAGGAAGTGAACTTGGCTGTTTAACCACTCCAACTTGCTAACAGCATGTGTTCACACCTTTTCTGGGAGGGAGATAATTATCCTAGTTTGATTTCTACTGTCTCAGAACAATTTAGACCTTCAGTGTAATCTCAAAGTTCTCATTAAAATAGTATTTCTCAGCCATTCCTTTTCTCTTCTTAAAATTTTCCCACATTGGTTTTGTCTGTTCAAAGACTACTATGATGTGTCAGGCAGTATATATTTTCTTTTAAACAGGATTACTATTTGTGCAACCTAGGTGATCTCTAGGCTCCCACGAGCTTCTGAGGATCAAGCAAGGTTCTTCAAAGCTGTTTAAAGGTCCTGAGAAGTGTCACTGCTGTAAGCCTGAATAGCTTTAAGTCATGTGAACACATGCCAATATGAACTCTAGATTAAAAATATAAATCAGCCCTCAGCAGTTTTGTATCTACCTGCTTGACATACTTACAGATGCAGAGAAAAAAACATCCACAGAGACTTTAATTTTCAGGGGATTGGCTATTTTCTGCATTTTTCAGCCTAGAAGTGATGGATAGACTATATTACATAAACCAGTTTTTGTCAGTACTTCTTAGAGCTGAACCATATGTACTTCAAAGCAGATTACATTTATTGTAAATGTATTTAGGGTTGTCTAGGCATCTGTATCAGAGGAGTTAAAATCAAAAGGACTAGGATCAAAGAAATGCACAAAGGGATATTAATTGTGCTAGATGTAAAGGTTCACTGTTAAGCATTGCTACACACACAGTAAGTGTTTAACACTTTCCTTCCTGGATTAGCACACAGGTCACAGGTGCACTTTTTCTCTCTGGAGGACCGCAACACAGACATTTAAAATGGTAGGAGATTTTGTAATCTGCCAGCACTGCATGGCTGACTGTTATTTTCAGGTTTTATTACACTCATTCCAATGTTACTTTCAAAGACTCCACTGATGCTGATGTTCCCTGCCTTTAGACACAGATACACCTATCAACTTACTGGAACCTATTTTGTCAAACTGCAGCCTAAGGAGGCAGTGAAGTTCAATGCAATAGCTTTTACATGATATGTACTGACCCCTCTTCCTCCTTGAAGGAGCCATATATATCAATAAATCAATCAGTCATACATTGCAATGAACTATTTACAGTACTTCAGAGTGCTGCAAAATAATGAATTTTAAATTACCTCAGTTCAAACTCAGTCATCTGAAATGTAACTAAATGTACCTTAAATAATTTCACTAACAGATTTCAAATGAGTTCAAGTTAGACAGTACAAGGAAAAAAGACAACTGAAAATACCTAAGAAATTTATGGATTTTACTGACCACAGCAAGACTGTACAATGATTAGATGAGCTATAGATTTCCTAAACTTTATATCAAAACATTACATAAACTGAAATTCATACTTAATATTTAATTACCTCAGTCTTTCTTTCAGGGAAGAATCACAAATATTAGTTCACAAAACATCAAAGAGAATTATGGAAAATCTTCCAGTGTTGTGCCAGTATTTTTGTGGACGTTTTGACCATTTTTTCCACAGCAGTGCTACACTGAAAGAGAATTTTTCTTCTCACTCCATATCCCAATTGACTTTCTGTAGTCACTTCTGTAGCATTTGTTCATTTTGTTTTATTACGGTTTGAGTTACAGAGTGTATTTATGTGGCCCACTAAAAGAATCCCTCAGATAAGACATACTACAAAAATGAAAAGAAGTCTCAGCTGTACTACAGTCATACACTTTTCTTGCTGGAAATCAAACAATGGGATGTGATTCTACACTAAGAAATGTTCTTTGCTATGTGCAAACTAGTTCCACCACACTGCTCTGATGTTACATCCATATATGTGTCAAGAACCGTGTTGGTTGCATTTCAAGGTCCACAGGATTATGGAATTGATTTTGTCACTGGAAGGATTTATTTTCCTGAGGGAAAGGTGGCTGAAAGTCCATTTGATTTTTCTGATTGTCTGTTGAACTTTTCTCTAATTTCCAAGGGTATATTTACAAGTATCTTTTAGATATATACCACAGAACTATAGAAATCCAAGGATCTGGGAAGTAATCCTTTTTTTATATTCTTTTTTTAACAATGATTGAATAATTGTCTTAATTTGCTTTGCAGACAGCTTGACAATAGAACTACTGATTTACTTATTAATTAAAGTATATGCTGAATATTTGCATATTGAAAGGTTTTACACTTTTTACAGCAAACACCTCTAAGAGGAAGATGCCGTTTTGTATCTAAGTTAAAACTAATACAGAAAACTGAGGGCATCTAGCAAACAGATGATGGGACAGATTCATTACATTTACATACCAAGAGGACATGCTTTGTGAGTACACACTAATTTTAGAATATTCTTGCAGATTCACATAGAGGATTGTCTGAAGCTATACAAACATATTTATGTACTCCATGCTGGAGAGTTTGTTCGTAGTAGTCTTGGGAAACTGGGAACTGATAATGGTAGTCGCAGTGCTTCAAGTATAAATTCTCTCCATTGGCCTGCGTCAGAATTAGTAGGGTAGTAAACTTTTAATATGAAAAAAGAACATTTAGTTAGAATTTAATACTACTGTCTAATTTTCTAACTATAATACTACAGTTATAATCCTAAAAAAAGAAAAAGATATGTGAATTAGAAAGACAGCAAAATAATTTTATGAACAGTTCTTGAGCACTCAATCCTGTTTATTCCAGAAAATGGCATGAACTTGTAACAATTGGACAGTAGGCAAAATGAAACTTAATAAGTACTTATCTGTGTACTTGACTAACATTTTTAAGAACATTGGTAACTGAGCCAACATACAGGTCAGTGCACAAAAAAAAAAATGAGTGTGATCCGTAACTTGGACATTTTTCCCTTCTGGATCTTCTATCATACAGTTCATGAAATATGTTTAGAGCACAATATCAATATCATCTAGATAGAGATGTAGGCAGATACAGGTGATGCACAAACAATATGCGTGTGTACACATAGATATATGCACTCACACAAATGCAAAGAATTCAAGGGGTCTTAAACAGACCATCATGTTTGCTTCTAGTTTACATACCTACTGTAGAAAGCAGTTTTTAAAAGCTGCTTTTAATGAAAGAATAATCAAAAAAACAGATTACCTAAGTCTCAGCAGTGCTAATTAAGCTGATGGGGTAATTGGATACAGTAATTCCCATATACCATGCAATACCTTCAAGGTTAGCAGAAGTATCTCACACTGCACTACATTGTATTGCAGACATATGCCTAAGTGTATGGTTTAGGAAATGGTTTGTGTCTGATCTTAATGTCATCTTAATATCTTTTACACAGATAATGTTTCCTACTTTTTTGATGTCAAATCAAGAGAGATATATACATAAATATTGTCAGAGAAAACCTTCATACAGTTCTCAAGCAAAATCCCTGTCTTTGTTAGAGATCTTGTAGAAAAATATTAAAGGAGCAGAAAAATGAGTGTCTTGTTTATTCATTGAGCAGTGTAAAAGGCCAGACACAAAATTTGTAAACAGAACCTCTTTCTTGGATGGTTTACTCTTTTCTAGGATCAGAAATTAGTCTGTTCAGACTGCCACTTATCTGTCTTAAAAGACACTAGGTCAACCTCTCTCAAATTATCATTCTTGCATTTGCAATTATTAGTATGGATGGCATGTACGACTCCAAATATTTTTAGGTCTGGATCCTCTGGTTAAACAAACTTAGTCACTACAGTGAATAACAAATCTAATTTCTGCTAAGTATTGCAGCCACAAAGGAACTGTGGTACTTTTATAGGCAGAGGCAGAGCCCTGTATCTAAATACACTGTAATGCTGCATAACTGCCCTTGAACATTCAGTAATATTTTCCACCACATTCAGCCAGCTGATGACATAGAAAGTGTATAGTCTATAAACAAACGGATTTAAATAAAGCCACATTTTTGAAATTTGCTTGAAGGTCTTGACGGGACAAAAAATTTTGTTGGAGTCATATAGGTTGAAAGTATGCTAGTGTCTGGGAATATTGACTGTTTGTTAATTTCTTACAAAGGACAAATGCATCCTTTTTTTTTTGTTTTTTTTTGATGACGATGTTTATTCACTTTAGCAAGACAGAACAAACACTAACCTAAAGGTCATGCTTATGGCTTAAAGTAAAATGGGCTTAATCTAACACCTGTGACAAAGAGCCTCCAGACTCAGCATCGGATGAAGCAAACAGAATAAATATTCAAATATTTCAGAGGACTTATTTAGCTTTAGAAAGGAAGTTGTAGAGAGGGTTAATAGGAAGCATAATGCCTCAAAGTTCTTTTTGCTTGAAGGAGAAGGAAAGAGTTAAAAGACAATAGAGTGACAGACTCTGATAATCATAACTTACATACATATAGATGCTATGGTCAAAGAAAAGAAAATGGATATGAACCTTATCTAAATCTTAAATCAATCTTTATCTTAATACAAAGCCTTCTCTTAAACTGTGAAAACATTCCTGAATTTTAAGTGCTCTGATAGGTTTTTCCTTCACTGTTGTGTTTCCCTATTTAAGTAGAACTGAAACTGATACGAAGAGTAAGCATGTCTAAACCAATACTCTATTTCATGGCAAACCGTATAATCTCTCCAAAGGTTATGTGTTTTCTTTTTTCTGGTCAGTCACTGTAGATGGAAAATCAGTGACTATCAGAGATAGCAACTGAGAGGGAGTAGAAACCATTTCAAGGTAAACAGTTGACTTCAGGATAGATTCTGGGAGGATAACGTAAAAGCAATTAGTCTTTTTCTGACACAATGAAAAGAAATTAAACAGACTATTACCTCCAGCTAAAAAACACTGACAGAAGAAAAGACAAAAACAAAACTAAAACCAAACTCAACAAAGAAAATCCATCTCAAAACTTCTTCTACAATGAGAATAATAGCAAAAGGATTTTTATGAAATCTTTCTTCCCTCTCTCTGGTAGATTTTTACTACCAGTACAGTAGATTGGGGTCATACCAAGGAAGCCTGTTCCACAGACCACATATTATTGTAAGAAGGCTGTTACATGCATTGCAGAGTGTAATTCACAGTTCCAGTATTAATGAAGAGAGGAACCAAAAAAGGACTTTAAAAGATTATGTTTCCATGATTAGTCTGGAGAAGTATTTTGTGTGGCTCATCTACTAGTGAAATAATGCCATGTAATTTTCCCTTGAATGTGTAGCTGTTTCTTGCCCTTTGAATTTTAACAGTGAAAAGGCAGAGCAGGAAAATTTTCTTCAATCCCAATTTCCTCTGTCTTGTGTTCTGAAATTTCTCAAATATCATAAATATTCTGGCTTCATTTCCCACCATTCTGAATCGCTCAGATTTCTATACATATAGAAGACTTTTTCTGGACATATAGTTCCTCTATGAAATAGAAAATATAAGTGAGCCATTGATCTATGCTTGCACTAGGGAACAATTTTCACTAAGACCAGAAATTGTGGTTGCAATGAAGGGTCCATCAGATGTTGCAGCCTTCAGCTGGCAAGATTTTGGCCTTTAGTAATTTATGTGAACACAGCTGAAAAAGGGAAAGTAATGAAGTGGAGAACAGATTACCACAACTGGAAAAGATGTTCTGGGTCATATATTGAATCAACAAGGCATTTAGATTAATGAATTTCCAAGGATCAAATTCTAAGGAAAAGAAAAGTATGCAAAGAACTTGGAATAAGACAATATTATAAGATGCCACATGAAAAGGTGGCCCTAAAATATTACCAGAGATGTGTGCTTTCAGTGCAGATTTCCCAAAAGTGCACCAGACTGTGTGTAAGACATTTTAGTAAGGGTTTTCAGCTGACAAAGCCTGTGTTAATAACATCGACTTTGTAAGAATAAAATACACTGAATGCCAAAGTTAAAGGGGTAATAGAATAGTCCTCATTAATTTAAATCCTAAATTCTAGTTTTCATAAAAGATTTTAACATACACAAGGAGACAGGTGACGCTGTCCGGCCTCACCTGTTGGACTGAAATGAAATACAAAATGCTAGTGATAATTTCAATCTGTTTCTAGATATCTGATATATCTAGTGGTCACCAATACGATGAATAAAGAGAAGTCATTGGAGATGCTTCTGCAATCTTGCCAAACACACATTGAATACGTCCCTGTGGCTTGAATGGGGCTCAAATTAACATTTAAAGTGCACACTGAAGTGTGCTACAGAAAGACAAGGTTGAGGATGTAAAAGTAAATGCTATCAAGCACTTTGCATGCCATTCTTATGTGAAGCACAAGGTATTTTATGGAGATATGAGGGGTACAACAGTAGCAGTCCAAGGGTATCATGAAATAAAGAAAACATTGCTAATCAAGAAGGTGTTTCAAGTATACAACAAAAGAACTCCTGTTTGAGTACAATTTACTGATTAATAATCAGACTCCTGGCCAAAAAATGAAGCTAGAGAATAAAACACCATAGTCTTTACCTTGGAGGCATGAGATGAGCTGTTGTGTTATGACCTTGGTAAATTGAGCATGCAACAGAGGCATGTCAGTAAGTTTGTGTCAAAAGGCAGTCATAAACCCACTATTATCCACCCTTTGCTTTTGATTCACCTCAGCTCCCTCTTGTAACACTGCCTTATTTGATTTCAGGGCTTCACCATGCCAAGAAAAATTACGGAATGCCAGTGCATTTAAATAAAAAAAGAACATCTCATTCTACACCAGCAGTAGGCTCTCTAAGAGTTTCCAGATTGATTGGAATAAACCATTATAACTTCACGTAACAACTCACGTCTACATCTTGGTCAAAGTAACCCCGACAATTTTTAGTGAGGAGAACTTCTGTCATCCCTCAAAATTGGTCTTGCTTTTTTCAATCTGACATCAGTCATAAAAATCCTATTGACAACCACCATCCCCTTGTTATTCCAAGTGTTCTAGAAAATTCTCCTTAAAGTCTCAAACGCTAAGATAGCTGTCTGAGATATAACAGAAACTCACCATCTGCTACAACAAACTTAGTAACTAAGAGCAAAAATTATGTAGAAGAAGCAGCTTGTGACGGGGAATCAGAGATGAGTAGTGCAGTCTACATGTACACACACAAAATCCTCTTACCTCAGGAGTGCTATGCGAACAGACATCCCTCACTATCAGCTGTTTACTTTTGTATTTCTGTGTCTTGTTGATTGAAATTGCCACATAAAGTAAAAGTATGATGGTAGAAGAAAGGCAGAGATGTAAAGTAAATGTGTGTATTTAAATTATTTTGAGGGTTTCTTTTTCTGACCAGAAATCTTGACTTTGAAGTTCTGGATTTTCAAAATTTCCAAAAACTATGATGTTTTTTTTTTCTTTGAGGATTGTTTTCTTAAGCAACTGAGTAACAGTGATAAAACTTATTTACTGACCTAACTATAACTTAATGAAGTTTTTATATACCTATTGATTTAACATGATGTAAAAAGATTGTATTGGGAACTACTGATTGCGACTTCTAACTAATAAGTAATTGAAATGAACAGCAGTACTAATTCCCTGTCTGTGAATTTAGCTGACAAACTTCCTTAAGTCTTGAATGATTTGAATGCATTTGCAAATTTTAAACTTCAATAACACAATTAAAGTTTCTATTTAGACAGAACACTGATTATAATTAGTTCCAAAATTACGGATCCTCAGGCTGCTATAGAACATAAAGGACCATTGCACTGTTACAAAGAAAGATTTTCGCTTACTAAAAAATACTGCTCTTTCAATACTGCTGCATCTAACAGACCAATGCTATGGGATGTGTCATAGGGTATCCCAGAACAAATTATATTACTTGCCAATTTGAAGTACCTTCAAAGTCTAGTTCTCATGTATTGTCTTATATGGTCTTTCTTAAAGTGAAATTCAATTGCCTCATTTCACATTATGAAGACAACCTCATTTATGTCACAAGTCATTCAAGTAACACAGTGCTTTCCATAAAGGAATATCTCTAAGACAATATCCTCAGTAAAATTATTGCTAATCAGAATTTATCTTCCTTTAGAATGTTTCATTTTCTGTAGAAATGTTTAATTTTTAAGTGCATTGGGTAACTTAAACCTATAAAGACAGTGCTGAGCAAGCACTGTTGTACAACAGATTCAAGCAGCACACACAGGCATTAGTGGCAATCATGTATAACTTTTTTTTTTTGTAATTTTCTTATAGAATCACGTTCACTGAAAATGTTTAAAAAAACATTTTTTGATTAGTGACATAAAAGAGGATGTTCAATTGAATTCCAATAACAAATATATGTGCTCTTTTTCCACATCAGAGGAAAATCCAAAGCATTGTGAAAGGAGGTTAAATAAAAAAGATAAATGAAAGGGCAAATGAAAATTCATATAAAAAGCAGAAATCTAGAGGCTTTTGCAACAGTAAAGAGAAGTAGACATATCTTTTAAATTAATTTTCATTTTTCTACTCAGAGTAGAATTCCCACCTAGCACCAAAAAAATCCACATATTGTGATTTTGAGCAGGATGAACTAGAACTTCACCTAGTTCTAGTTGTTAAATTCCTGAAAAAGTAATTTTGTGTACTGTAATTCATTACATCACTGTGAGTACAGAAGACTGAGGGAATAATAGCAGTAAAAAGATTTTTATTCTGGATAATTTTGTATTTAATGAAGAAAAGTTTCTTTCATATAATAGGGATTTCCTCGAATTTTGGCTAGTAGACTGCAGGCCCATTGGGAAGAAGAGCAGCAATGTCATGAAAGAACATAGAAGAAATGCTAGGCTGTCAGCCAATGGTTGGAGTGCTACCTCTAGCTGCAGCTCTCTGTATATCCTCCCCTTAACACAAAAACTTGAATAAGATAAAAAATAAACTGTTTCCTGGAAGATATGTGTGAAATTCTCACAGACAGCAATTGCTAGCATTCAAAGGTTAAGAATCTACCATAGATACTTCCCTGTTTGTTTTGGGCTTTTTCCTATGTTACAGAGGTCTCGAGCAACAGGTGATAAACAGATGACAGAGCTGAAGTTCAACACCTAAGCCTTGTATCACAAGGCAATTTTTCTCTTTCCAACACTATAGCAAAAATGCCAGAGTTGTGACCTCTCAACACTTACAAACGGTATCAAGACCTGAAGATGTATGTTCTGAAGCATAGGAGTGCCTTCTAGAGCAGTCCACTGCTCCATCCACTCACACTTACCTGCATTTTCATTCCTACCCATAGTGAACTGCAACCATCAAGTTTTTCACGTAAATGGTTAGGTGTACAACCTTAATTTAAACAAATTATTGACTGGAATAATGCAGTCAAAGAATGTAAAGTAGGGAAACAAAAGCACCAAACTTGAGTTC
The DNA here is from genome assembly GCA_035041135.1 of Platyrinchus mystaceus. Classification (NCBI taxonomy): domain Eukaryota; kingdom Metazoa; phylum Chordata; class Aves; order Passeriformes; family Tyrannidae; genus Platyrinchus; species Platyrinchus mystaceus. The sequence continues at coordinate 18,588,793 of JAWWLV010000045.1, forward strand.
TACACAATGAGTATGTCCTACCAACATGATACTGTTTGATATTTCAGTTTCTGAACGGCTTGGATCATCTTCTGATCCTGACCTGTGATACACACTTCTATCTGTTGTTGCTGGTGAATATCAGCAATAAGGCTGATCATAGATATTTTTTTTATTTCTGTTTTGTCTAAGTCTGGATGATGCCATTTGTTTGTTCTTCTAGACAGAACACACATTTGGTGCACCCCACGTTATTCTCGGTTTAAACCCACTGTCTGTAGTGCCACTGTTCACATTCTTTGTGATCTGCAAACTTTGTGTCAGGACATAACCAGCTCCCAAATATGATATGGCTCCAAAAGTGGTTACCTGAGGAGCCTGCTGCTTTGCTTAGAGTGTTCCATTGATGCAGGGCAGTTATTCACCAGCTGGGAGCAAAGTCCAAGTGGTGAATCCACAGGTTCTCACACAGACCATTAATCATGTAAATGTCAACAAGACAATTTTCAGAAGTCTATGAAATCACATATCTATGCATATCTTTAGAAGTGAATGATGATCTAATTGTAAAAGCAAGTATTTAAAAGTTAGAAAAGTCTATAAATAGAATAGTAGCCACAATAAGCAAATCAGCCCCTTGTCTATATGTATTGGGATACCCTACATCCATTTAACTTGTAGATTGAATATAAACCCATATTGGTTTTCATAACACTTCCACCCTTATATTTGATTTCCTACATTGCAGTCTGTTGACCCTCAAGAGAAAAAAAAGTATTTCAAGCTCATTTCCCAACCTTCTGTATGGTGAGTATGTATTTTGTGATCGCAGTGAACAATTATTTATTTTCTCAACTAACTACATTGCTGAGCAGTAATTGAGTGAATTTCTTTTCATGCATTTAAATAGATCTTGATGTTGATGCAATTTATGTTTATTTACAATGCTTAATCATCCAGAACTATCATACATATCACAGTGATGCATTAAACAATGACATGACAATGTAAACCTATGTGATCTATCACTGGGAACTTTCAGTTCCTTGCAGCTGTGATTTCATTTCGTACTGATATATGGCATCCTCATAATCTGATATTGGAACTGTAGTTATAGCTGTGGCATTATGTGTTCTCCAGCATTCAGTGTAAGATGAACCATGGTGCAAGACAAGAAAACAAGTTTTATATTTTACTTTACCTTATGTAATATTTATATTATCAGCATTTTTTATTGAAAATTCCCCCAGAATGAGCTTCTACATATTTTAATGTAAATTCAAATAAGTTATGTAAATTTCAAACAAGCAAATTCTCATCTTTCTTACTTATACAGTTTTACACCACCAAAGTGCAGCTCCTTAAGACACAGCTTCGTTCTCTGTCCATCAATGTCCCTGATAACTTTAAAGCCTTTAGTAGAATTCCTACTTAGAGCTGTTCATTTGTTTAAGAATGTTATTGTGGGAAGCAAACAATCTACTTCATATTGTCTCTTCCTGTAAATAAAATGACACAAATAACTGGCACTTCAGTTAGTAGACTTTTATTAGTAAAGAAACATTGTAATTTTATATCATCTGCATAAAAGAACATCACATATCCAGTACAGTCATGAAACCAATTCATTGAATACATATATGCTAAATCTTTTATGAAGGTCTCTTTATGAATGAAGACACCACAAAAGAGGGATGACAATACCTCCATCACAATTTTATGCCCCCTAACATAGTATTTAAATGATAGAAAAATAATAATTTTTCATAGGAGGATATTGGTCAACAATAATTTTAAGTATAATCACGTCCATGTATATCACCACGAATTCTGTCATAGTCCTCTGTACAGAAAGAGATTTCCTATTCTGTTCTATATCATTATTAGAGCTGAGCATCCAGTGGAATGTGGCATGAGCTGGTGCTGCTCTTTCCTCTGCTCCAGGAGGAGAAGTTTCTTTGGTGTGATCACTTGAATGTATTTGATCCAACTTGCTGAGAATTAACTTGCATAGAACCTTTTTGAATAAACAGTGATAGATTATGTTTAGATAGCAAGAAAAATGCAGGATGAAACTCTCATCTGGTTTCAGGCATAGAATCATAGAATAGTTTGGGCTGGAACAGACTTTAAAGATCATCTAGTTCCATGCCCACTCCCCTTCCCACCCCATCCCCCCTCCTCCACCCCTGCCCCCCCTCCAGTCATGGACAGGGATGCCACTCACTAGACCAGATTACTCAGAGCCCCATCCACCCTGGCCTTGAGTACTTCCATTTACAGGACATCCACAACCTCTCTGGGCAACCTGTTCTAGTGTTTCACCACCCTGAGCATTGAGGAATACACCTAGTGCAGGTAGCTCTGGTTGCAAGCTGCAGATGGAGAGGCAGCTGGAGCTCTGGCTGGGAGCCTGAGACAAGAGGCCATGAAACGGCAACCCTTTGCATAGCAAAAGGCAGGAAGACAGGTGGTTTCAGCCAGGGGAATGGACACTGGGAGGCACAGCAGAAGCCGAGGAAAAGCGGGACTGAGAGGGCATAAAAGCCCAGGGGTTCCTTTGTTGGGGGTCCCTCCTTGGAGACACCAACTCAAGCTGTTTCTGTGTTACTGCACTGTGAATAAATTGCTTTATGGAACTTGACATCTGAGACTCTTCTGTGGGAAATCTGGGGTCAAACTGATATGGAAACCTGCTCTGGCTGCATGTGAGTGGCGTGTGCAGGGAGTCAAGTGGGGAACCATCGGCCACTGGAGCCACTGCTGTGAAGGGGCTCCAGTCCCAGCAGTGAAAGTCTCTGGTGTTAGGAGTGTGACTGACAGAGTCTCGTGGATATCATATGCAATAACCTTGATGAAAACTACCTGAATGTTCATTTTAACATACTTTTCCCCACAGACTAAATAATGTAGCACCAAAAGACACTATTATGGGAAGAATTTTATGGGACATGCTGATGTACTGTGGAACACAGAGTGTAGAGTTTTTCTTCTGCAAGTTACTCTTCATGCAAAGTTCAATTTATTGAAATTACTACAGTTTTCTGAGGAAACAGTAGAGACTCTCTCCTTTCAGATTTTCATATTCAGTGGCCAAGATACTTGCATAAATGAGCCCCAGTGATTTAACACTGAAGTACTTAATAGTGATGGAATTTTTTACACTCAGTTGAAATGTTAACTTAAACATAGTTTTTTAACTTTTTAAACTATCAGTGCACTTCACATTAAATAGCTTGATGTCCTATTAAGAATAGATTTACTCTTGGTTTGCACAGCTCAGACTTTCCCACACAGTTTGTAAATGGATTTAATTACTGAATCGCATGATTGTGGCTATTTCTGTTCTCCAAAAATGAGTAATTGCTTAGTGCTTTGCATCAATAGATAATCAAGACCATCAAAATAATATGAAATTTGATATCATTTCCCCAGAGATGACACTTAAGCTGAAGATAATACCCCCTGCAGCTTCAACTTTTCAGTAAGCATTAAAATTATTAAATTATACTGTATCATGTATAATATTTTAAGTACTTTCTTTTTTTCAGCCTGTAATATAATGAATGGATCCCTAAGCAATGAATGAAAATGTACTGCTTCTGCTGCCCTCACTGAAGCTGGAGGAATTAACTCCATTTGTCTGCTCATCCCTAATTAAGTAATGTGCTAAAATACTACATTCCCATTAAAGAAAACGTATTATACTGTACTTATGGCAAAAGCACTTTCAACATGGTTCTATTTAATGAATACACATTCATTGTGTTCATGAAGATCGCTGGATTTGGACCCAAAAGATTGACTTGGCATTCATTATGTTCTGCATTCATTAGAAGAAGGAAGCAATTACAAAACTAACAAGATTGTTTGTGGGTAGAAAATTTCCATTGTGAACAGCCCCAGGCAGAAAATGGGTGTATTTATCACACAAAACAATGGCACATGTTCTAGGTAGCAACTCCAGGCCGGATGATGATGCAATACATTTAGAGATTGTTTCTCCCAAAAACTGTGAGGCCAATGGATAAAACCACATGCAATTCAGCATTAAACTCTGGGCAAGTTTTGAAAGAGATTGCATCTAAATAAGTAGCTTCAACCAGTTGGGGTAAATTTTCAAAAGTTTTTCTTTCTGTTTTTTTTGGTTTGTTGTTTTTTGTTTTGTTTTGTTTTGTTTTTTTTTTTTTTAATCTGTTTTATTTCCTTAGCCATTCACTTAAGTCTTACACACATTTAGAGTACTTTTTTGTCAGCCAAGCCAAGAGCAATATAGTAAAAATTACAGGAACATTTGAAATGTATATTTGATTCACGCTTGTTTGACTTCTCACAGAAATGTGAAAAGCTCAGTTTAACTTTTAACAGGAAAGAGGGGTTTAGGGAAGTAGAATAGACAGTGAGGGGGAAAGCAGAGGAGGAGGAAGACAAGGAAAAAAATGTGTAGGAAAAATGCATGTATAATGTTTTTCACAGAGAGAAAGACAGAAAGAGAGCGTGTATTGTCTGTGAAAGGATTTAGTTTGACCTTAAAAGAGAATAAGAAAATTATGCTTTTCTCAGGTGAACGTGATTATAATATGAATAATATGAATGTGAAAACAACATGATTTCTCTCTGAGTTTAATGAGTGTCATGAAAGTCATGTTTTATAAGAAGGAAATGTTGTAAATCTGCATTACTAATGAAGGTGCTACTTTAGACAGAGGACCATGAATTTTACAGAATGTGGGTTCATATGGGTTTTGATTCTATGAAAGTTTTATACCTACGCTTACCTATGGTTGTCTACATATGTGCTCTTGTGGTTCATTGAAATAATGGCTTTATTCACAGTAAAAAAAATTTAGAACACATGTAGATATTTGCTACATTAAAGGTTTCAAATACATAAAAAACCAGATGTAAATTTCAGCCTGCTTCACTGAAATGTAGCAATCCAAACCAAAATGTGAAAGAAAAGGAACAAGAAAACAAAGGAAAAACCTCTGGCTTCACTAGTAAAGCTATTGATCTCCCTTCCTTATTGCATGTTTAAACAATTTTGGTCAACTTTTGTATAATATCACTGAGCTACTTTAGAGATAATGTAATGCAGGCTATCAATGTTTGCAATTAGCGCATACTGGATGGCTAAAAAATAAGTCAAGCTGCAACTTTTTCTCATTCTGGAGGAATGTAAAGGTTTGATAACATTACACAAGGGTACTATTTAAGTCCTTCTAAGAAAAAGCATATTTCTGCAGTACTCATAATTGGCACATCTAGTTCTTTATGTGACTGTGCAGTCTGAAAAGTCAGTTGTGGTTCTTCTCATTGTTTGCCAGTTCATTAGTGTATGAGCACTGTATTAAAAGAGAATGAAGTTAAATAGAATGTGCAATCACTAACAAAGAGAATCATCCTTTCCATGGTTATAAAGACAGTGATGTATTTTTTAACTAAAAATTTAAAAAAGGGGGAGGGATCTTAAAAATTAATAACATTTTATCAAGTGCCATAAAAATTAATAGTTTCTCCATAACTGTATTTATCATTTACACCAATTTCTTGAACATATGTTCACTACAGTTTATTATGTGATATTGTTTTGGTTTTGTTTAAGCTATGGGGTATTTATCAACAATCAATATTGTTTCCAAATATAATCCTAGAAGTTCTCAAGCAGTTTAAATGCATACATTCTTGGTTTCATCACATTTAGCTAAAAACTCACACTCCTAACATGCCTAGTGATCTTTCTGAAGCAAATAAACAACATATTTTCTACTTATTCTAATAGACATTGTTCCTAAATTCTTCAAGTGTCTTTGAAAATTGAAGCCTTTGTAGCTGATGTTTTATTTTCTGGAAAGTGTTTATTCCTGAAATAGTCTTGTGAATAACTGATGTGTTAGTACATTAAAAAATGTTGGAGAAATATCATCATGCAGCATTTTACCTTTTCAGAGACTAAATCTAAAATATTTTTTAAAATTCCAAGAGTGATTTTATTACTTGTAGTACACTGCATTTGAAGTGACAGCTGATTCAATTCTTGACAGACTAAAATGAGAAGGGTAACTGAAGTGTACCATGTCTTCATATATAAAGGATAAAGTTTTTATCTCAAACCTACCTTTTAATATGTAAAATGCTGTATAAATAACATTCTGCTGGGATATCTGGGGCTGATATGCTGTGACTATCTCTGAGTATCTGGTTTTGTTACCAGCAAAGGCAGATTCCCATCTTAAATTAATAATTTCTCCCTTCAATTGACTTCTTACAGAAATACATTCTCCAAACACTTATTTCCCAAAATATCTAGATTATGAAGCGACTCCAGCAATCCAGACAGGAAAAACTGGCTATATGTTATGTCCAGTTCAGACATGGTGCAAACTGCCTTATTGCAGTATCAGGCTGGGATACTTTATTTAGGTTATTAACAATAATTATTTACATAAAAGAATTCTGGGCCAAAGATTATAACATTTCCTAAAGTTCAAAACAGGAACATAATAAAACATTAGTATTTGCATATTAAAACATTAGTGTTCTTGAACACACTGATAATTTTTCAAACTGTCATACACTTCTTTGAAAGAAAATTAGTAAGGCAGTTGAAAATTGTCTTTAGCTGATGGAGAAAGAGTATTATGTATTATTTCTTCATCCAAATATTTGAGGCTCAAAATTACAGGTCACAGCAAAAAACTGTAACATTTATTGCTTTTCAGGATTTCTTGAAATATTCTTTATTAAAATTATGAAGAGACGTTTTTACACTGATTTGACTGAAAGGAATCTTTATTCTAATTTACATTTAAAAATAATTCAAAAATATACGTATCGTATCTTTTCTCTTTAATAGGATAATTCCTTTTGGAGATAAATACATGTTTACATCAGCATCATACACTGTACATTGTTTCAAGAGTGATTCTTGCTACTTATTTTAAAAAGACTGGTTCTTAGTCAGCTAATTTTTGCTCAGTGTGTAAAACTCCAGCCCCAGGAGCTGCTGGCTCATGGGATTGACTATGAGTTTTACTTAAATATATATATAAGGTTCTTTAATACCTTAAGATAGTGTTAAGAGAATAGGCCAAGGGCTTGTTCCCAAGGAATTTCCTTATTAATTTAGGGGTGTAGATAAGGGGACTTGGCCAGAGTTCAAAAGGACACCACACAAGCTGGACAAAAATGTTTCACTACAATACTGGTTCAACACAGACTATTAATCCACAACACTTAAATCAAAATCCAACCAATTCTACAACACACAAATCAATATTCAATCTCTCTAGCTCCAAACCACCCTAAGCATCAAGAAAGGAGCAGAGAAAGAGAAGCAGAGGGATATAGAAGAGAGAAGGAGAAAGAGGGAGAGACAGATTATGTAGCTACCACCGAAGACTGGCAGAAGACCAACTCTCACAAGTTCAAATGGCAGGGCCAAAACACAAGGCAAACACATGCCCTTGGTTTTATTTGCTCTGGTCCCTATGGCCAACCTCTCCTGGCAGGGTCTCTGACCCACCAGCCACCCAGGGGTTCCAGACCAGGGTGAGGGGCAGCATTCTCACTGTCCCTGCCAATCTGAGACTGGGTGAGGGGCTGCAGGAGGTGTGGTGTGTTGTAGTTTCCCAGGGCTGTTTGTGACTAACAGCTACACTGGGGCTTCCATATGTGGGCTCCAGGGACCTGCCATGAGGGACAAGATGTCACCCCACTTCCGTGAGGTTCAACCCATCCCTTCCCCCTCCACACACACACACACACTCCCCACAAGGTGGTTCTGACTCAATAACTAATCTGGTGTCTAACACGGTGCCACTCAATATAGCATTTTTTAAATATTGTAAACCTTGCAGCTCTATTAATGAAGTCTGTCCTAAGAATTTGTGATGTCTTTCAAAAACAGAATTCTGGCAAGCAAATCCTAAATATATTTAACAAAGGAAATGCAATTTTATTAAATTTTCTCTTTAATTTCTGGCAACCTGAGAAAGAAAGCAGCAACACTTTTGTCATTCCAGAGGCAACTGGAATGACACCCTTCACAGACCTATCCTGCATCATGACCAGGCCCATTAGCTCAGACCACTTGACACAAACTCCTTACTAAAGCCACTGCCAAGGAGGGGAGATTTCTCCTCAGGATAGCTCAGGAAATGGAATCAAACCCTAGAAATCTGTTTAATCTGTTTACTCAGAAACTTGAAATCTGTGGGCTACTGCAAATTCCCTTATTTCCTTTTGCGGGGCTATTCCTGTAAGGCAGGGGTGATGTCTACATGTCATGCATTGTGCTCACAGAAGGAGCAAATGAATTCTTTGAAGAGAAGAGAAAAAGATTTTGTGAACAAAATCCTGTAAACAAATGTCTGTGCCCACACATTTAGTAGTGCTCACATGATTTGGCACACTGACTGAAGTCAATTGAGATGTTTAGTCTGCAGCTGTTAGGAATATAAGCAGGATCATGCATGATTGCGAAAGTGTTTCAACTGACATCCATTAAAGATGGAATATGTTACAGGCAACCACAAGCCCACAGCAGGATTTCAGGTGTTTAAAAACTCCTTCTTGCTTCACCAGAGCAACACTTACTATGAAAAGTCACTATAGGATTAGCTGTAGGGTTAAAATTGCACGTTATGTGAACTGGTCTTTTAAAAAGCCTTTCTCTCTTTATATCAGCACCTTTCAACATCTAAATAAGGTGGTTATAGAAATTTATGTAAACACTATTAATGGTTTTTATACTAATTTTAATTTCCCATTATAGGGTTTTTTTTCTAGAAACGTTGTAGAGAAAACCTGGAGTTTCTAGATTATTTGGACATATTTGGACAAAATATGGAATACATAAAGAAGAAGGAAAATTTTGGAGTTGATATTTTACTGGGGAAGAACATCCTGAGTTTGGGTAAGATGAGACAGTATTATATCAGCTGTAACAGTTTGAATTTCATGTTTTGCATTTTAGGAAAATCATCTGTTTAAGCTTCTGTTTCCATATGCAGTGCTACCTGTGACAGTGAATTTTTAATGAATAATTAAATTGTTTTCCATCCAAAATAATTCTGTAATTGAGTTTCAAATGGAAAAAATTATGAGCATATTAAATTAGAATTTAGTCAGGGTATGTTAGCATAATTGTTATAAAAATTCTCTTTCTTCAAAGGTTCAGCTTTTTTGTTAAAACACTATGGCCTTGAAGATAGAAAAATGAGAAAAAGGCTTTTCCTGGATTCAATGCTCAGTTTATTCATTCTTTTTACTAATTCAGGACCAATTCACTTTGACAGCTGGTCCCATACAAAACAACACTTGTAATATTAAGTAAATGATGCGAAGAGCCATGAAATATGCATTGACTTAAACACTGTCTGAGTGAAGATCTTTCCAAAACCGTACACAAACATCTTGAAAAAATTATTTAAACTTTTTAAAAAATATATAATAAATGTCAACCTTAAATTACTGCAGATAGTCAGGAACACTAATTTATACGCAGAGAGGAACTTAGAAGCTTTGAGAAAAATTGAGCATAATTAAGATTAGTCCTGTTACAATTAAAATCTTTTCCAAAAGGACTTTTACAGTTTACTCAAAGATATGTAAACATATCATAGGCTTTTTCCTTTAAAAAGAGTGGCACATAAGGAATGCCTCTGTTTCTTGCTTGCTAAGCCATAGAGAATCTCAAAATGTTGCATGTTAAAAGAAGCACTTACCAGGCTCAAAGAGGTTCTATTTCCCTGAGCATGCCAATCACCAAGTCTACTTAACAAAAGCTTCACTGAAAGACTAAAATTTCACCCTTAAGCCTCAGAGCACTTCTTTAAATGGTTTCTCTGTCCATTTTTTGGGCAGCCTGAATACTTAAATGATCAAACTGCATGAATTTAATTAGTATTTAAACATTTTTCTTTTTTTCATAAAACCCCCAAACACTACTTACTTAAATCTTGCAGAACAATTGCATTACTGGAGTGGGAATGAAGGTGGCATGAAACCAAGGCTCTTGCTTCTCAAAATTATTTCAAAATTTAATTCAGTTTAACTACGATATTTTTTGTTATTTATACAGACACATTCTGCCTGAAACTGGTTTGGTAATACACGGGATACTGCCTTGTGGTGGATTGACCCTGGCTAGATGCCAGGTACCCACCAAAGCCATTATATCATTCACCTCCTCAACCTGACAGGGGAGAGAAAACATAAGGAAAGGCTTATGTGTTGAGATAAAGAGAGGGAGAGATCACTCACCAGTTACCGTCACAGGAAAAACGGACTCGACTTGGGGAAATAATTTCATTTATTACCACTCAAAATCAGAGCAGGATAATGAGAAGTAAAACAAATCTCAAAACCCCCTTCCCCCTACTCTTTCCCCTTAGGCTATACATCCTCCCCCCAAGCAGTAGAGGGAGACGAGAATGGGGGTTATTGTCAGTTCATCACATTGTTTCTGATGCTGCTTCCTCTTTAGGGAGACAAGTCTCTTTGCTCCAGCATGGGGTCCCTGCCGGAGAAGACAGTCCTTCTCCAACATGGGTCCTTCCTATGGACTATAGTTTTTCGTTAGCTGCTCCAGTGTGGGTTCCCTCCACAGGGTGCAGTCCTTCAGAATCAGATTTTTCCAGTGTGTCTCCCATGGGGTCACAAGTCCTGCCAGAAAACCTTCTGTAGTGTGGGCTTCTCTCCACCCATCTGCAGGTCCCTGCCAGGAGTCTGCTCCAGCGTGGCCTCCCCGTGATGTCACAGCCTTCTTTCAGGAATTCATCTGGTATGGTGTGGGGCTCCTCCACAGGCAGCAGGTGAATCTCTGCTCCACCATGGACCTCCATGGGCTGCAGGGGCACAGATGCCTCACCACGGTCTTCACCACAGGCTGCAGGGGAACCTCAGCTCTGGCACCTGGAGTACCTCCTCCATGTCTTCCTTCATTGACCTTTGTGTCTGCAGGGCTGTTTCTCTCACAGAATGATAGAAACATAAAGGCTGGAAGAGACCTTCAAGATCATCTAATCCAATCATCCATCTAGTACCACCATAATCACACTGAAACCACATCCCCACATCTGCCACATCCAGATGCCTTTTGAACTCTTCCAGAGGCAGTGACTACATAACCTTCCTGGGTAACTTATTCTGACACCTAAACCCTCTTTCACTGAAATTTTGTTTCCCATATTTAATCTGAACCTCCCCTGCTGCAACCTAAGGCCATTTTCTCTTGCTCTTTCACTTGAGAAAAGACAGAACCGGCCAAATCCCACCACACTACAACCTCCTTCCAGGTAGTTGTAGAGAGCACCAAGGTTCCCCCTGAGCCTCCTTTTCTCTAGACTGAACAATCCCAGCTCACTCAGCCACTTCTCACAGGACATGTTTTCTAGACTCTTCACCACCTTCTCGGGACGTGTTTCAGCCTCAATGTCCTTGAAAAGTGAGATGCCCAAAACTGAACACAGGACTCGAGGTGTGGCCTTACCAATACTGAGTATAGACAACAATCACTTCCCTAGTCCTGCTGGTCACACTCTCCTTATGGTCTCCTCCCACAGAACCATCTGACGTCCTGGTGGTGGTAGCTTCTGTAGCAGACACAGAAAAAGTACATGCAATGGATCTGACAGCTACATTTCAAACTGTGCTAATAACCTATGACTTGTTTGGAAAGGGGAATAAAGATTTACTCTATTTTAGTGCTTTAGACCCTTTAGAATTACTCAATACTGTAAGATGTATCTAAGAATGAATGTGTGTACTGCTAGATTTTTTTGAACCTGATGTTTTATGATTATACACAGCCCGTAGGTCCCAAATCTAGTGTTCACATGACCAGACGAGGCTTTAAGCTTTGATTTTATCACATCAGTATACAAAACATGGAAAAACGAAGTCCCAGGCTCACACTTTTTCTGTACAAATAATGTAACTCCTCTAACTGGACAAATTTATATCATTGAAAAATTACAGATATGCCAATAGCTTGTTTCCCTGTATCTGCTGTTTGTGCCCACCAGGGAACTTGCCCCATCATAGGTATTTTAGTAGAGTCACCCATTTCTTATCTGCTGCTACAATTTCCAAACATGGTTGGTAATGTCTCAGTAACTGTCTCACATATTTATATTTTTCACATATTCCTCTCTTCTCTGGCCACAATTACTTCTGTGCAATTACTTCCTTCTTAAATATGTTAAGAAGCATACCTCTGATTAGCTCAACCTTGACCAGAGGCAGGTCTGCCTTGGAGCCGTCTGGCGTTGTCTCTGGTGGACATGGGGGAAGCTTCCAGCAGCTTCTCAGAGAAGCCACCCCTACAGCTTCCCTGTTACCAGAATCTTGTCACACAAACTCACCACATACAGTTAAGCTGTGTCCCAGGGAAGCCAATGCTCCTGCATGAGGCTTATAGATACTAAGCTGAAGCAACAGTTGCAGAAAAAGAACATAGACCTGTTTTTCACTGCTAGGAATAAGGGTTAATATTTTTTTAAAAAATACAGCTTAGTCCAATATATCAAGATAAACTGAAATTAAAATAAAATTCAAAATAAACCTTTATGGAAGCCAAATTAACTTTGGCCACATTTTAAGTGGCAAACAGTAATTACAAAGAATAAAGATTCATTGACCTGTGCATGCATTTTACAATCAAGCAGAAAAACTGTTGGTGTTTGGACAAAGCAAGATGGGCATCCTCTAGGTGCTGTACTTTACTTGGTTACTGTGTTGCTGGATGAATGCAGTTTATCTCCTACATGAAGTCAGTCTTCTACTGCAGCACAGGTTCTGTATTGTATCAAGGCATGTGTTTTAATACTTTGATTTGAGGAAAAAAAACTAGGATATTCAGTATTTTAAACAAATACTAAGAGTGTAAAATGAACAAGGAAAAGGCCAGAAAAATAGCACGTCTTCTCTCTACCAGTAAGATGTACCAGTTCTTACCATACCTTTCTCTCCGTAGTAAGTTGCTTGTCCTGCATGAGCAAATGCATGTAGTTGTTGAACAGGCACCCTGTGGGGAAAACAAATCACATTGATACCGACAATGCATATGGAGCATAGATGTGCTACAGGTAGCCTGGAACTCACACAGGTACAAGATTTCCAGATGGATGCTCAGGCCAGTTTGCAGTGCTGAAAAATCCAAACCAAGCTCCTTGTTACCTTGACTAGAATGCCTGACTTTGATCTAGGTAGCTCCCTGAGTAGTTCTAGTTTGTACTGAAGTGTAGAAATGCCTGCAGTGGACATTCAAGAGATAAGTTACTAAAAGTATAATTTTGGAACTCCCTGAATTATTAATGTTTAATATTGCACAGTGGCTACGTTAAGCAGAAACACTGATACTTGCCATTCAAAAGCATGACTGCACCTTGCAGGGGCTTATATAAACAAGCTTTAAATATTGTGATGGAATATGGTATGAAGGCAGTCAAGGAAGGATGTATTCCAGCAAAGGCTAAGCTCTAAATTTGATTTTGACTTTTGGGCCAAGTTTTCCATGCCACCCATTTCTGTGCAGTGTTTGTTACTGGCATTGGAGAAAGCTGGTTTAAAGAAAGACATTGTCAGCCCAAACCTTTAACATGTATTCTGAACTTTGTGAATGAAAAAAACAAAACAAAACACCAAAAAGGTTTCACAGCACATCCTTAAAAAAAAAAAAAAAAAGTGGTGAGAAATTTTATCAGATGGTCCTTGCTCAGCACTATCAGAATATCATAACAGCTATTTTCTATCATCTGAAAAGCCCTAAACACAAACCAATGTGAAAAGAACACAATTTTGCACAGGGTAAGGAAAATGGTCAAAGGTGAATCTCTTTGCATTCTGGTTTTAGTCTTTATCAAAGGGAAGTGCTAAGTGTTAATAGTGATTCCTATTCCTTCACTTACACCTGTTGGTTGACCTTTTATATTTAAAGGGATTGGACACTTTTTTTATATAGTTGGATGTAGAATGCATTTGTAGAGATTCACCCCTGCAGTATATTCTTTATCTATATGCTACAGATATTTAACACATATACCCAGATAACACAAATGTGAGAGCTGAATTTGTTGTTTTCAAAATCAGTGGCAAAGATCACTGGTGACAAACAAAGGAAATTCTCAGCCCCTCCTCGAATGGTGATAACCTCAGAAATATGGAAACATTTAGTAGTTTCATAATGAAAGAAATAAGCATTTTCCCCTTCTGCCTTTGGTTAGCAGAACCATCCATTTCATGTCTGTAATGTGACCTGGTAATTACCTTAAAAGTTTCCAGTTGTGATCTAAAACATTTGTGGGTAGCAACTTTTAAAAATTGTATCTCCAGCAAATGCCACACTCTGGAAAGGCAAAACCAGCTAAATTTAAACCACATTTGTTCAGAGGTTTCTGCTGATGTGTGGTGTGTAATGAGCTGTGTAAGTCTATGCAGAGATGGTGTTACATTAAGGAATATTGTTTCTTATATGCAGAAAGTAACATCAGCCTATATCTATACCTCTAATCTCGGTTGGTTAATCACAGTAAAGAGCATTAAAAAACAGGGGTTTTTTTTCTTCCCACTTGTCCATATTCAGAAAAAATCTCTACTCATCTCAGTGGGAATTTTCCCCATGTCTCAAATTCAAGACATTCATCTCAGGAGGAAGATCTGGGTTTAGCTCCAGATCCACCACAGACTTCCTGTGTGACCTTAAGTAAGCTATTTAGTCTGTCTGAAATCAATGTTATTAACCCTGTTTTATGAATATATTCATTTCCTGATCTGTAAATAAGGATAAGACCACTCTTTCCTTCATTATTGCAATACTTACACTGAAAATTGTGAGGTCTATGGTAATGGAGTCATCACCTATAGAAACACTTCTTTAAGGTGCATTGATTTTATACTGCATAAGATTAGGATTAAAACTTGAAAAGATGATAACTAATTTTAAGACTTTTTTTAAAACATGTATGTAAGTTAACTATAATAACAGAAGTCATGTATTAGCACACATGTAAATTTACATGACTGTATAAACACGTGTTATTGCCCATATTGTCTTGAAAATTAAAAGCTATAGCTGATTCAGTGATCAGCAAAATGAACTGAAGGAGTTTCAGGGTGGCACCCCATTGCTCCAGTTAGGGTATTAAAACCATCTAAACCCTGAGCAAGCCATTCTTGACTCCTTATCAGCAAAGAGCCTAAAGAGCAAGCAGTCTGGCCTTAATGTAGAAGTTTAAGTTTGGACAGTTGAATTTCCCAGTAGTAGGTTGATTTATTTCAACTTAGATGTCTAATTGTTGTATGTATAAAACCAGGTCTTCAATAGGACTGTTACAGATTTGCTTTCAAAGGCTCCAGTCAGAATATACACCCTCAAGCATGTGCAAAACTCACAGAAGTTTCAAAAATATTCAGTTGCAGTATCTTTCTTTTCTGTTTGTTATAGCCACAGTTGCAAACTAGGTTGGTAAATGCACAAGGAGGTAAATGAATTGCACAAGGATTGAAGTCCTTTTCTTTCAACTGTTATACTGCATGATCTCTTCAGAGATAACCTGGCTCTTTAGAAATAATAGACCAGAAGCAATTTCATAAAACAATAGGTGTGTCAATTTGCTGGCTTTGACACTGCTTTGTACATAGTTTGGCACATCTCTAATCTAGAAATCTTTCTAAAGCATTTACTCAACTTTTCTTCTCTCCTGATGTGTAATGGAAAACGAACTGGAAGACAAGCAAAACCATACACTCAGCTATTTAGTACAAGAATGTCAATGAATTAATGAAATTCTTTAATGGCACTACATAGTTTATTAGTAATTGGCATGTGTCTGGAAAGCCAGTGAAGTCAGTGACCTCTGAATACCTCTGAAGTAATAGCCCCACCCTCAGCATCTGACATGGAGTCAGGGTAGAAATCTGAGCAGTTAATCAAATCTCTCCCTGAGTAGATCACCTGGGTTAGCACTCATCAAGTTCCAATTGTGGCAAAATTAGACCATATCTCATCTATCAGATAGTTTTTCCTATGGGAAACAGTCTATGTCAAGTTACCTATGGACATCAAAACATCAGATAACAAAGGTATGACATTTTGTTTAATCTCAGATTTATTTATTTATTTATTAAGATTGCATAACTTGGTTTAAGAAATCAATTTCTGCTGATTTACAGCAGGTGATTTGCAATGTTGGCCTGAAACTATTGCTTAGTTGTCTGAGGTATGGTGTTTATGATTACATTGATGACATTTTCAATTTGTTTTACTGACACAGGTCGCATGTAAGATTTTTTAATATTATCATGGAGCAAGAAGATGAAAAAGAGAAATACAAGGGGAACATAAGATCCTGTATTACAAGTAAAAAGAGATTGGTAAAATTTAAAAAAAAAAAAAATTTTTTTTTTTAGGTAACGATGAAGGATTCTGGAAGTTGATTTACACTTAATTTCTTATCATGCTATAGTTTAGCTTCTTTGCATCTTCAACTGAATAAAACAAAGACATAAGTATATCCTATCCATTCACGATTATGTTTATTATTACTACCATGGTGGATTGAGGTCATTCATACTTGGAATTTGCATAAGGATTCAAGGGCATCTGCCAACAGAAAAATATTGAATTAACCATAGAAAATGCCAACACACATATTTATCCGCTTTTGCGTGTACTGATTAACATGAGTCAATTTGTAACAATCTTCACATGCTATTTTTAGAAATGTTCTTCCATTGATTTACCATCTGTGTGAGTTTTTCAAATTTTTTTTCTCCCTTTGGTAAATATGAGAATTATTTAGAGTGGTAAGAGCTTAAGAAACTCTGCCTGGAATGCATAATTATCCTCCACTCCTTCTAAGGCAGACTAGATATCTAACTCAAGGAAAACCTAATTAATGTGCATGTGGATTTTAGCAATAAGAAGGGAAAGGGAAAGCTGCTAAATTAATTGAAACAAATAAATCTTTGTGAGACCTGTCTCAGGAAAAGTCTGAGTCAGCATGTAATTTTTTGTATTGGGCATAAACAGGACATTATGTGGGATGGGACAAAGCAAATTCTTTTCAATATATTCATAATTTATACATTCAAATGAAAGAGTCTTGGGTTTTATGTTGTCCTCTAATGCAGGACTTTCTTCATATTTTTAGTCTTTTTTCTGTAAGGTGATCTACTGCAATACTTGGAGCAACTAAGACTCCAGACAGATATTTATCATTTGTACGCCCAAGTAGATGCTGAATGAAGTGTTTTATCTTTGTGGCACAGGTTTCTGTGTAACATTTGTTTTGTATTCACACTGGTAGTGCATCCCTAAAGACAAAGATTGTTTTGTCTTATGCTTGCATTGAGAAACTTGTGGATGACCTTCATTTTTATATGCAATTTTGGGAGAAAGCTCCATAAGTGACGTATATTATGATAGTTCTCAAATTTGAGAACATTTGGATTCCATCCCTTATTTGGACATACAAACCAATGTATATCAAACTTCATCAGAGATGCAGATTCTTGTATGGCAAATTTGAGCTTCCTAACAAATTTTGTTTGGTTATTCATTTGCTTGTTTGGTTTTTGTTTGTTTGAGATATTTGTATTTTTGATTTTGGGTTTGGGCTTTTTTTTTTTCCTGAATAATCTCTCATGGATCTATTTTCAAAATTCACCTATGACCTTTCACAAATGCAAACCAGAAAGCAATGTTTAGCTTATTTATTTTTTGATTAAAATATGGTTCTGCTACATTTTTAAAATAGGTAACTAGTAACTGAAAAAGCTGCTCCAGAAAATAGTAATGATTTTAAGAGTCAATATTGTAACATCATATTTGAAAATATAGCCAAAATGTAAATATTAAGCAAGATTTTCTAAGTTTGCTTCTGATCTGCAAAAAGCAAGGATTCAAATAAAAATATTATTATTCCTTAAGAAAAATTAATTCCTCGTGAGCATTGATGCTCAAGTGTATTTAACACCTCATTTGATTTGAGTAGGTACTCATAATGATCAAATATGAACACTTTGATGGACGGTCATGTGAGTGAGTTGGTTGAATTCCAAGAACAAGGAAAACAATTTCATTACAGCATCATGAATGTATGTAAAAAATAACATAAATTACTGAAATACTTATGTTGTAATTCATTAGAAGTTCTTCAGATTATATTAAACAGGCATGTAAAGGTGCTCAAGTACCGCTGATTTTGCCTGTGAGCATGGTCAGTGACGTTTTCTTAGAGATCTTACCATCGCTTTTTGTTTTCTTTCTTTGCAAGGTTTATACTAAACTTTACCCATCTGTGGAAACTTGGTGGATTAATTCAGGTGGATTGAGATGAACACCCAAGCACTTGTTTGCAGGTGAACTAGGAAAAGTATGTATGGAGGTATTAAAATACAGAGAGAGAGAGAGACCAAGGTGACGGAAAACATAATATTCCTCTGCTTCTCCTCTATGACTCTTAAAAACAAGGAAAATATCAAAAAGAGGTCTTTAGGCTAAAATAAAACTTAAATATCTTCAACCTAAACAGTAACATTCCTGAGCATTATGAGGAACTGAAAGACCAGCCCATTGAGATGGTCTCAGCATTCATACTTCTTAATGCCTTCTGTAATTATGATGGCTTCCCTGCCTATTTCTTGAAATAAAACCCTCTCTCATGAGCCATTGAACGATACTGGAAACCACAGCCAAGCAGTTCTGGGAAATGCTCTAAACATAACCTCTATTTTATTTTAATTTTTTTTCTACAGATGTTATAAATATTTTTTTTCTATGTGTAGAGAATATCTTAACTGATACATGAAAGATCAGACTTACTAAGAAGAGCTATTCCAGTACATGGAAAGAAAGTTTAAATACAGACATATACACAAAGTATATAACTACTACTTTTTACATAGCTTATTGTAAAATAGTTTTAGACTTCTTGGGCTGAGTCAGTTACTCTGTACTTGGGTGTTTTTGTGAGTGTGCATACATATGTAGAAAAAAAAGATTACTTAGAAGCTGAAAAGTTTGCAAGCAGCTATGACCTGGAATCTGTAAAATATTATTTAATGTTTATTGTAACATCAGAACTTCAAAAGCTTTCTTAAATGGAATGCACCTATTTCACTATAGACCTTGGTAAAAAGCCTCTCTCTATCTTTCTTATAAACCCCCATTATTTATTGAAAGGCTGAAATAAAGTTTTCCCAGGAGCCACCTTCTCTTCTGCAGACTGTTCAACCCTAACTCTCTTGATCTTTCTTCGCAAGAGAGATGTTCCAAAGGAATCAAATAACCTCAGCTGGGTTTAACCTATGTGTCCGCTGAAGAACTTCATTGTCCTTACACTTTTAGTCTGACTTCCACATGGGAACAGACTTGGCTTTTACATTTTATTTAACTGAAAGGTAGAGAAAAATCTGGTGTTATTAGTGGGAGTGCAACTATAAATAACTTTGGGAATTTTCAATTCATTTGTGTGATCAGATCTTGATCTAAAACCTTTTCAGGAACCTGCTATTAAATCACAAATTATAGAATGAATAAATGTAGTTAATTTGTCTGTACATGGGTTATGTGGAAAATGTGATGTGACTGGTATGACTCCAGGGAATGTGTTCCTCCAGCACTGTTATCTGCACTTTTCTTAAAAAAACTGAATCCATTCACTTAAAATTGCACTTAAGTGGGTTTTGCATTTTTAGAGGTTCTCTCAGCTTCTTCTTTCATTTTTGTTGATGCAGCACTAATTAAAATAGAAAAAAAAAATCAATGTAGAAAATATTTTTTTTTAATACTAACTGGTAAGAGTCAATGAAACTTGAAGTGGATGACGGCATGCAGACCTTACCTAATTCAGTTCTACATTTTAGTAATTCTCCCACAGGTTCAGGCAGGAAGATGCAAGAGCTTTAGACAATGCCATTAAACATCCCACAAAAATGAGGAATAACTTGCTGAGACTAGTATTGTCAGATTTCAGAGCCTAAAGCTATTGGAACACTTATGTGAAACAAAAAAGGCCCCCGTAACCTTTAGTATCCAGGACATTTGAAGAATGCTTAGCACTGAATGCTGAATATTGAAGAATGTAGTGGAAATATAAAGGTTTGCTATTTCTTCTTTAAAGTACTTTGAAGGAGTTTTCTTCTCAAATATTCTTCCAAACACCAAGAGCCAAAACCTTCAAGGAAACAATGATAAATGAGCTATAGCTAATGAAGTTTGTTATTCAGAGCTTGAAATTCTTCTCTGATTACACTTGAAATTTCAGTAGTACATGCTGTTTCAGTGCTTCACAATAGGTATTCAAGTTTGAAATATTTTGCCATCAAGTTCAGGAGATGAGTTATCTCCAAATGAGCTCCTCTTTCATGTAACATAAATTTTTGTACCCTTGTTTTGATTTCCTCGGATTTTAGTTTTGTTTGTTTATCCTCCTTGCCGCAAAGGACATACTGCCAGGTGAGCACAGAAAATGCAACAACTTTGAGCAGAATGCATATTTCATATGTATTTCCACGGTAATGATTTTTCTTTGTCTGTTTGCGTGTCTCTTTGCACATTTCAAAAACAATCCCTGGCAAGAAAAATCCTACGAAAAAATTCTCTGGGGAACTTTCAAAGTGAAAGCACAAGATATCTTTGTATGTGCACTCAAAACCAAGGTGGCCTTGCAAGGGCCCAGGAGACAAGCTGTCAGATCACTGACTCTATTACTGTAAGATGTACTTTTGGCCAAGGCAGCCTGCGTTACACATTTGACTCAAGGTTTTCTGACCCTGTGACAGAAGCATGCTTTTGCCATTATTCTACACAATCATCTTGCATTTAGCTGAGGAGAAAAGGGAGGAAAAGTCAGGTAACTTGTAAGTACTGTCAAAGTACTGTCAAATGACAGCATCCAGTTTTAGTCAAAATGGAAAGGATTTCATTACAATGTTTTAAAAATAGGACTGGAAATGATATGCAGGGTTACATTAAGGGTTTTGTATTATTGTATTTGTAGTACTTATACAACATGCTGTTTTTATAGCTTGAGGTTGTGTCAGTTGTTCATGGCTGGGTTGTATAACAGTGTACAAACCTTGGTCATCCTAGCTCACATTTTAATGTGCTAATTTCCAAGAGGCCAAAATTAATCTAAAGTTTTTTTCATGTTTTTCATCTCTTTTTACTTGTTAGTAGTGGGTATACAAGTTGCTATTTAAGTTCATGGTTTCTCTGGAGAATTTCTTCAACTTGCAGACTAAACTTCAGAAAAATTAGATTTAGGACACCCACCATATGAGAGGCTTAGTATTTGTCCATCTTTGTAGAATCCAGAAATATTTATTAATATAAGATATGCAGTGTGGGGTTTCCTTTTCATATTTTAAAATACTTACAGAATTGAAAACAATAAAGAGTTTGCTTATTATTTCTTTCATTTTTTTCTGTTTCTTTGTTATATTTTTCACAGTCTTGTAATTTGAATGTATTAATGCCATTAAAAAAAAAAATCTTTAAGGCTGGCAGATATTTTTAGTTGACTACTTTCAATACAAATGCTTTACAGAACATGCAGTTACGTTACAGTACTTGAGCCTGAGGCTTATAAGTAGTGAGTTTGAGTGTATTATGTCAAAAGAACAACTTGTTAAAAGAAGAATAAGATTGCTTTGAGCATGGGCAGAAATAGGAGAAGGGAAAGCACACAAAAAAGGCAAGTATGAAGAAAGTGTATGAAGGGAAAGATTCAGCTGGGAATCATGAGCTGAAGAAAGAGAGTCAGAAGGAAAAAACTGAGAAGAATACCTTAGTGAAAGGCTAGGAAAAAGAAGGAGATTACATTAGTTGCCCATAAATAACAAGGAATTGTGGCAGATGTAGGCCCCGTTCAACAAGTTCATTCTACACAAATAGATCACTGTAGATTCAGGCAATGTTACCAGTTTCAAAGGGGTTTTACATACTTACAGAGCTGTGCACAGAAATATGCCACAGAATTAGGTACTTAACATCTAGTGTCATATGTTGAAACAGCCCCAGTCTTTTGTCAACAAAAAGTGTACTTAAAGGTCTGAGAAAAAAACAAAACCTTCCACTTATCCAGTTCTGTCTTTATTACTAAATAATCAAAATACTTTCTTTTCCCAATGTATGCCTTGGACAATAAACCAACAGGATTTGTGGATGAGGGGAAGGCTGTTTTCAGAAGGATTTTTGATGCTGTCTCCACAATATTCTTGTATCCCAGTTAGGGCATCACTGAAGGGATGGGTGGGTAAGAGAGTTGATTAAAAAAAAAAAAACAAAACAAACAAACAAACAAACAAAAACAAACAAACAAAAAAAACCCCACCAGTTGGCTAATCAGGCTCAAAAAGTAGTTTTAATGGAATCGTGTAATGTAGCAGTAGTGGACCATCTGCCTCCAGACCTGTCCTGTTTAGCATGCTTACCCATGACCTGGAAGTGACACTAAGGTGCACCCTTGCAAGTTTGTAGATAATGAAAGACTGGTAGGAGCAGTTGAGGGAGAAAGCCTTGTTCAGCCTGGAGCAGGGGATGCTTTGGGCAGACAAACCAGCTGCTCCCTCACATCCATGAAGACAGCATCAAGGAAGACTCTAGATCTTCACAAACATGCATTGTGGGAAAACAAGAAGGATAAGACATAGACTGAAACAGGAAAGGTCCCGACTGTTTATAAGAAAAAGCCTGTATAAACAAACAGAACATTTTTTAACAGAGTTAGGAATTGACAGCAAAGTAATGTGTGTGAAGGACTTCTGTGATTAACTATTCTTTACACCGTCCCTAGTAAATTAAGCCCTGGGCTCTTAGAAACAAAACAGGCTTATAGAAACCAAAGCTATAAACCCAACTTCAGAGGAAATCTCTAGGGATAACACTATCATGTAGAAAAACTTCAATTAATAAGCCAGTAAGCAATGTAATGGAGTCAAATATATGGTAGCCACTTAGGAAATTATCAGAAGACATGGTGGAGAACAGACTGTTTGTTATTGTATAAAACCTGAGAACACAGGTTTAATATTAGCATTATCACATATATATCAATATGATGCAAATAGAGTTAGTCAATCAGGACCTGAGTCACATGCTGCATCTATATAGCTGACTAATGACCTTAGTGATTTTTTTTATGATTGTAATCATCTGTTTCTTTTTCAAAGAACTACCACAACAATCCGTTTAAAGCCCCAGCACAAACATTTCTCAATATCACACAAGAAATTGCTTCAATGGATCACATACAAAAAGCAGTGAGAGACACATTTAATGAAGTAGAAGGAAGGAAATTGATAATGGGAGAGAAATATTCATTACCATCATATAAGTGGATATTAAAAATCCTTTTTTTGGAAGCTTTTGTGCAGTCATATCAAAACTGTACAACTGAGACATGCTGAGTGCAATCCCTTGCTGAAGCAGTGCCCTTTTGTAATTTTTTGTTTGCTTTTGTGTCATGCATACAATTCCAAAGAATGCAGATGCATAATTAATCATTTCTGTTAATATAGTAGTGCTTACTTTTCCAGATATTTTCAAAATGCCTGAAACAGCAGATCTGCAGAATCTAAAACTTTCAAGCAGACATAACAGATTATGTAGGGAAATAAGATGGAAGACAGTCATTGAGGGACCAGGTGGAAACATAGACAGGCATCCTGTTAGTTTCAATTATTTCTTCTACTCTACAGTTTGTTTCATGAACCTAAATTGACTCTATTTTAAAAATAAAAATAATAAAACACTCTCCCTTCCCTAATAAGTTACCAGAAAATTTTCATTTTAACAGGATAGGATACGCAGGGGGAAAAAAAATAAAAGTACTCAACTTCCTAGTTCAAAGATTTTTGCCAGTATTTTTGTTTGGGTTGTGGAGCTTGTTTTTATGTATAACTTTCTGCAGAGCATATGTTTCTGCACTTCTAGAAAAGTAAGAAGTTTAAACAAAAAAGAGGGAAAATATGATGGTTCAAGCTCAGTTTTGATAAAGGAGTAGTGGTGATAAAAGAGTGGCACTACAGGATACAGTGTAACTAGATACTCCTAAATGTCTTCTGTATTGCATCACAAGCTGCAACACACTTTCATATAATTAGTGAGATCCATTGTTACGGAGGAAGTGTCACAATACCAAAACAACTAGGCCAGAAAGTTACCAGTTAAGAAACAAACAAGCTGACTTGGAACAAGGGCTTCATTACTTGCAAAGAGTGCATTGGCAACTAACTCAATGCCAAGAGACAAAATTGAGATATTCTCAATTGAAGCTTTAAAATAAAAAAGGGGAATCAATTGTTCATGGAAGACACTATAAAGTCCCTGACTGGACAAAAGAAATTAGTTTTGCATAGCAGAGGTAGAACACAGTAGCCTGCAGTGAATAAGGCCAGAGAGTGGGAAGGAACCAACAGGAACCAACAGAAACAAGATCTTGGCCATAGCAGGCACTAGGGGGGATTTGAGGGATGGGGAGAGAGGGGGGGTGGCTGTGTAACAACCAAATTTCAGGCTCCTCCACAGGGAAACTTAAAGTCTGGTAAAATCTCTCATAGCACTAGTTTTGCCCATTTGTAGTAAGTACATGTTTTTGTATTTGCTTCTACAAATACATGAATAGCAAAAGAGGGGCAAGGAAAACCTCAATTCTTTGTTGGACATGGGGGGAAAATAGTCGCCAAAGATGAGGAAAAGGGTGAGGTACTTAACACCTTCTTTGCCTCAGTTTTCAACAGTAAGACAGGCTGTCCTCAGGACAAGTGGCCTCTGGAGCTGGGAGACAGAGACAACAAGCCAAATAGCTGCCCTGTAATCCAGGAGGAAACAGTTAGTGACCTGCTGAGCCAGTTGGATCCTCGCAAGTCTATGGGACAAGATGGGATCCATCCTAGGGTGATGAGGCACCTGGCAGAAGAGCTCGCCAAGCCACTCTCCATCATTTACCAACACTCCTGGTTCACTGGGAAGGTGACAGATGATTGGAAGTTGGCGAATGTCATATCAATCCACAAAAAGTGCTGCCAGGAAGACCCGGGAAACTACAGGCCTGTCAGCCTGATCTCACTGCCTGGCAAGGTTATGGAACAGATCATCCTCAGTGCAGTCACACAACACCTACAGGATGGACAAGGGGTCAGACCCAACCAGCATGGGTTTAGGAAGGGCAGTTCCTGTCTGACAAACCTGATCTCCTTTTAAGATCAAGTGACCTGCCTGGTGGATGAGGGGAAGGCTATAGATGTGGTCTATCTGGACTTCAGCAAATCATTTGACATTGTCTCCCCCAGCATATTCCTGTAAAAGCTGGCAGCCCACGGCTTGGACAGGAGCACTCTGTGCTGGGTTAAGAACTGGCTGGAGGACCAGGCCCAGAGAGTGGTGGTGAACGGTGCTGCATCCAGTTGGTGGCCAGTGACTGGTGGTGTCCCCCAGGGATCAGTGTTGGGCCCAGTCCTGTTTAATGTCTTTATTTAGATGAGGGGTTTAAGTCCATCATTAGTAAATTTACAGATGACACCAAGCTGGGGGGGAGCATTGATCTGCTGGAAGGCAGGAGGGCTCTTCAGAGAGACCTGGACAAGCTGGAGAGTTGGGCTGATTCCAACAGGATGAAGTTCAACAAGACCAAGTGCCGGGTCCTGCACTTTGGTCACAACAACCCCCTGCAGCGCTACAGGCTGGGGACAGAGT
>JAWWLV010000045.1:18614576-18641311 GCA_035041135.1 Platyrinchus mystaceus
TGGTGAGGCCACACCTGGAGTGCTGTGTCCAGTTCTGGGCCCCTCAGTTCAGGAAGGATATTGAGGTGCTGGAGCAGCAACAGGGCTGGTGAAGGGGCTTGACCACAAGTCCTATTAGGAGAGACTGAGGGAGCTAGAGTTGTTCAGCCTGGAGAAGAAGAGGCTCAGAGGAGACCTCACCACTCTCTGCAACTTCCTGAAAGGAGGTTGTAGCCAGGTGGGGGTTGGTCTCTTCTCCCAGACACCCAGCAGTAGGACAAGAGGCCATGGTCTTAAGCTGTGCCAGGGGAGGTTTAGGTTGGATATTAAGAAGAAATTTTTTGCAAGAGAGTAATCAGACAATGGAGTGGGCTGCCCAGAGAGGTGGTGGATTCACCATCCCTGGAGGTTTTAAGATGAGACTGGATGTGGCACTTAGTGCCATGGTCTAGTAACTACGGCAGTGTTAGATCAAGGGTTGGACTTGATGATCTTGAAGGTCTTTTCCAACCCGACTGATTCTATGATTCTATGATTTCGTGTTGAGTTAATTTAACTCATCCTTTAACTGAGAAAATAGTATGCTTTTATATTTGTGTTTTGAAGCATCAGTCTAAGCCTTATTAGTTTTTTAATCACACTGCACTTTGAAAAGGGTAAAAAGGAGAACTACCAACCAGTCAGCCTCACATCTGTGCTTGACAAGTTTACGGAACAGAATTTTCTGGAAGATATGTCAAAATATATGGAAGACAGGGAGTTGAATAGTGTGACAAACAACATGGCTTAATCACTTGACTGATCTAGTGGCCTTTTATGGTGGAACAACTGAATCAGTGGACAAGAGGAGATTTAGGGATGTCATCTATCTAGCCTTCTGTAAGGCTTTTGATGCAGTCTACCCCCTTGCATTGTTACCTCTAAATTGCAAAAGTATAGGTTTGGCATTAGATGGAACTGCTAGATATTAAGGTGCTGTTAGATGAGTTAGGAATTGGCTGGACGGCATGTCAAAAGAGTTACAGTCAATGGCTCAAAGTTCAAGTGAAACCAAATAATGAGCAGTGTCCCTCAAGAGTTCATAGTGGGACCAATATTATGTAATATTTTCATCATTGACATAGACATAGTAGGATCTATTCTATGACTAGGAGCTGCACTATCTTTCTAGAAAAAAAAGGTCACAATGTGATTTTTCTGGTCATCGTCACCCTTGAGAGTTCAGACATTTGACCAGTAGGAACAGTAATGCCCCTACAAATTAGATTACATAATCTTCATATTGCCAAGATCCACATACTTTGGGCAGTTAAGGTCAGAAGGAGCAATAAGAGGTAGAAGATGACAATGCTGACCTGAGTATACAGGTGGTCTTAGGAAGGGGTGATGAGTTGGCCTTGGCTTTTCCAACTGTTCCTGCACAGCAAAGGTCAGTAACTGCCCATCAGTCACCCATTCCAGCATAGCACCAAAATCAAATGTGATGCCAACCCATGAAAACAGGGACAATCAGGGACAATCCTTCCAAGCATGGCTTTAGTTGGCTGGAATGGCTTCTGCCATCCAGAACAATTCCCTAAGAAGAGGTGGCTGAAGATATGACAAAGAAATCATTGCTATGTTAGTTCTATATTAATTTTCTTTAAAAGGAACAGTAAAAATAGATATTGGGAAGTTTCTAAAGAACAGGAAGATAATCATAGTCAACATAATCACCAGGAGATATGTTTGAAGACTGCCTGGAAGAGAGAAAATCTTTTTAGATTTGCTACTTCATTAGAACCTAGATATTAACTTTCAGCCATGATGTAAGATCATGTCAGTACAGTTAAGCAAATTAACAGACCTCAGTTATATTCTAACTATTGGGGAAAATTGTTTGGGTCTTTTTGTTTGGTTGGTTTTGTTTTTCTTTTCCTTTTTTTTAAACTTAAATCCATCTTTCAAGTAGAATTTTTCTTTGTTGTTCAGTTCTTCCTGACTCAGTTGTCCTAAAAAATAAAATCCCTAAGAAGCTGTTTTTTGCTTTGGCATTGACTTGTGCTGACTCACCTCGGCAGACAGCCTGGCAGGACTGGCAGAAGAACCTGGAAATTACTTGGCAGCTTAAAGTAAGTCCTCTGTAAGTCACACTTGGCTATCAATTGTATGTTTGACACTGGTGATACAGGTCTGGACAAACATTATTTGCTGACATTCCAAACCTGAGGTCATAACATCTATGCTCCTTATATTGGATGTATTGCTCAATAAGACTAGTCTAAAATTGATTTTTAGCAAATCTCTGTGTTTATGCTCACGAAATCTTGCTTTGGGACTGTGAGAATGATCATATAATGGAAAATACACATTGACAATGTTATTTGTATTTTTATAAAGTGAGAGAGACTAATCTCTTTATTGCTTTTAAAACTGTGAACTATTATACAGAATTCCAAGGCAAACTCAGTGTGCCACACTGAAGGTGTTGAATTTGTATTCACTGGAATCATCACATGAATGAGCTAAGTTTCTCCTGTTGGAAAAAAATCTGTTTGGGAAAGTTGTATATAATAGGTTTTATGTGATTTGTATTGCAAGAGAATAAATCTAGGCTAACTCCCTCAACATCACTGAAGATCCACACAAAACCTAGACTATGAGTTACCAACATATCTGTGTTGCAGTAGTGGCCAGGAAAAAACTTTAAGTATGATCACATTGCATGTTTCCACAGGATCTGAACAATCTTCATCTCTTACAGTAGAGTCCAAGACATTACAGCATCTGGTTTTATATTACAGAGAAATTTCACAATGGGTTAGCTTCCTAACCCAATGCACAGCTATCTTTGATTCTTTTTCACTTCAGTACAAAGTAAACTAAGCTAAATTGCTAACTTCACACTTGCCAGAAATTGCCAAATTTCCTTTCCAGTCATACTACGTGCAACCTAGAGGCTGAGTTACCATCACTTAGCAAGCTCTTATAGGCTGCAGCCTAGGTACTGACACAAATCTCTGAGGAGCACACCTGTAAATTCACATCCATGATGCAAAAGCATTTTTGGGGGAGAAAAAAAAAAAAGAAAAAGAAAAAAATAAGGGTTTACAGAGCTGGATATTATTGCTGAAAGCTACAAAAAAGGGAGAGGAAAAGTGAGAATTTCTGAACATCTGCAAACAACCTTTATCTAGCTCCAGAACAGGGAGTTTATGTGAAGAACACAAACATATAAATTGCTGTTTAGCATTTCATCTGGCTATGTTTATTCATTTCATGTGTAATGGTGTGCTCAGATGGAAACACCTTGCATTAAACTTAAGCCCCTGAAGAACTGAGTGTAAGGTTTTGGGGAAAAGTACATTTAAGGTGGCAGGAAAATGGAGCAGACAGCCTTAATTATGAAGTCTAGAGCAGCTGGACTGTGACGTCTTGTTTCTGGGAAGAAATCATAAATGGACAACCTGAGGCCAGGAAATGCATTGGACCGGCACAGAACAGGGAGGGAGGGACGTCTCAGAGTACCTGGTTCAGCAGACTTGGAAGCAACACAGCAATCTAGTGGATGGTGTGCAGAGGGAGGGTAAACGGGCTCACAAAGCTTCTCTTTCATTTTCCTTCTGGCTTGGCCAAGTTTTATCCCTAGCTCTATGTTACCAAAAAAAGATTGGCCTAGTTATTCATCTTTAAAACTCAGCTGAGTATTTTTTAGATGACTTTGGAAGCTTCAGAGCTTATTATTTCTGAATACTTGGTGGCTTTTCAACATTAATACATTTCATGTTATTAAGAAAAGAGAGCTAAATTAGGCTTTTTAGCAAGTTTGCTAAGTCCTTAATATTTCTGTGAGCATAATACAAATGCAAATGTTTTTTCTGCTATTTGGCTTTTGGTACTGAAAAATAAAGAGCAATTTTTTTTTTAGCAACCAGAATTATACCCTTCCCTCACGTTCACTTTCTCACCCATTCAGAAAAAAAAAAAATCAAAAACAAAAATAAAACAAAATTTACACTTATTTATTGTTAAAAAAGCTTTTCTGACTGATATTGTAGGCAAATATTTCCTCTGTTGGCTGGATGATTGACGATATATAAAATGCCTATTACTTATATATATTACAAGACATATAATATATAATGGATGTAATATTTCTAAAATAGAAACTTGACAAAGTTAACAATTGGAAACTTGTAAATTTAACAAAAGGCAAGCTATTTTCAATCATAATAAGTTTAATATTTTCATTTTTATGTTGTGATGCACAAATGATTCTCTTTGTGGTTTTGATGCTCTGCTAGCTGATATCAGAGTATTATTTTGATGCTTCACTGGGGTGAGTGCTATGTCAGTTATTCCAGTGTAAAGCTTTATTTTCACTGTTTTCTATCTCTGAAATAAAAATTGGCTATGGGATGAAACTTGGTATCCTAGGTCTGTCTACAGTAGGAACAAATTTATTTTAACTACATTTCCTTTAAATTTTATATTTTTAAGTTATGGAAAAGATATAACAAGATGTGTTTGTGGTTTTTACTTAATAAATTTTTACTTTATAAGGAAAAAAAAATCAGTGTTTTCAAAAAGATTTTTGGTCAGAAAATAATTATTTCTCCTGGAATCCTAATGGTTGCTGCTAAGAGCTGACTTGTTTTTTAAAAATATTTCATTGTTAATAGTTCTGATTTTCTGGATAGTACTCTTTTTCATACAAACGTCTTTCTGCTTGTCTACCTCTCCTCAAAGTGCAAGCATGAAGAACAGTGAATTCTTCAGTGTAAGCAGACAAAGTATATGATAGAAATTTTTTTCCCTAATTTTGTATTATGTCTTCCTGTCTGTGAAATAGTTCCTTCCATTGAAAACAGCCCAAAGTCTTTCTCAATTACTATTTCCTGAATGGCACTCCTTCTTCATCATCTTTACTTGTTCGTGAACAATAAAAAAAAAAAACAAACTACAAACAAAGAATACTGTCTTTAGGCTATGAAGCACTGAAGGGACATACATAATTTATGCTTTTCTTGCCAGCAGTCACAGAAGAATCAGAATCTCTTGCATTAGTATAGCTAGAAAAGGCACAGAGAAAATTCAATTTTAAACTGAACATTGAAACTTAATTGTTAGTGACCTTACTATAAGGACCCCATGTAATCTTCCTGGAGTGTCTATAGCTTTCTGTCATTAGAGTTGTAAATATACAGTTTCACTGAAGAACTGGGGAAAAATATAGATTTTTTTATTTTTATTTTTTTAATACAAAATCTCTGTCTTCTAAGGGACATTTGGCTACAGGCCATTTACTTTAAATACTGAGGTCAGACTCACAAACTGGTTCATGCTAAATGGATGTACACATACCTACTCAACAGAAAGAACGATCTTTGTCTCTAGAAAAAAAAAAAAACTTCTTAATGTGTCAGTTTTGGCTATTCAATTAACACAATTTTACTCTTTACTTCAGGCTATGCAAGCATGTCCTTAATAGTCTTCCATCCAGACACAGGGATTTTGTCTTTTCTCTGTTTCATGACAGTATTGCAAGCTCCCACTTCAAGATTGCCACAAGACATAAATTCTGGGTGAGAAATAGACTTTGTAGCATTAAAGCTCTTAAGTACTTTGAAAAGGAGTTCCTCTACCATAGGCTTATTGAACTGTTCCTTTGAGAGCGTGACTCTTAGCAGCTGGTGTGGATTACTGCTGGCAAGCCCAAAATCAGGCATGACTGACTGTGGTACCAACACATGACAGAAGAGACATGGCTGTAGACACATCTGCAGACTAGTAGAGAGTAGCAACGGGGCATCAAAAGGAAGTAGGAGGTGAGAAAGCTCTAGAGCTGTCAGGAGTGGTTCATTCATGGAGCCTGAAGCTTTTAGCATTGTTCCTACCATGTGAGGAAGCCAAATGCACTCACAAGAAGAGTAACATCTAGGCCTTTGTTTTGGAAACCCATAAACACCACTAATACTGTTTTGTGTGGGCCTTTTGAAGCTATTGCTTTAGCAGGCCCTTTGCTCTGATGAAGAAATCTTTTGAAGGTACAATAATTTTTATGTTATTGATTCATTCAGTATATTTACAGATTTTTTTTTCCAGTTGTGTTATTTTGAATTGACTATAGTAGGATTCAGTTCACAAAATCATTCAGCTATCACAAATTGTTTGCTTTTGCTCTTCTTTTTTCTTTTTTTTTTTCACAGAAAAGCAGTTATATATTGAAGGCACAAAAAGATCTTACATGGTTATACAAGCAAAATGTGTTATTCTGTCAGTTCACTCTGAGGCTGAGTTAGCTTTCCTACACAATTCTCAACTTTGAAATTGATTTTGTTTACCATCCTTTTTTTTTTTTCCAAGGCCTTAAACTTAGGCTGTATGAAAAGTTGCCTAATCCATTGGTTTTAATAAAAAAAAAAAACCAGCCTTCATCATTATTTAATATTGGCTATCCTAAATAAAAATTAGAATTATTCATTTTATTGAACTGATAGTTTACTGAGTTTCTCAAAGACAGTGACGCATTGCATTTCAAGCAGGTTTTTACTTTTTGTAACTGATATCACCACCTCTGACTGATATGCATTTATTTAAATCAAGGATATGCCACAATTATTCCTTATATTTCACAAAGCTGTCAGGCATTCTCTTTGCAGCTAATGTTGTTATTTCTATACAAAATTATAGCTATACATCATAAAAATTTAATTCTTGTAGATCATTAGTTTCTTCTCTATTAAAAATCCTAATTATCTGAAATATTATAAAGAGAGAATTTCTCCGCTGTTTCAGTCTCCATTTTTTCTTGGAATAAAACCCAATTTGTTTTCTAATTCAAATACTAAAGTAAAATCACACCCTCTTTATTCAGCTCAAAATTATAGCAGTATCAAGGTTTTAACAACCAATTTAGAAGTCATTAAAATTAATATGGTGGAACTCACTTTGATGAGTAACCACTGCAATATCTAATGAACCAAGATGTCAATTCAGACTTGAGATTTGAATATTTGTTTTTACTTGCCTTTACCAAAAAACCTCAAACCCAAGCCAAAACAAAGCAAACCAAACCAACTAAGCAAAAGAAACAAGCAAACAAACAAAAAGACACACAAAAAAAGTGCCTCAATACATTTCTCTCCATTTCAGATTGCATAATTTGTCTGCACAATTCTCCTGCACAAGAAGTCATTGAGATCAAGAGGTTTTAAACTGAACATTGACAACTCAAAAGAAGTTTGACACCTTTGTAAAACAAGAACATCTAAATAAGATAAAAGTTATATGGGACATTCTCTCTTCTGATTAAGAGTATATTCCTTCTGTCTTGCTACATACTGGAAATAAAAGAAATGGGCTTTTTCCTGTGGAAAATTATCTTTCAAATGCGTACTTGGTAGTTTTTTATGTCTTTCCTATGGGCCTATAGCAAAAGCCACTGAAATAATCAGATAATATACCAAAATGAATCACTGGTCCAGCACTCTGTAGAAGCTTCTCTCCAAGCAACTCCTGAAGTTATAGATTGAATACTACATACTATCAAATGATACAAAAATCTTAAGGACTATTTAAATTTGCTGGATGCCATCATTTATTTCATGGGAATTTCTAAATCAAATATTCCTTGGGTAGTGACACTGAGGACTCACTGTAATGTTCTACCACAGAACTGGCTATATTAAAATGCATAGGCAGTGCAAAAAAAACCCTTTCAATTTAAGAAAAAAAGCCTTAATAAAAACATTTTAATGTGAATTACTTTGATGTTTTGCAATTACTTCAAATCTGTAATACAGTGAAAGAGCACTTCTGAAGTTTATAGGGAAATTTGCCCTTTTTTCCTCTTTTTTGTTTGTGTATCTTTACAACTTTTACATATAGCAGAAATGGAAACTAACCAGCCTTTAAAGTGCAATTCTGCCATAGTTCAGCTTCCCTTAAATACAAATTCCACAGGTTTAGCTAAAATGCTGACAAAACATCTATGTTTTTTTCCACCACATGGATGTCACCAGCACAGGAGAATCTGAAAGTTACATCTGGATCCATCTTGCTAGTTAATGGATTTTTCCCTTGAGGAATAATCTGAGCATAATAGAAGAACAAAGATTTCCTCTATCCAGCAGAATGTCTACTATCAGGGAAGTAACATTAGGGAAGAAAAGTAATTGGCAAGCTGAACATATTCAATATGGGAGTTAATCAAAATATGGATCTTGATCAAAATATGCTATTTTGCTGACTCTGTTTAGAGTAAATAACGTAGCCTTTGCAAGTTCTGAATCTTCTTACTTTTGGTGTATGGTATAAACTGATTGGTAATACTGTGCTCTCCTTTGTTGAATCTACTGTGTTTAAAATGTTTCCTAAGAGCTTTGAGACTACAGCTCTCCAGAATGTCTGTCACTGAGGCATCCATGCAATATATCTGCCCTTATACATTATGCCAATATCAGTAGAGAATTTGCCCGTGGTTTTGATAGGCGAACTCTAGGAAAATAAAAATAACAAAACCAAATGTATCCTTTTTTTGAACTCTTTTAGAAGTGGGTCGTATTTTAAACTGTAAGTCATTCTATAATATATATGGAGGCCTTGTAGAAGGTTCATTTATCCTTGTGTTCTAAATCCAAGCGTATCTCTGAGCTTTCAGTCAGTGTATCTTCTCCTGGACATGGTAGA
Source organism: Platyrinchus mystaceus (assembly GCA_035041135.1). Classification (NCBI taxonomy): domain Eukaryota; kingdom Metazoa; phylum Chordata; class Aves; order Passeriformes; family Tyrannidae; genus Platyrinchus; species Platyrinchus mystaceus. Next base: position 18,623,226 of record JAWWLV010000045.1, read on the forward strand.
GGACTAACTGGCATTAGCAGTTCAATGACGTGCTTAGATGTTCACTTGCTGATGATTCTGCATGTAAGTGAGAGCAAAAGAGGCCTCTCTTGAAATTTAATGTACACACTGTTTTAGGGCTTGATATGTTGAGTATGTTCATCTTCCATTTGTCCTTTACTCTCCTTTTTCCCCACTTTTAGAGCTGTGCTATATTTTGCAGGAGTAAAGAAATGTTCATAATTCCTTGCACTCTTCTTGATTTTCCTCTTATATTAGAGACTGCAAAACAGATTATTAGTGTATGCATCTCATCCTTTGACAGAGGCATTGTGCCAAGCACCATTAGTGTTACAGAGAGCCATCTCACAAAAGAATAGAGGTCTTAGCATTCCTAGGGTTCAAGTAATGATGAATGGCAATCAATAGCCAAGCATTTAGAAGGATTTCCTCCTTGGTTGTTTTATTTCATATTGGTGATTGTAATGACTGATTAGTATCCCAGTTCTAAAAACTGCGACGAATACAAGTGAAAATTTCCATAATACTTTGGCTGAACATGTAAATATTTAACACAAAAGTTTCTAAGTTATGTTGTTTTTGGAGAACAAAAGGTTCTTTATTTCCATATTCTATTCCTTTCTTGAAAAATTGGACAAATAATCTGATCACATACTGACACTTCTCAAACAAAAAAACCCAAACAGTCTTACTGCTCTATTCCACAAAATCATTAAAAAAATGCATCTTTCAAAGCATCTGGTAAATGTAATTTTGTGTTTTCAATATATTGTTTGTAGAAGGAATCCACAGAAATGTGGGGCTTCAAAAGTCTCTCTGGTCTCAAATAAGGCTACTGGAAGCAATTATTTGTCCATTACAAGTAACAGGCTGTAAAAAAACACAAACAATGGACTCTTTAAATTTAAAATAACACATTATTTTAACAAAGATTTTGCTTGTTCAGGCTGCAAAAGGAAAACTCTTTACCGTTTTTATTAAACTCTGATACTAAAGTGACCAATACAAATAAAATAACAATAATCAAGCAATTTTAAAAATAAAAAAGACTGCAAAGATAAAAATTACAATTTTATTTTAAGTACACACATAATTTAGGGGCCTTCATGAAATCAAATCAGACACTCCTACAATGAAAAACAGAAACATGAAGAATTAAGGTTTTTAGCCCATTTTTTTCTGCTTTGTAACTTCCCATAATAATGTAGAACACAAGAGCATGGTATTTCCAAATAACACAGCAAATGTGTTCGTAAATAGTGTGCTGCCACTATGTGAGAAGGGTTTTTCTGCTTTGTTTAGGACTTTTTGCAAGAAATTCTAAGACTTCACTAATCTACATTTTGCTAACTGAAATGCAGAAAAGTTAAAGAGATTTAAGGTCCATCCTTCCCCGCCTTTTACATGTTTAAGGTGACATTTTACACAGAAGAGGAAACTTTAATAAAATAAATATCTGTACTTACTTCTTAGAGGATCATAAAAAGTTTCATCCTTGAAATTTAACATCAGTAAATGTTTTATAATCTTGAAATACATCTGAGAAAAAAATGGTTTAATTAAAATTTGTATTTACTGACCTTTTGACAGACAGAACCATAACTCTAAAGAGATATTAACAATAGAAATTATGGGGAGTTGCAGAGCTCTCAGCAACTGTTTTATCTTGTCTCAATCATCACTGAATTTCTAAACTTATCTCTGTTGTGACAATTACAGCTAGAAATTAAGAAAGACAACCCTTTGTGCTTGATAGAGGAAACTGAACATGATGGATCAATGTAAAGTAAAACTCACAACGTATCAGGGAAGTTTGCACTTTACACATGAAAGTAATCTATTGTAAATCTAATATACGATGCGTGCAGAGCTTCTACGTTTCTCCTCAAAGATAAACTGCTGAGAAGGAGTAATCATCTAACAAATAAAAGCTTCATCCAAAACTGAATATATATTTTCAAAATCCTTTTTTTGCATGGAGAGTTATTTCACTGTGTGATGAGAAAATGAATATTACACATTCTGTTAAAACAACACAAAACTGAACAATACAAAAGCCCTCTGCCGCAAGAGCAATAATGTTTTCCAAATAATTCTAGAGGAATACATTGCTAACTCTTACTGGTTTGAAATAATATGACCTAAGAGTTCAAGCTTTTGCTCTAAGGCAACAACAAAGGAAAAGTCACACATTTATGATTTTGTAATGCATGGTGGGCTCTGATACTGCTTTTGTATTTCATGTGGATACTCTGCTAATCCATCTGTCCCTCCCTAGCTATAGTCTGGCACCAGCAGAATTACCTCTGAAAAGAATGTAAATTCCATAACACAGCTGCAAGCACAAAGCTTATGACTACTGTCAGGCAAAATGACAAATGTTCACATTTTATGGTCCTAATTTCTGCTTAAGTAGTTCTTACCTTTCATTTTCCTGGCCTGAGGAATGGAAGTGATCATCTATTATTGCAAACCTGCAAGATTTAGATATCCGAGGGTGAATGAAATATTGAAGTTCTTTCTTTTAACTGCACATACAGCCATTGACACACTTTTTTTGTTTGGTTCGTTTGGTTTTTTGCTTTGTAGCATAGATTGGCTGTGTTAATTTGGCTGTGGGAAACTTCCCTTTCTATGAGGAATGCTGATAGCATCATCATAAAAAAACAAATGTAAAGATTAATCTTTTTTTTTTTAATGTTGTACAAGGTGAAAGCAATATTTTAAAATATTTACTACTAATCCACAGAAAAATCAAGATCTCACTAATTAGAGTTCCTAGAGGGTTGGGAGGTATGCAGACAATTGTTATTTCTTATTAAAAGACTGAGCCTTTCCATATGCTAATGGAAAAATTTTCAGCCACTCCTATGATTTTTTTAAAATGCTCTTATGTATGTGCCTTTAACCTGAGTAGAGTAGACTCCATAGCCTACTTATTGGGAAACTCTTTCAGAAGAATGGGAACTCCAGATCCATGTACATGTTATACAACAGTGAGAGGAAGTTTCTGAACTATGCCTCCAGCACTTAGGTAAGTAAGTTTATAAATGTCTGAGACACCACGTGAGTAACACAAACAGCTGTACCCATAACTGTCTCCCATGTCTGTAAAACAAGAGGGGAAAGGCAATTAAGGCATCTTAAAGGAAGTGTTTAAGGACTTCATTCAGTTGCCTAAATCTATTGGCATCTGAAAAGCCCTGCAGTACCTGAAACCCCCAGATGGGGCTGACCAGTATGATGCAGGACCTATGAGAGGTCTGTGCCATAAGGGACAGGTGTTTGGAGAACAGAAAGGATATACTAGGGCAAATGAAATGGCATTAGATCCCTCTCCCTAGACAACTGAATCATGCCAGGCCAATAGCCTGAAACCCTTCCAAGACAATTCAAGTCACCTATGCTAGTTTTTTGCAACTAAGATATTACATAGCTTGAATTTTAGAGCAGCAGTACATGTGCTCAAAGGAAAATCTTTCAGTCATCTGCACTAACTGTACATTGATTGCATGGCAGAGCAGACTTCAAGAGTGATACCTGGATCCTATGTGGAGGAATTTAAGACAAACAACACACTCCTGGAGTGCAGCCTGATTCAACCCAACTGCTAATGAGCATCCAATCTGTGGAATCAGAGTAGAACATAACCTAAGTTAGAAGTGCTGAAACACATAGAATTGGATCTTGGGACCTTAGCATCATCTGTTTCATTGCACAGATGCAATTCCTTTGAGTTGTACTATTTGCTAAAGTAGATACAACCTACTTCTAACCTGTTTCCAGTGACTATATAGAAACAATATACCTTCTGCATGCCTTCTGCATACCTGTTTCTCTCAAAGAGATGCAAGCATTTCCAGGAGAAGAGAGATTCTCCATCCCTACTATTGAAGTTGTCCTCCCTGCAATCAGTACTGAAGAACTCTGAGTGGAACAGGCTCTTACCTACAAAGAACTAAAGATGGGAATCCAGATGCTACCACAGCTCTTATACTGGGTTGTATATATATGTTCATATTCCTAGGAAGTGTCCATTTCCTCTTCTCAAGGTCTCCAGAGTCTACAGGTTTTATAGGCTTGTGAGGATGAGTAATCTGACTATAGTCCATCCGTCATTTTTCATTTCTACTTCTCCAGGTGGGCCCATAACCTGTCAGTGGATACAGATGGGTCTTTAAATGACTTTAACAAAAGCATTAAGAAAGCTACAAAAAAAATGGAGTCTGATTTGACCTAGAATATACTAACAGGGAAAAACAAGTTTTGAAGACTCTATAATATAGTTCTCTTCCATACTCTGTATGTGTCCTAATTAAGGACATTCTAGAAAATGTAGGCAGTAAGCACATAATAAAATATTTTTATCAAGGTAATTAAGCAGACTACAGACAATGTTGTACTTTAAACTGTATCATTGCAAAGGTATAATGGAGATATGGAATGTATTTCTGTGCATTTGTAACCACGTAAATTTAAGCATTTAGGAAAATTGCTGGAAAGTCTTAGGGACTTAGGTAAACCTGAAATCAAGTCAGACTATACTGTTTTCTGATACTTTGTGGATTATAAAATTCTGTGGGATTTAGGAGGAGTAGATCTGGCCTAGATTACTACCATAAGATTTTCTGACTAGACCTTTCTAACATTTTCTAGAAACATTTACTGTGAAGACATTTTCACATTTATAGATTTCTGCGTAATTTTTATTGATTTTGCTAAAAGGCCACAAACAGCAATACGTGTAACACATATGCACAAAAAAAAAAAAAACAAAAAACAACTTCAGAGCTAAAGAGATGGGTGTAGCTCACGGGCATTCTGAGAAATGCTTTCAGTACATCTTAGTCTTGAACTGTATTAGTGTTGATGACAGTCTGCCAGTGCCTTTATGCAGGGCACTGGTACACTAATGCATACAGAAAAGTATTATACTTTTACAGAGATTCAGCAGAGGTTCAAAAGAATGAGGTGATTATATCTGTAACCTTTGAACCCAAGTATCCAAAGCACAAAGGATAATTTCATTGACATGTGTAATTGCTCTCTTTGACTATCCTAATGTCTTTTTTATCCCAGACTCCAGTGCCAGGCTGTCCTTTTACATCTCTTCTACGGGAGAGGCCCGAATGGCAGGCTGTGACTCATGTTCCATTAAGCTCTGAATGGAGCTGCAGCTACTTGGAAAGGTTTATAGCTGCTGCTTGATCCAACCCCAAAACTTACATTTGTGCAACACTGCATTTGCTCATCCAATTAAATGCTCTTATAAAAAAAAAATCATTATTGTATTATGAATGCCATGTTTCCAATTATTTTAAACCACACACTTTACTGCTTTAAATGTATGCTTAATTCTTAATGATATACTGAAGAATGAGAAATTACATGTAATTCAGAAACTTCTTCTTTTTTTGTCATCTAACAGTCCATTATATTTTTCAAATGTCTGGAACACAATTTGCTAAAATATTGCATGAATATATTGCAACTTCAACACAAAGTTTAATGTTTGGGCACTCCCTTGTTTTCCTAAGGTATACTATTCATTAATTTTGAATAAATTGTTATATATTTTGGCCCTTATAAACTGAAGGGATTAAATATTTAGACTTCCCAGAGTGCTGATACTTCTAATTTTTGTTCAAACACCTCTGAGAGGTATAACTTTTTGACAATTAAGATAAATCTGAGGAGATAAAAGGCTGAGATATGCAAATCAAATCAAAGTATCAATCTTCACTTATGACTAGAATTGAAATTATGTGGGTTTTTAAGCAAACATTTTAAAACGCATGTTTAGCACTGCACCCCTGATTTTCCCTCTGCAGGAAATAGAATCTGTTCAAATGTTTATCTCCCCCTTCTGCTTGCTTTGTTTTGGGAAGGTTTCTGAACCTCGGTGTGACTATTGGGAAGCTGAGATAGATACTGCAAACACCTCTGATGCTGTTCTGAGAACATGTTCTGTCTGTAAATTCACACGGTGAAGAGCCCAGAGACACTTTCCTTCAGAGGCCTTGCACAGCCATCACCAAAGTTTCCTAGAACAAAACAGGTTCTATTAATCTCTTGAGGATGCAAGTTATGTGAAGCTGCATGTGATTTTTTTTCAGCACTTTTTTAACTCATAGTTCTTTTTCATGTTTACCTATGTACATACTGGCTGCCGGTGCCCAGGCACTGGCCATGGGGGCTGTGGAATCAACTTTGTGAGGATGTCAGGGCAGCGCCGGACCAAACATAACTAGTTCCAGCTGGCTCCAGCCAGTTCTACAACAGACCTACTGCAGGACATGACTGAGCTCCTTAGCCAAGATGACCGCACTGGTGGGAAAGTATTTAAGAAAGAGTAAAAAATGCTGCACAGCAGTTTTGAGAGAGAAGTGAGGAAAAAAAATGTGAGCAGCAGACCTTCAGACATCCAGGTGGGAGAAGGAGGAGGTAGAGGAGTCAAGCTGGACCTGTGAAGCAGGGGTGGTATTTTCATTTTTTCCTTTGTTTCTCACTATCCAAATCTGGTTTAATTGACAATAATTAAATTTATTTTCCAAAAGTTGAACCTGTTTTGGTCATGAGAGTAATTAGTAAGTGACCTCCCTGTGCTAATCTTGCCCCACAAAATTTTTCATCACATTTCCTCCCCTGTCTACTTAGTGAGGGGGGTAAGAACATGGCTGAAGGGTGCAGCTGGCAGCCAGCCAAGGTCAGCACACCACAGCGTACATTGAACTGTGAATATTCAATGTCTTCCAAACACTTTTATCATAATTCAGCTTCTTAATTTGAAGATAAACATTGTTTGGTTATAGTGACATGTTAGAGATCATTCCAGCAGACAGTAAGGGAACTACAGACACTGACAATGGTTGTGCTTAATGGTGGTCTGCCTAATGCTGACAGACGAGGGCAACTCTTAAAAGCTCAGAGGGAAGTCTCTCTGTTAAACTTGCTATAAGTGTCTTCTACTCTTTGATACCTGCAACTGGTTGTGACTTACTCTTTTTTTTTTTCTTTTTTTTAAGTAAAGGGGAAATGCAAAAAATTTTAAAAGGTAAACAGGATGCTAACTATCCTGTTGTACTAGCAATGTCATATCACAAAAACAGGTATTCTAATGCTACTCTACCACTCAGTAAATCCCTCATTTCATTACATCTGGTTATAAATGCTCACAAACTCTCAGCATTTCAAAACTGTGAATTTCAACACTGTGGTTCCTATTTATGTCTAATAGCAATGAAAAAAAAAATATATAAATGGATATAAAACATATCATTCCCATCTCCAACAGGTAAGCTAGTTTGCTACTAGTCTTCTAGCAACTCAAATTTACAATATTTAAGAGTGAGAGTAGTGTACTCACAAAATGGTGGCATTATACCATAAAAATGTACACTATAAGTCTTTTATAAGAGATGAAAGCTTGCATTGCCCTTAGCTGTACCCTGGCAATTATTCAGAGAATAAAGGATTTTATGGAAATAATAAATGTAGAGCAGCTGCAAACATTGATTCGCTTATCTATCAACAGCCAACTATAGTCTTGTATATTTTACAACACTCTCAAAATTTTTTCCTTCATTTTTAAACAACATATATATCTTTATATATATGTATAACATATATGGTGGACCATAGCACCATGAGCTAAATTGAACAGCTGGTTCTGAAGAGTGCCTATTGCACTATTGATTAGTGTCCTGAAGCACCTTCATAAATTGCTAAATACAGACAAGAAAGTAAATTGCACTTTAGCTTGCACAAACACAACTCAATGATTCTAAATCAGTGTTGAAATAATTTGCCTTGCTCATGATGTATATGTTTGAGAATGTCTCTTAGTCTCACTGGCTTGAAAGAGAATGTATTAAAGTAGCATTATGAATACATCAGTTCATTTTAAGCAATAGAAATAACCTCAATTTATTGACTACTCTATTAGGCTATGTTAAAAAAAAAAAAAATCTGGAGAAAAATCTATGCGTAATCCAGACTGCACTTGGAGCCACAGTTGATTACAGTTTGTGGCTCTGATATGTTTTTCTGCTGGATTCAGGAGTCCTGCATGCCAGTCTATATTGCCTGTGTCACAACAGCTAGGTTAGGCATTTGCTCTGGTGTAGAAGCTATAAGTGCAAATTGTCTCAGGCCAAGTTCGGCTAAGAACTTTGCAATTTCCAACAGACTGGAGTGGTTTTAGAGGAAAACAAGGGAGCTCCGGGAGTGACACAGACACCATCTTAAAAGTTCACAGTGAAGCTTGAAAGCTGTTGAAGATTTTCAAACACCCGCAAGATTCATCTGGTCGTTAAGGAACCTTCTTGTCAGTCCATTCAGGAGCCATTCTGGGAGTTACACTCCTGAGTGTAACTCGGCGAGGGTGGGAGGAACACAAGGCATATAGAAAAATCATTCCATTTATAAAAAGATGTGTTAATATTTAGTCCTGAAAAAAATGAATAAAGTGACTGCCTAATTTCTCCTTTTGCATATATAGGTAAGTTAATGTTGAAAATTTCAAATTATGTATAAGTAAATGCAAGTCCTCATTATTTTTAGTGAAACTTCTGTTTCTTTTGCCTTCTTAAACCTGCTTTCTATTTTATTTTTATAAATTAAAAAATTGGGCAAAAAATCTAAACTTTACATATAGGAAACATATCTAATGTGAGTGGTGTAGGATTATAATGATTACAGTTTCCATTTGTATCCTAGGTTGTTGGACATACTAATGTCTAGTATGTTCAACATACTAATATCTAGATACGTTGACACATTTGAATACTAAAAGCTATTATTTTTTTCCAGAATGGCTTGAAAATGCCCCGATCTTGACAATTTTTAAGGCCAACAGTAATATTGAAGGGGAAAACTCATAATTTTATTAATGCAATTAACAGGATAAGGCTGTTGCTTTTATAGTAAATAAGCATTGCAAATCCCAGTTTTCATCAGGTGAGCAAATTGATCTCAGCTTGGATCTTTTAATTCCTGTTGATGGGATGCTTTTACACTATTCAGCTAAAAACAGGGTCATCCTGATCTCAAATTATGTGGTTATTTCCAAAGTACAAGCTGTTTCAAGGGAAGCCCAGGCTGTTTATTTACTGATGCGTGTCCAGATGTGCTTTTCAGACTTTAAAGAACTGAATCAGAAGCAATTCACATAAGTTCTACATGAATAATTTATCTTGTTCTTACACATTTTTAAGAGGAGAAGGGACTCTATATGTTAGCATTTTGCCCATGTAATAAAAAACATTGCTAAGTGGGACTTGTGTCATAAGTGTTTTGGTCACTGGGTTTGTCATGCTTGTACAATAGGTGTTTCATTATTAAAAGGTATGCCAGATTGTCAAAACTTACTGAGGGGTTCAGAAAATCTGGATGCCTGCTGATTCATGAATGTCTTCAGCAATTTTCTTTCCCAGCTACTGCTGGCTTTGGAGAAAGTCTAACATTTTCAATACATATGAAAATGCTCCAAGGAGCAACTGCTCCTGTGTTGTGAGATTACACATTTAGAAGATGGCTTATTTCTTTTGTGGACAAGTAAATATTGGTGCATCCAAATTCACAATTTGGGACAGACCCTAAGGCTCCACATACAGTTTCAAGAACTCCCTTGTTAGTGCAGCACACAAAGCTAAACAAGGAGGTAAGACTGGGGAGCCAAAATCGGGTTAGTTTCCCCTAGTATTATGCAATGTCTGTATGGAACTGTAAGCCACTGTTTAAGCAGGAAGAGATTGGCTGTCTGAGAAGGTAACATGTGTCATCCTGTAGTGTTAAAATCTCTCTGGGAACACAGAGCAGCATCAAGTCCTGGCCACACATTCAGGAAGAATGACTGGGGCAGGTACCAAAATAAGTAGCTAGCATGAAGGGAGTGAAGAACATTTCTCCTGGAAGGGGTATGTAAGAGCCTGCTTTATCTAGCCTAAAAAAATGAAAACTGAAAGTAACACCACTGCTGCTTATAAAAGCACCAAACACTGGATGTTGGACTTCCTGAGGTTCTTTATAACCTGAATAATCCCATAAGCAGTATCCTTTTCTGAATATATATGGTCAGAAAAAGAGCTACAATTAGTGGTCAAATTTTTGGTTTATTAGTCCCTACTCAGGAATACTTATTATGGTATATAAGCTTATCAGGTTCTACTCTAAAAGGTATTAATGCTCTTATTAAGAGACTGTTCCAGAACATCCCTGCTTTAATTATTAGAAATCTCTTTCTTATTTGTAGCCTAAATTTATTAATATTTTTTGTGCGCTTTTTTGTGCCAAGTTTAAACTTAAATGACTCTTGTTTCTCCTTGGTATTTACCTGTTTGGTGCTTTTACAGGCAGCAGTGATGATGCTTTCAGCTTTCATTTTGTGGAAGTCCACGATCACCTAATTTTTCTTGTTCAAGCTTTTTTCCGTTGTCCCTGTAAGCCTCCACAAATTTATTCTTTTGTTTTCCCTCTTTAAAGATGTCTATATCTGTAATACATTAAAAAAACTTATATATATATCTGCTCTGTGTTTCTGCACTGACAAACACCATAGGCTCATAATGTGCCTAGGGCTCTGAACAGTGTCACGGTCATAAAAGTTATAGCGAGAAACACTACTAGGAATTAAATGCAAACCAGTCTATGTTTAGGTAGCAAAAAACCTAAAGACAAAAAAATCATGGTGACAGAAAAATGGCCCCTAATCTATCCCTTCTGATCTTTTTTGTCTTAAAATCTAGTGGAATTTTACCTATCTAGAAAAATGTTGCCTCTCAGGAAAAAATACCTATACAATATAATTTCTCCATATAATAGAAAGGATTGTGAGAGTTATTTGTTTTGGTTTGTTTATAAACAGAAGTTTCTATTGTGTTCTTGAAAGAATTAAGGGGAAAACTCCAGAGCTTTATCAGGGTACAGAGAAATAAGGATTAGCAGAGAAATCAATGGAGAATAAGAACAATTTCTGTTACTGAGCGCATTGAGTGTCTAATTGCCCATAGAACAGAATGAAAGTATTTCTCTTTTGTACATTTTAGAGATTAAACACTGTAATATTTATAGCAGCCTTATTTTTACATTCCAGATTTCAGGCTTCCAGAAATAGTCTTTCAACAAGGAATATTATTAAACCCTTAATTTTTTTCCCTTCCACAATGATACTCTCCCCACAGAAGAAATTCTTTTTTTCTCTGATACAGTGCGGCTAATCATTAGTTACTTTCCTTTTCAAAGCTGCAGATTAATTATAAAAATGTGAGTAGCTAGTACTTAGACTTCTAACTGAAAGCCACTTATAGGCATTAGATCTATGAACTCTGAACTCCTGTGCACTCTTACCATTGTTAATCTATAAAGACACTGTCTTATGGTGTTGATAAGTATATCTGCAAAACTTCTTTCTGCCAACACAGCACCCATTTTATACATAATTACCTGTTATGAAAGACAGAGAATGTGAAATGCTTGTAGAGAACAGGGCATCCAATATTTTCAAATTCTAAAAGCACAAGCAATAAAATTTTGCCCAGTAAACTATAATGGCTTAAATGCTAATAATAATATTTTAGTAGTAATCTGTGATTGACAGCAAAAATAAAAGAAACCAATACAAAAGTGAAAGAAAATTGTCAGCATTAGTTATATTGGTGAAATTAAGAGTAGATCTGTTGTTGTCTAGGTGCTTAGGAAAAAAACTAACCAAGTGAAACTGGGAAGCAAGAATTTTATGGTGCATTTTGCCAGGATACTGGATAATTCTGCAGAATTAACAGTATTTTGGCAAAGCAGAAGATATTAAGTGGGGACTGTAGGAAACCAGCCTTCTAGCAACTAAAACCAATTAACATCAATACAAGATTTTACATTGAGATTCCTTTTCCATTTAGAGGAAGTAAGTAAAATCTCTGTAATAGATACAATCACTGGTTTTTACAAGCATTTCATTCTGTCAAGTGCATGAATTCTAGAAGTCATTTCCCTCTCCGATACTCTGGATAAGACACTCCTAATGACTCCCTAGAATATTTCAGTTGAATTATCATCTAGGGATTACATAAAACTAAATATTAGCCAGTTTAAGTTAACTCATTGCACTGGACAGAAATATACCATGGATAATTTGGTGTTCAATGAAGAATTTATTTTAAGCAGTTACAAGTGGTCCAGAGAGCAATGCTTTTTGCATTCTGGGATAACTGAGCAAAAGGTCTCATGATGAACAGATTGAAATAACAAGGCAATGCAGTGCTGCTGATCACTAAAGGATCCTTCTTGGGTAGATCCCTCATCCTGTTACAAACTTGTTCTTTTCTGTGGAAGGCCGTACACAGTGAGGTTCATGCAGCCATGTCTCTGGTCGTGGTCCCGCTTCCATCTGCCAATGTGGAGGATCAAGTGTGGTTGCCTTAAGTTATTTACTCTTTTTCCCCCTGAAAAACACCCCAAACAAACAAACAAAAAAATCAAACAAACAAACAACGTCACCACCCCCAAACTTCATATTATGAACATTCCTGGTTATTCTGACAAATTAATCATTTAAATAGTTTGTGGAATTTGATGAAAGTCTATAATCCTAAAATCTCACTATTGCACCTCTACAAGATGCTTCTGGCCCATTCATTGTTAACATTACATACAGCTCAGTCTTTTCCTGGCTGATGCAATGGTGAGTGCACATGTAATGGCTGGTGCTGCTGAAGCCTGTTGATTAGGATTTATCTGAGCAGTCCAAAGGAATGCAGAGCAGAGAACATTTTTCTGCTGAGCTACACAGGAACATTGCAGCTCCACTTAATCTTTCCTACTGATTGCTACGTAAATGCTAACCAGCTGGAGACCAAACCGCTCCTCAAGGACAGACTGCAGCAGAAAGTTGCACCTGTGGAGTGTGGATGCCTGCAATAAAATATCACCCTTGCAAGCACTCTTGAACACAATGCACTGATGCTTAGAGAAGTTTTGCTCCCTCCTGACTTTTCCTCAATAAAGGAACAGTTCAGCACAGGATTGGGGTTTTTTGGTCCAAAAAAGTTCCAGATAAGGGTTCTCCAACCGCAGTTCATTCATGTAGTTTCTTGTGGTTCCCAGACTGGCTCTTGTCACAGTGGTGCAGTATCTATTAATAATAAGAGAGACAAAATTTTACTGCCCGCATTTTTCAGAGGAAGGGACAAAATTAGGCTTTTTGAACTCATTAAGATAAGACTGACTCCTTACCTACCACCACCTCAAAAGCTGATTTATGCATACACACTTATAGAGTAAATGGTTAACACTTTTGCAGATAGTTCTAAAATCAGAAGACAAAAAAAGAAAGTCAAACCAAACTGTCTGAGACTTGAGATGTGAGGGCAATCAATTAATTGTGGGATGAACATAGTATGGAGCCAGATAAGTAACCTAGATGGAACAAAAGCTGGATCAGACAGCATAGAGAGAAAATAAAGAACATAAATTAGTAGTCTGCCCCACTGGACAGAATAATCCCAAAGTATTGTGGCCATACTTGTGAATGGTCAATTTTAAGGCTGTTTTGTAATACACAATTGCACAGGGATAGAATTAAAGTAGTGACATTCTTCTGTTTCAGGAATTACATTTTTTAATTTTCATGGGATTTTAATGTGGCAGGATTTCTTTGGAGATTTTGTATATAATTTATATGAATCTCAGTAACTTATCAATTTATAATCTTGGTGCAGAGAGACCAGAATAATAAAATGCAAAGCATTTCCAAACTAGTGCCACTGGCAGTTATCCATTTTTCTTCCAAATCCCTTCTCAGGCATCACTTCTCCCTCAAAAATTATAAATACTAACTTATTCAACTCTTTCTTTCAAAGAATAACTTGTGTGCCTCTAACAGAATGAGCTTTTTATGACCATACTGTTTTTGTCTTGAAAATAGTGATATCCATTCATGAAATGCATTAAAATTTGATGTAAATATATCTGCAATTTTTATTAACTCAGGTGAAATTTCAGCATAGTATGAATCTGCATCTTGGACAGCTGAGTTTAACAGTTTTTGATTTTCAGATCCATTAATGCTAGGCTGAAACTCCAAAATAATTTATTATTTGATATATTAATAATTTTTAGTGATAGTATTTATGAGCCTGGAAAATAAATCTGAAAGTATTACCAAAGAAAACAATCCAGAATATCCTGTTATCTTATTGGTACATTTTATTCCACACAGGTCTGAAGATGTCAATCCATTTTACGGCAGTGACATTTTACTTCCAAGAGACAGGATCATATGATAAGGTCCCCAAATGACAAGGAATTCAAAACAAAGCAACGTCAAACTAACTATAAACACAAAATAGATGACTTTAGGTTTAAGGTTGGAATGTTTGAGTGATGTCTTGGCTTCCATCAGTTTACCTGTCTCAAATTGGAAACTCCACTTAAGAGCTGAACAAGCAAAAAATATTATAAAGGAAACTGTAGGCATAAAATCAGTTGCAAATGTGACTTGAAGATTCAGAAAATTCCCCATCTCACATATTACTGCACCCTTGCAGCAAACCAGAGAGTGTAGAGGGGAAGCTTTGACTCTCAGCAATATTTTTACAGAACAAGATGTATTCAGCATTCAGTCAGAAAGTGTCTCTTTTAGATTATGAAAAGAGCAAGAATAAAAGTTAATCTTAGCTGTTTCTCTCTCCTGGAAGGATTTCCTGAAAATAAAATTGGGTTCAAAATCCTGCAGACATTATGATCTTAATATTAAATATATGATCCTCTAGTGACCTCTGAATTCTGTACCAACAAAATACTGAAAGGTAGATCCAGAAGAGAGGTGTCTAATAGAGGTGAGTACAGAATGTTCAGTTTTCTTTCCTTTCTTGCAGAGATTCTCAGGAATTAAAAAAAAAAAAAAAAAGAAAGAAAAAAAAGCTAAACTGATTAATGCTCTTAAAATATGTAAGAGTAATTAATGCAAAGACTATAATTAAGATTTTTTTATTGCAACATCTTTCTGTCATCACTATAATAGAGTAACATGAGAGACATTTTTAAATACTTGAATCATAAAAAGAATTTAATTCTAACATTATATTAAAGTTTTTGTTTGTAATAATATATCTCACAGAAACACTGTCATGTGGCTACTTTATTTTTTTTCATCTGTGTTAAAACAATGCTTTTATTCAGATTGAAAGGAATCATATAATTTGAAGAGTCCTTGACATGCATTGAAACTGAAAGATGTGTACAGAAGCAAACTCACTGATTCACTGGCCACTTGAGACTGGAATAATTAGCCAATTGAAATAATTTTTTAATTATATCTAGAGGAGATATTTCTTCCATATTAACATTTTCTTGGCTTCTCTTACAAAGATGAGAACTAGTTGGAGAAAACCAAGTTGAGGAAATGAAACACGATCAGAGGTCAATGACCCATGACTCCACAATCAAAAAAAAAAAAAAGAAAGAAAATTACAAGGTACCTTCGTATATTTCTATTCTTTCAGCTATTACACTCATCATTCAGGCTACTTCAATTCCCTCTCTGGTAAGGGGTTAGTTACAATATGCTTTTAACAATCCTCATAATTGGATTCCTCAAATGGAGGTATCAAGCTCAGCATAAAATTATACATAATATTTTATATACTATATACCTGCCCTTATATAAGCAGGAATTGATTAATTTTGGAGTACCTAAAATATGATCTCAAGATTTTAGCAATGTAACACATATCTTCGGTATTCACTAGATAAAAATTGATAAAACCCTCTAACATTTAATCAAGTTTAAGATTCTTGACAATTGCACAGCATAGACAGTTGATGGATATCAAAACACTTCAAACATAATTAAGACATATAGTATCCCATGAGTAAAGGAACTTATCTCTCTTTTACAAATGAGAAAGATTAGATGGATTAATTAAGAAATCCTACAAGAAAATACCAGGTTGGTTTCTATTATCTTGGTCAATTGAGAGAGAAGAGAGGAGGTTGTTGCAGAGATATTTCGAGAAATAAAGAAAGCAGAAAACACACACTAAAGGTCATATATGAAACTCATAGCCGAAGAAGGACAAAATGTGAAAAAAATAAGGGCTTTTTTCCTAAGGTTGGAGGCAATATGTAGGCTTTTGTTCAGCAACATACTTTGGAAAATTCTTTGCTTTAGGCACAGAAAAGATTTCTGTAGTGACAACAAACTAAGTAGGTGGACAAATACATTACTTAAACTGTAACATATAAAAAAAAAGTAGAACTCCAAATCTAAATGCTGAACCTAGTGCTGTAAAGAGAGAACCACAAACATCCAAGGAAAAAGAAGAAAAAGATTCAGACTTGAAGACCTTTTCATGCATGAAAACCCAAAATCACTAGTCCTCCAATATGTTTGTATACATACATATACGTTTATGCATCTTCCTCCAAATACATGTTTTATCTTCACTGTTGTAAAACCAGTGCCAAAGATAACACACCTTGTAGCACAGCGACAAGGATTTGGGATATGATAAAAGACTATAGCAAACTTCTCCATTGCTTTACACTGTATGCAGTATACCACAATGGTATCCACTGTGCATAAAAACAAATTTACCTGGCACTTTTCAAAAATGTAGTGGCATAAATAAGTCTGTGTGCATTAAGTAGAAAATAACGCCAAAGAGAATGAGGCACAGCTTGTGTTTCCCTCATGTCCTACTTCCCCTTCTCTAACACTGACCGAGATTCACTTTTTTCCTGTCAGTTTTGCACAACCATGGTTCTATACTGATCCTTGTAAATTCTTTCATAATTTGGGATCTTGAATAAATAAGTGAAAGTCTTTGGCATACAGATATATTTATAATTATTATTATATCTTGATACTAATCTAAAGAGCATACTTTCTATTACCATGCAGAATCAGTGAAGAACAACCAGTGTCTCATCTATAATCAGTGGGAAAATAGGTGGCTAACATGTATAAATAAAGGAGAAAAAAAAACAATGTTCCTGAATATCTTGTTATGACAGAAAGAAAAAATCTGAACTCAGCAAAGGAAACTGTGAGAGGGAGAAAGCTACATTACAGTGACGTGGGTGTCTCTGTTACATTTCAGTCCGTGTATAGAAGTATTTCTACACAGTCACCCACTATTTTAAGAATCTGCTACATTAATGGTATAATTTCTTTCCCTTCAATTTTTAGAAGTTTCGTAAGTGCCTTTACTTCTGATTCTTTTCTTTTTGACTCCAGAGTTTTACTGGGAATTTCACAGAGGATCCTTAGTCAAGAATAATTATTATTTTAATACATATTTACTAAGATATCACAGTTGATTCTTTAATAACATCAGTCAAAAACATATGCTGAAAATTGTGTGAATATTCTGTTTCTACTTCTGGTTTTTTTAATATCTCTTCAACATAAATGCATGCCAGTGGTTTTTTCCCCTGCTCACAGAGCGAACACATATTCTCTCATCTTCTTTCCCTGTTTCTGAGCCAAAACTCTAAGGAGGTTCATTTCACAATTGACTTTGTCAAATCCGCTACCAGCAAAACTGGACACAACTTCTTACACTTTAATATAGATGAAACCAATCATTAATTTTACAATTGAACTTGGAGCAAATGTACACTTATTTCCAAAAGCAATGACAAATTTCATGTGTTCATATTACAGAAAGAGTATAGTCAGTTCCAAAATAAGACCATAACTTACTTGAGAGTTTTCATGATTAATGACCTACTGAGATCTGCATGTTGTGCTTCCTTCCATATGTATGTGTGGTCATTAATTAAAGGCATTGTCCTCATATCAGTGTAGGTTTTTTCACTTCCCTTCAGAGGAATGTGAATGTTTGTCCATCTTTCTGTCTGGTGAACTGCATTTCTATTTTCTTTTTTCATACCTGTCAAGTAGCACATTCTAAACCAGGGGTCCCCAAATTTTTTAAACAGGGGTCCGGTTCCCTGTCCTCAGACACTGTCGGGGGCCGGACCATAGTTTGGAAAAAAATGAATGAATTTCTATGCAAACTGCACATATTTTATTAGTAGTAGTGCACAAAAACAGGAAAAAGAATGCAATATTTAAAATGAAGAAC
>JAWWLV010000045.1:18641411-18660358 GCA_035041135.1 Platyrinchus mystaceus
ATGCCGCCGCCCCCCTCCTCAGCCCGGCCGCGCAGTCCGGAGGGGGGGCCAGAAGGGACTGAAGGAACTTTGCCACAGGGGCTCCAGCGATTTGCCCGAGTTGAAAGACTGCCGACACTGTTTGCCCGGCAGAGGAGAAGCCCCCGCCTCTCGCCTGCCGGACATCGCAGAGGAGGAGGACGGGGCTGCTTGGTTTCCACCCCGAACCCCCCCCCGGTAGGGGGTGGGGCGGGCCGGATTAAGGGAGGCCCCGGGCCAGTCCTGGCCCGCAGGCCGTAGTTTGATGACCCTTGTTCTAAAGCATCGCCATAGAACTAATAAGAGCTTCATAGCATGAATTCACACATGCCATTTGAAAGCATCTAGTTCCAGACTAGACAGATATTGACTGAATCACACTAGCTCAAAACTGAGAAAAACTAAAAAAAAAACAAACCTGTACAATTAATATCAAGCAACATTCTCAAATCTGTCCATACATCAGCACAATCTTGTAATACTCAGGAGGAAACTGGACTGAGTGACAAACAAACCCTAGAGTTTTTACAGTCAGACACCTTCCTACCAAAAGATTTTGATGTGAGATATTTACAGAGTTGTATTTCTACTTGAGCCTCTTTCCTGGAAGCTGTACAGTAAACAGGCCCCAATAGCTTAGATTTTGTTTTTATTCTTGTCCTTCCAGTTGCTGCTACTGATACAGACTGGAGAAAAAAATTCGTGTCTATAGTGTTTTCATAATAAATGTTTTTTAGGAGACACAGTCTTGTTGCAAGGTTTACACTTTATTTTGTCTTCTTTTTTTAACTATTTTGTCAGCTCCATAAAAAGTCCACCTCTTTCTTCCTGTTTTTCTCTCCCCATACATTCCTACATGGCACATGTTTAATGAACAGAATAGTAGAACGCTGATGTACCAGTGAGGATGAAACAACAGTGAATAATGTTCTGCACAGTATGTATTTTCTGTTAAGTTTGGGAACCAAATATAAAGTTCTCTAAATTCAGCAGCTCTTCACAGCACATAGAGTTAATGGCTCAGTGCATCTGCGATGTCAGGGATGAACCAGGATCTATGAATGCTTTCTTTGTGCTAGCCAGAAATCTGCTATATAAGCTACTCCAAAATGCAATTAAGACAAAATATTCTTTTAAGATCTGAAATTTGTCTGTCCTTCCTCTCCCCCAATTTTAATCTGACAAGAAAATTCATAAGGTTTATAATATACATCTGAGATCACTGAGTGACTACTGCTGCCTAGTTAATTCTCCATGCAATGAATTACATAATATTAGTATAAATGAACAACCAAGTCTTCAGCTGGTGTATCTGACAGGAGATAACAAAAAATGGTTAGGACATCCAGTCCCTTTT
Source organism: Platyrinchus mystaceus (assembly GCA_035041135.1). NCBI lineage: Eukaryota > Metazoa > Chordata > Aves > Passeriformes > Tyrannidae > Platyrinchus > Platyrinchus mystaceus. Next base: position 18,642,787 of record JAWWLV010000045.1, read on the forward strand.
CCCATAGGAAAAACTTGATTTCTGACATGCATTTTTTGGTGTTTATCTAAACCTCTTTTACCAGCTCCAGAAGGCATATTGATAGGGATGGTTTTCCCTCAAATCAACGTATGCTCTTGCCTAGGATATACTCATATTTATGCTGAGCTTTCCCTCTGTATTGCAACAAAGTGGTACACCACTTTTCAAAGCATGTCACCTCCATGTTATATGAATAGTTTCTGAATTCATGAACAAAAGAAAGGAAAAATCCCATTGTTGTATGCTGAGGATAGGGACAGATTGTATCTACACTGCCCACAAGCCAAAGGAAATCATAAGACAAGGATATCCCATGATTACAGTGCGTCTCGCTATGACTTTACTCTTGATTAGAACAAAAGCAAAAATTTGTCACATCTCACCACTGATAAATTACTTTTAATACTGACATGCTTCTTTCTACCCCAATTTTTTAACAACTCCAAGTGCACACCTCCTTCTGAGAAGGCACAGTAATAAGAGAAGAGAGCAGGCCTGGGGTGCATCTGTCCCCGCTTTTTGCTTCTCTTAACTTTGTGAAATCTCCCATGACAGTAAACTGAATTTCCGTGGAAAAGAGACCAGTCCATGAACTCTGCTTCTCTCTGTCTCAGCATTATAGCCCAAGACAGCTGAAAGGGACCAAGTATTATTTGGTCAAGGCCCTAGACTTCCAAAGACTCATGTATTTTACAGTCAGAGTACTTTGAATACAGAGCATAACAGAGGAGAAACATGCTCTTTCCCACCAGGATTCAGCTCCTTGGGAACAGTGCCTGCTTTATTCTATTAAAAATAAATAAATTAGGCATATCTGCCTTGTCCCCAGATCTTTTAGTCAGGCCAAAAACTGCTTGTGTACGATTAGCTCTACTTCGTCAGTCCAGGAAAGAAGAGAAAGCTTTTGGAAGGACTCATGAGAACTCTGTATGCTAATTGCCTTTCTGACTGAGAAAAATTTATCAAAAATGATTATAAAGGAGGACAATGAAAAATTAGTTGCTTTGTCTAAATGCTTCCAGTTGTTGATAAATGCTCACTGTTTAGGCTCACCAATTTTTTTCAGCTTGCAGCTGCAGAGCCAATGTTCCTCATCCCTTGTCATGACTGACGATCTGAGTGTCTGCCAGATAATCACCAATTCCTGCTCTGCTGTCTGCCTCAGTTATTTTTTTAAGAGCATTTTTTCTCCTTTTCTTGAATCTGATGATCTCACACCGGAAATTCAGCTTTTTTTTCCCAAAGAAGAGGGTCTTTTGTGATGGTAACAGAGCACTCTTACAATCATCTGGGAGTTTTCCTTACTTAGTCAAGAAAAAAAATAAGGTCAAGAATTGACAGAGTTCCAGCAGTGCTTAAACTCTAGCAGCACAAAAAAGCTATTTAAGGAGCAACAAAAAACTAAAGACACATTTACTCTGAGGTAATGGTGACATAATTTTTTAGAGAATAACTCCCAGTTATTTTAACCTATTTTTCCTTGCTGCATTCAGGACCAAAATGTGAATAGGATATAGATGTAAACTTTACATGGAGACAGTGTGTCTCACAAATCAGTGTAGAAACGTTCAGCACAAAAATAGTTCTTTACCTTGACAATAAAGGCCAGTTTGATAGTTTATTTTCTTTATTCCTACAATGAGCCCATTGAAAAAACCTTCATCATTTTTATTCTGCTTCAATGCCTTACAGTTTTCTATCCCTTGTAAAGGAAATAAAGTTACTGAAGGCAATTTGGAGACTCTGAATGAGATCTTGTTTTGAAGTTTCATAATGATTTCATGAATTTATTTTGTACTGGAAATTACAGTCTCTTGATTGCTAACATGAGACTTTCAGGTTTTTATTAGCATGTCTGTGGCCAAGAGACTGGTCAAATTTACTTTAGCCTTGGTTCAGGTTTCAGCAGTGCCTTTACTTTATAAGTAAAAGATCCCTTTGTGATCAGAATATCTTTACCTTGCTAATTTAATTTCTGTATTCCCATTTTTTATTTCCCAGTTGACAGCTCCATATCCTCCTGTACAGACATTCTTGGAGAAAAGTAAGTAACTATTTCCTTTCCCATATAATATTACAGAAAAGCAAATCTGCTTTTCACCACCATTTTACCCTTTAGAAAGTCTTTTCAATGCATCTCCGAGAAACCAAGTGTTGCATGAAGCAGTGGAAATGGTCCGGTTTCTTCTGTATGCCACTCCCTGTGCTATTGTATGCCTGAAAGAGTACGTGGCCCTTTTCCCAGATGTTGCAGAGAAGGTAAACCAAGGCTCCCAAACTGCTGTACCAGGATTTCTGAATTTCCATTTTGACCTACCTGTTGTTAGAGAGATCTCAAATTATCCTGCGTGGAAGGCAGAATATATGAATGACATTCAAATTTACCTCAGGCAGCTTAACTTTTGGAAAGTTTTTTGTATCATCTAATTCAGCTATAGAGATGAAAAAGATATGGGGCTGAGGGAGATGGGAGGAATGGAGAGGAAGATGGTGAAGATGAGAGAGAGAGATGGAGATGGATATGTAGAGATACAGATCTTCTACTGTCAGTGGAGCAGAGTTGTTCATATGCTGAGGCTACTTCATTTAAACACCTACTTTCAAATGGGATGAATTGTCCCCTGCTGGCATCTGTATCTTTAGGGATTATAGTGTCAGACAGAATAATTAATTTTAGTTGTCTGACATATGGACAGAGAAAGTTAGGTGACAGGTATCTCATCACAAGATTCTGCACATGGACAGTTATCATAGGGCAAAAATACTGGGGTTAATCTGCTGTCATGTGAGAAAGCAGCTTTTGTGAACCCATCATGCTGTGCAAGTTATGCAGTCCAATGTCAGGAGCTGCTCAGCCAGTGAGAACGTAAGGACAGGAGCCTTAAGGAGCTGGGGGCAGGACAATTTTGGCAGGTTTGTTGCAATACTATATGAGGGTAAAGAAAGGCCAATTGAACATTGCTTTAAATGAGATCGAGCTCTTAGATCACTATTTAAAACTAGTCATTGGAGAGCTTGGCCAGCTCAGTTCTTCAATGGTGAAAGCATTTAAATTATAAAGAAAGGTTTGTCAAGAATGAAAAACTCCTACTCATGTTCAGGATCAGATACTGATTGTACATGTCAGATTCCATCTCTTATTCCTGAATCTGTTCTTTCGGATCTCCCTACCCTGTCCCCACCTTTGAGGGATATGATGTACATGAGCAGAAATGTCTCTCTTCCACCCTTCTTCTTCTTCTTTCCTTCCTTTCACATGAAAATAAATGAAGTCTTGAATGGAGAAACATCTGTTTAACTCTTCAGAAATATCAAAGAAAAACAGATTATCAGTTAACATAGTACTTTGCAGCAATTGTCATAATTGGCAGCATCTCTGTCTCATTTAAAGGAAGACAATGACTCCGGACATTCTCAGTAACAGCAGACTCTGATTTGAATTGTAATAATTGCAAGTGTCCACTGGGTAGATCATCTTGTCCTTTCTGCTAATACGGTATTGTTTCCTCTGACATTTTCCTCGGTGTTTCATGCAGTCTAATTTTGCCACTCTTCTGGACAGAATATTTCATTACCAAATAGGACTGTTGCTAGTAAATATGACACTCAGTCACCAGCTCCCTGTGTTCTGTGAAATCTCATTTTTTTCCAAAAGCAGTTATATTTCTCAATGCCACCTTCATTAAATGCCCCTTCCACCTCCTCAGGAAACCAATAGAATTTTGCACGTTTTTTAAAACTCAGACAAATAAGTGTTGGTTTGACAAATTCAGGCTGGAACTGTCATGCAACGTTCTTGTAAAGGTTCAGGCTTGAATACCAGTCAAATATCATCCCCTCATTATTTTAACACATTTGGTCCTGAGATAAATTCCAGATGTTCAAAAACAAATGAAAATGAAAGAACTGAGGAAAATATTTGATCACTACTTGGGCAAAGGTTTTGTTTTTAAATAAATAAGCAGAAAACTGAGCTGAAAGTTCTTGGTTAATTAGTGTTCATGATACAGTCAGGACATTGGCTACAAAATAAAGTTATTTAGTTCTTTCATTTTTTTTTCAGTAACCATAAGTTAATTAATGTTTTGTATAATGTAGCTGCTGGATTTGAATCACTCCAGATATTTGTTTGAAAAATCAAAACTACATTGATCTTCCAGAGCACAAATAAGATGAAACCAAACACTTCCATGAGAACAATAATCACCACACATTTGTGATTCACATTTGGAAAATCAAAATAAGCCAAAATCAGCTATATCTATTTTCTGTCATTTTTTCCTAAAGAAACAATTTTGATGTGATTGTGTTGTTTGCACAGACATCTGTCCAACTACCTGCAATGACTTTTGAACCCAGTGGGCAATTTTAGTTGAGTTTGACAAAGGTATAAAGGTCACAAAGTCACACTTCAACAAGTTTTGTGGAAATTGTTAAATAAGTATGGGAAATAAGGCCCAATTTCAGCTCTTACTGAGGAAAAGGTAAACTTACTTATGATGTATTTGGTTTGCGACTGACCTGCTGTTTAATCGGCTAATGCATAGCTTAGGATGAGCCTGGAGGGAAGAGGAAGAAGAGAGGATAATATAGAAATATAATAGGATTTTGAGTAGTTCAGTACCAGTACTGAAATTTAAAGGATAAAAATCAACAGGAAACCACAGTTCTTTAGGCTGACTGCTTACAGAACAATTTATTTCTCCCTAAATCAGCAGATCACTTAATCTTTTGTTGCTATTGCTTCTTTTCTCCTTCATTTACAAATGCATTCCTCTAATAAAGCAGTGGGAGGGGGACATCAGAGTTAAAAATCTATCTAATAGATATATAAAAGGTCTACAAATGTGATCTTTGATCTAGTTAGCTGATAGTTAGCTGAAACTTATCATAGTTTTCTTATTTTCAGAGCTTCAAATAGCACAGAATCAAGATTTGTACATTAAGTAGATGAAAAGGGGGTTTTTACATTTAGAATAATTAGCCAATATTAGAAAAAAAAAGGCATGCATGATTTGCTAATAGTAGTCCTACAAATGCTAAATTAACTTTCTTTCTACTAGTTCATTTTAATCCTTTTATGCTATTCTTATGATGGACAATATGAAAAGAAGTCTGTAAGCCCGAAGACTGTCTGTCTTATTCCAGGCTTGTGCCACTGATTTGTTTTGCAGTCATGAACAACTAGTTTTACCTTTGTTTCCCATTCTAACCTTTGTCAATTTGCTTGCTTATAAAAGCTCTTTGAAAATATTCTACTAAGCATCTGGATCCGGTATGGCTGAAAGAATAAGTCTTTTAGCTGTGCTGTAATGCTCTTTAGGGTATCTTTGTTGCTATTATTACACAACTAATGTGATCACTGTAAAGAATCTCCTACAGCTGTATTTTGCTACCTTGAAAATGTATATATAGGTAACTCCCTTCTGATGCAAAATTACCATTAACTTCTACCACTACTGTCTTTCATATTACAGAAAGACAGTGACAGAGTTTAGAAAACCCCTTTCATTTTAGATTTTTCTTATAGCAGCGGAAACTTGCTAATAGGAACTCTTCTTGACAAAGCTATAATTTGCAACATAATTCATTGTAAAAATTAGCTAAAAATCAGTTGTTCCAATCACTGGTCTTTAATCCCTTGTCATTTAATTTTAACTTTTTACCAATTTGGCCCAATCAATTATATATATATATATATATATATATATATATGTATATTTCAGATATAATTATGGCCAGTAGCTGAAAATATTGAAGCTGTCGAAGACATTTAAACACAAATGTTCCTTTAAAAAAACCCACAATTATGGAATAATATCACTCTTGTGATACAATTCTTTGTGATACAAAGAATGTACATGAGCATACTGAAGAGGTTGTTAAATTATCTTCTGCTAACGGGGTTTTTTGTTTGTTTGTTTGCTTTTATTAGGTGGGCTTCAATGCTACCAAATAATGTAAGTACAGCATTGCTGAAGTGAGTTAGGCATTTTGCAGGATCTTCAAAGACCTCTGGGACATGATCTGCAAAGGGACTTTGTGCATCCTGCTAGCACTTCAGAGTACAGCCCCAGATTTTAAATCCACAGACCACTGGTCAGGTGCTGCTTAAACTTGGAAGGCATTTAATTTTCACAGGTGTTTAAATGCCAGGTGCTGTCTCATTCCATTCTGCCTGGGCCCCAAACATAGCTACATCCTCAGGCCAAGTGCTACCAAACATTTTCCTGGCCACAAAAAGAGTGAGAAGAGAGAGCCAGCATCTCTACAAACTGAGCTGATAGTGGGCTTGCAGGGACTTGTCAGAGTCCAGACAGTCTTAACCTCTGTGATATCATGTTCAAGCATGAAGTTCAGACACTGAGGTGTTCTTATTAATGTGACCACCCCAAAAGATGTAAACTTTTGAATATCGCACTGCTGTTTGTGTTAATACACCAAGCTGCTTTTGAAAGTCCTGTCCTAAGTGAGCTCACTCTCTCTTCTCTCCCCTTTGTTCTCTCAGTTATGATACTCCAGTTCTACTATTTTTCACTTGGTTGCAACCATTTGGCACTTTTTTCCTCTTGTTTCAGAAGCCTTTCAGAATCTTCCAACTCATCCCGTTAGGAAGCCAAACAGTATCCAGGCAGCAGTTGCCATCAAAGTTGAAGTGAAACACCCACTTAGCGGTGTCTTCTAGGCTTCACTAACAAAACCAAAGGTTGATCTAAAATGGCATGATACCATCGACTTCAATGGAGTTATATTTATTTACACCAGCTGAAGATATGTCTCAAATTTCAATGGCTCATTACAAGGACCATGACACAAAGGTGTTTTTCAGGTTTTAAAATAATTTGACTTTTTTTTTAAGGAGCTAATCAATTATTTGCAATAATGTCATCAATTACTCGCATTTTTTTCACTTATGTGAGAACCAAGGAGTTTGTGTTATTGATCCAAGCATAATGTTGCAGTCATTTCTACAGTGATTTGTTAGATTACGTGCTCCGGTGGCTGTCTGTATCAGTGATTATTGTTAGCACAGCCTTCTTCATTTAATGATGTTCATTTAATAGTACAATGATTACAGTTATTAACATTACTATAATTATTGTTGTGAGTGTCAAATTGGTTAACAGGTTCTATAAATACTTTGAAAAATATAATTTTGTCCCAAATGAAAGAAAATAAGTAGTGATTAGAGTACAATCCTTATCGGTAAGTGTAAGGGTTATGAGTAGGCTACTTACTGTAGTATGATGGTGACCAAGAAACAGATTTTTTCATGAGTAAGAAACTAAAGAAACTTTTTTTGTCCTGTATGTTTTTTAAGGACTGTGGCCCTACTAGCAAAATCACCACTGGAGATTTCTAATGCTTTTGCTGTGTCTGTTGATCTTCCCCCAAACCATGTGAATTCTGACACATTTGCAGTATGTTTTTATGGTTGGTTTTACTCTGAGCTTCCAGGTCTGAGGGAAATTCAATAAACTGCTTTGTGGATGTTTATACTTTCAAATGTGCTTAACTAACAATGGCATCTATGTAATTTAGGCATGTAATAACTTCTTTGCTGCATTGATCTTGAAGGTGAAAGAGCCACCGGTGGCAGTCGGAGCTATTCTGATTCAGCTTGAGTTTTAAGATTGTTTACAGATCCAGTTTTATTTTATCTGATCCAATTCACCTACTATCTGTGATGAAGATACAATTTCAGGAAGACAGGACTGTGTCTTTACCAATCAAAGGCAGCCAGAAGAAAATCAGAGAACCAGGGAATGGAAAGCACAGGAAAGAATAGACTCTTCTTGCTGACACAATTAAATAGAAGACAGTTATTGAACAATTTAATGTGTCTCACCTCTCTGCATGAGAAAGCCATAAATAATGTAAGGAGGTAGACTTCTTTTCTTCACAGTGCCTGCACAATGGTTATGTGTTGAAAATGACATGCACAAGTCCCCATCTGTGAATAAAGGTTTAGTTAGATGTTAAGTTCATGGACAAAGAGCAAAAACAAAAAAAAATTAAATAGGGAAAGAAAAATAGTAAACAAAGCTCAGGTCTCTATGGCTTTATTTTAAAACACAGAAAAACAGAAGATAATACTGATAGCTTTAGTATTTTTAAGATTAAATATTAATGATGGAATTTTAGATTAATGTATTGGAGTTTAATATCCAGCTCCCAATGTCTTTGATTACTCTGAACAGTACTTTCTAAGCTGTACATGGTTAGTCTGAGCCAGAACTAGATGGCCAGTGCTGTGAAGTTCTTCTACATGGCCATTTTTCATCAAAACCTTCAAAAATTTCTTTTGAAAACACATCCAGAACAATACATACTGGAAAATAAATTCTTGCAAAACAGAGTTTTTAAAGTTTATGTTAAACTGTGGGATACTATATATTACTCTCAAAATTTCCTTTCTGAGGCAATGATGCTAAAAGCACATTCCTTCCTGCAACCATCTTCCATTTCAGATCCAGCCATGTAGGAGATGGGTTGCTCACTCCTCCAGAAAACTGAATTAAATGGCAATTACTGTTGTGTAGTTGTGGGGATACCATGAAGGTTTCTGCATCATAGCATAGACATGGGTACAGGACACCGAAGAGAAGCTGTCCCAGCATTTCTAGAACTTAACACAGCTCCCTGCATTCACATTCCTTGTATGTGCAGCCCTGGGAAGGGGCTGAGTATCTAGGAACCCTAGCAGAAGCCTTCCTTACTAATATCCCTGTAACATCAGAATTTTGTTATGTCTTATAATCATGCATTATCCACAATCACATCCAAATGGCATTTCTAACCTATTTACAGCTTAAAATGGGCAATTTTTTCCATCAGCCTAATCACCACTCCACAAAATAAATCCTAGGAATATATGCTGATGTCCATCCACCACACCCTAGAAGAGTATCGAAGAGAGTAAGAATGGATTTCTGTGCATGAAGTGTGTGTCATCTCACTTCAGATATGGTGAGATCCCTCTAATCCTCATCACTTGCATGTGTTTATTCACTCTATCCAGATCCCAAATCACTTCACAGACTTCTGTGGACAGCTTTCTATTAGAGAAGAGAGAACAACAAACAGTAAGCATGACACTGGAGCTCAAGGAGGTCTCAACAACTAATGTGGTACTGCTAGCAAATGCCTTCACTGTGATGTCACCTTTTAAATCTTTCTTTTTTCTCCCAGTGTGTGAAATGCTTCCACAAGACTGATGTATGATCCTGGGAAAACAGAAACTCAATCTTCACTGAGTTACAACATCAGGACAATGGAATCACTCTAAAAACAAAGTACTGGCTTTTTAATACTAGCTCTGCTGGATGTTACTTGTAAAAATATTTTTCAAGGCATACCTAATGGTTTCAAGTAACAGTAGTAATTTTTAAAAAGCCTGAACTGTATTAAAAGGCCTCATGTACCATAGTTCTCTTTTTCTCACTAATATATTTCTTCTATATTTTATACTCCCCTCAACACAGTCAGTTACTTCTGTGTTGAAAAACATTTAAAGAACATTTAAAGAAACACTCTCAATATTTCTAATATTTTCAAAGCCATTAAAATACTTCAACAGCCTACCAAATATTTCAGTAATTTATTCTAAATATCCTTCTGAGTCTTAATAAAATCAGAATCATTTAAAGGATACAAATTATCAAGATTCTCTTGCTCTCCAAATGACCCCCTAGCTCTTTCCCCACACTAACCTTCATCACCTTTTTTTTGGTCTTTCTAAGCTTAGATCCTGTTCTTTTCTAGAATATCTCGAGAATATATGTCTTATGACTGAAGGATGGAGAGGTTGATGCTGTTTTTTGTATACAGAGGAAAAAGAAGCCAGCATCAAGCAAAGGGTTACACAGCTTTTAGCTCCCATAAGATTTATTGTCAGAACTCTGTAAAAGATCAGCCAAGTCTTGAAATGAAGCTGAAAGTCCTGAAATACAACCTGTTGTCTATAGGCTTAGAAATGGAAGAAGATTGCCAAGAATCTCTGCTCTGAGAAAAGGTTATTTGCTGATTTGTGAGAACTGATTTGTGGAAGACTTTGGAATTACAATAGGGTTTTATGAACTGGCTCAGTCTCTTCTTAATCACAACAGTTTTAGTGTATTCTTGTCTCATATTTCCTGTCAGAGGAGCCAGAGGTTCACACTTGTATGTCTGGAAAAAACAGTTACGTATGTTCTAGATCTGTCTGGTGGATAAAGTGGCTATGGTTTGTAAGGTAAGAAGGTGGTGAAATGAAGAAAATTTGTAGACAATTCTACAGTGTAGTTTGACAAGGAGAGCTGAAGAGTTCATGGGCTTATTAGTGGCAACTCTGCCTGTAGGGAGGTCCTGACAAAGTGGTTGCATTCAGAGCCAGTATGCAGGTGGGGAAAAGGCCATCCTGAGACTAGAAGGACTTCTATCATCCTCCATTAGGCAAAACAGTGCTCATATGCTATCTACAACAAACCAGTGACCAAAGCACTAGAGCAAGGATTTCTGGGAAGCTGGAGGTGAGAGAGTATTGTGTTAGTGTGCAAGGGAAAGACAACTTAATATGGAAACCACAGAAATTAAAGCACCCACCTATAGAATGAACAAAATCAACTACAAGTAGCAAGGGAAAACTATAAACTGTGGACATGGAAGTGAGAAACTGCAAGCTTCTTTCAAGGATTGTTTGTGGAAATTGCTAAATTTGGTGAATTTGGGAGACAGCAAAAGCTGTCCCTTTTCCTGACAGCATTTAACTGATGACACCTCAGAGGCAGGGACACCGCTTGCTTGATGAGCTCTGTCTTACTACATCTGACCAGATGTAAAAAGGAAAGCAACAAAAGTGGCTGTATTGAATCAGTCCTAAAGGAAGTCAAAGCCCAAGCAATGAGAGACCAGGGGAAAGAAAGGAGTGTGTCTGATCGCACAGGCAATTTCTCAAATCAGAAGCTATAACCAGGCTAATTCTGATATAATCACATGCATAAATATATTCTTCCAAGCAGCTGACACACATGGATCACTGATGTTTTTGTTCATCTAAGATGTTATTCACGCAATGAAATTTGATACTTGTTTGGGTGAGCAGCCTGTGTAAAAATACTTGTACAGCCAGGAAAGATGAAAAATCAAGAAAATACATAATTAATGTATATGCTGGTAAATTTTTATGTAATTTGAAGTATATTTACATGTTTCTGTGTATTTTTGCAAGGTTATTTGCTTTTCTTTAACTCTATTGTGATACCTAATAAGAGCAACGTACTTGATTACTGTTAACTGAACACTATGACATTCACCCCTTTCAAGGTCAAAATAAACAGCAATTTTATAGCCTGACCTCTTGTATGGTTGCAGAAATGTAAGAATTAGGGACAATAAGAGCTGGTTTTGGCCCAGGTCAGACAATATATTTAAGTTTTTTTATTGATCCCTGCTCTTTTCCACTTGGTTATTTTATCCCCTTTTCAAGCTTTCTCACCTTCTACATAAAAATAAAATAACTCAGCATAGAAGCCACGGAGAGGGAGCCAAAATGATTGCAAAGGGAGAGAGTGGAAAAGGGCAGTGTAAGGAGTGGGGAATACTAAAGAAAACAGCTCAATGGGACTTCAGTATCTCAAGTAAACAACCTTTGCTGTTAATGTCTCTCTTCAGCCCTGCAGTTCTTTAGTACAATGTAGGTGATTGCTACTAAGCCTGATGAAGTATCAGTGATGATTTATCTTTTGCAATTTAGATATTTGTACCTAAATAAATTTAATTTGCTTATTTTCGGACTTAAGTCCCTTTTCTTGGAAGAATATCCCTGTCTTCAGTAAAACTGCTCTCATTAAAACCCTCCCTTAAGACTGTTTTCAGGTTAATATTAAGTTCATTTCACTCTTTAGCACACCACAGAAAGAGACGGAAGAAATGTTCACTACAATTCTAGAAATTGAAGTATGCTGAAACCTAACCTGTGAACAACCTTTCCACTTTCACAGATAAATGTTACAACTACCCTTTATTTCTTGACAGCCTGCATTCTTGGGTCCCAGGTGTAAATACTTTGGAAATCTGAGATACAAGGCTTTCAACTGCATGCTGAAAGCTGTAAATATCAGGCACAATTTCCTTTTATTTTAATGAGTGTGTTGTCATGGAAACTTTGCAGTGGACTCTGGGTTTCATACTCAGAACTCTTGAGGTTTCTGGCAGTTCCCTGATGGGTCCTGTCAACTGCTCTTTTCACAGGAAGTGATAATAAAATTCACTTTCCTGTTCAGTGAACCTTGCATGAACTGAAGGAGAACAACCTCAAATTCGCTTGCTTCCTCTCACTCCAAATTTCATATGCATGACTGATAGTATGCTACTTAACCCTTTCAATAACTTCATAGAGATCTGTAACAGTTAAAAACTCTCTGTTGTTACATGATCTTGAAAGACATTATTTTTTACATGAAACAACTATTAAACCTCACTTCTTACAAATTTATAAATGCTGACTTCTAAGTGAGGTTGGAAGTGAAAATGTAAAAGGATAAAATCTTAACAGTTTTAAGCAGAATACTTTTTTCTTTCCAGATTTATTTCCTGATTTAGAACATTTCAAAGTAATGGCAGAATGAGGTTAATTTCCTGTGTTCTGATTTTTAATAAATTTTACTCTGTAAATATCTTCACAGGTATGTCACAGTCATGAGTGAAAGACAATAAAAACCCCTAAGCATAATTTTCTAGTCTACAACGAGGTATTTTTTGGCAAGGTTCATACATTCAAAAAGTTCTCCTGCTTCCCAATACCCTACCATTACAAAAGTATCTTTTGAGAACTGTTCCCTCAAGACTTCTGCTTTTGCTGCTGAGGGAAGATTCCTAAAATTTGTCTTGAACATGATCACCAAAATGCCTGCAGTTAATCTGTCATCTATCCTGCTGTTCATCCCTTTGCTCGTTTTACATATTTCTCAACTTCACAGTTGCCACATTTTAATGCATTGACCCAAATACTGTATATTAAGCTAACTTGTGCCTCCCATGGCTGACTTCAGATGTATCTGCAAGGCAAAACAAAGAACTGTTTGAAACAGGTGCTGTTGGTTGTTTACTGGCTTGCATTACTGAGTTTCAGTAACAACTTCAGGAAGACTCTGCAAGTCTAGGAGCTCTGGCATATGTCCAGCCTCTCTGGAAGGTGAGTGACACCAACATGTACCTGCTGTGCCCTCATTGCTTTCCATCAGGTTTCCACTTTACTGCACAGTCAGTTTCTTAAGTTAAGAAATGATTAATCATTTTAACCGAATGTCAAATTCATTGAGATGAACCTCAAAAACATGCAAGCAAACAAACAAAATCCCCCAACTGTTCTAGCTGCCCACCCACCAATATAATTAACAGGACAAAAAGAAGAATTGTTTACCCATTGCTGTAAATTCTACATACTACTACTTAATCCTTCTAGGAAGTTTTGTGTGATTCAAAAGTTAGAAACCACTGATGCAACTATTTAGAAGGGATTGGATGACAAAAGTATTACTTGTCACTGACAATTCATAAGCAGTGCTTACAGTTCCTGTTCAAACAGGTAAAACATTAAATGGGCTTAGATCTAGTGCTTCTTTTTGCCTAATCATTTACATAATAAAACAGGATGACCACATCCATACACACTAAATAGAAAATAGAAAAAAAACAACATATATACATATAATACATATAATTTTAAGGAACTTCATTATAAGAGAGATACAGTAGATTTACTACCTAAAACATTACTGATCAAGTGGAAGAAATAAAGTAGAAACACAAAAATATGAGTTACAGCAGCCTGGTGTGGAGGTGCAGCAGAAGCCTCTAGCCTTGGTGAAGGCCACTGTTTAGAGGATGGAACAGCAACAGGACCAAGTAGCTTACCTAAGCTTCCCTCCACAAGATCCAATGGAAGGACCCTTAGGTAAGATGTAATCAATAGAAAAAACATAAAAATATTTCATATGAAGAGTTCACCAGTAGACGTGTGCATTTTTCTCTACTAGAGAGATAGATAAATATCAAGGTTGCCTGTGATTCCAAACAGTCTTTGCTAGACAATTCATCATTACTATTCTTGAAGGCAGATCCAGAGGAAATACTATCGCTTTGTGTGGGCAACACTACTAGATGATGAAATGGTTTCTTCTGATTTTTAAGCCCAAGAAAGTGATTATCATTGTGTGAATGGCAAAATTCCAAATCCCTTCTCCAGTTCCACAGCACCACCACAAAGACAAAAGTTTATGCTAAAGTGGCCATTAAACTACTGGATTAAGGTTCACTGTTATCACTCTCAAGCAAGTGTGATTTTGCAGCAGACGTTGTTATGTTTTTGTCTTTACTGTTGTATCAAAATATACTAATGCCCAAGTGACTTCAACTCAGTCACAGCAACACCTCAAGCACTGTGTTTCTCTAGATGGGTGTAGACTTTTCCAAGGCCAATAGCAAAAATTGACCCAGTGCCTCACTTTGCCTAGGAAGAGTATAATATTGTCCTACAAGCGTCTTACAGGAAAATATGCACAAAAATAAATTCATTCACATATTTCACATGATAAATATGCATACAGTTTAAAGTTTCTTCTTAGGATTTCCATACTGACCATTGATAGAGACTCTTTTCACTTAGAAAAATTTTTCAAATAACAATCAGCTGCACTGAATGAATAGTTTCTGATTTCAGTTACTCTCTTTCTAGAGTACTACCATTTTAGTGTTTGTGTTTTACGTTTGACATAACAGTCCTTCTTCATGTTAAACTGCTTTGTGATGGAGGAAAAATTTGCATTTTGTCTTTACACACGGTGAGTATTCCCATTGACTTCAAATGGCCTTGAAGCCAAGGGACCTGTCACATACCTAAGTCATCACAGTGTCAGTCAGACTTCCAAACAGAAACCACTACATCTAGCTACTTCTACAGAAGAATTCAGTCATTTACTTACGGCACTTTGAACCCACAGATCTCACTGACTCACAGTCAGAGGCTTGAAGAGGAGTGGAGACAGAAATTAAACCATTTTATGTGTCAGTAAGGCCCACTATGAAACAGCTGGTTTTCTGTTTCTTCCAGTATGTTAATGAAGTTATTACTAAGCTTAAAGATGGTCAAAATTAGGATCAGAAATGTAATAAGTGTAATAAAACAGCATAGAAAAGGTCAGAAAAATGGATCCTTACTTATTCCTAGTCATATATCTCAGGCACTTCTCCTTCAAACTGTTTATATAGTAGTTTCACAATCTCATCAGGCTTCTACTGCATCCATGAAATTAAAACAATTGTTATGGCAACATGCTGAGACAGTATCTATAGTGCTTCACACAAACGAACAGGCTGACAAAAAATCAGAAGAAAATGGACATTAAATTACCTCAACAGAAGAAAAAAACCCGAACACATAATGGAGTGGGAAAACTATGCCACTAAAGTTTGTTCATGATATGTGTGTATCTGCCAGCTATCACTTAAGTGGTTCTGCTTTGCACATAAATAGACAAAATAAGCATGGTTTAAAAATTGGCTCAATTGCATGGAATTAGTATGGGATCTTGTAGACAAGGATTTTACATTGTTGAAATCTGAAAAAGAATTCAAAAAGCTGTCTGATTGGAAAATACATTATATAAAATGTGGATGCTTTGAAGTAGGGATGGATAACTCAGATATGATCCAATATAAATTCTGATCCTGGGGTTTTACATTTTGAAACCTACACTATCTTCTTATAAACTAGCAAAAGTAGACTGAAAACAGCAGAAATTTGTTACATGATACATGTATGCTGGCCTACATACAAATTATATATCTTGGGATAGTTTTTAGACAAGTACAAACAAATGTAGTTAAATTAAAGAATTTTGATTTTTACAGTTACGCAGAAAGTTAGAAAGATGGAATTAAATCTTGAGGTTTTTATATATGCATTTTAAGCTACATTAATTTCAATGCTGCCAAATTCACTGCACTTAGAATTTGTATGCATGTCACTGCGTAGTGTTGAGGGATATATTCAGTGCGGGTAGGTCGCTGTGCAGCTTCAGGAGAAGCTATGGGAGGTGGAACCTGATCCTGGACCAGGGACAAGAGGCCGAGAACTGCTGAACTTTTGCACAACAAAGGGAAACAACAAGGGGACCTCTGGCCCAGCCAGGTGACAGGACATCCAGAGACACAGCAGGAGCCGATGAGCCCCCAACTTTCCTACCCTTAGACCCGGGGTCCTCAAACTACGGCCCGCGGGCTGGATACAGCCTGCCAGGGTCCTCAATCTGGCCTGCCAGGATTTACAGAACCCCCCCCAGGCCCCCCCCGCCGCAGATGACTTCCTGCCACTTAATCCGCGCGCCGGCCGGGACTGGGCTGGAACCAGTGCCTCGTCCTCAACCTGCCCCCATGGTGCGCCTCTCGGCTACAAACCGCGCCGCCGCCACCCCATCCTCCTTCTAGCAGTGACAAATACGGAACCTAACATTGACCATCTCATTAGCCAAAAGCAGGCCCATAGTTCACATTGAAATATTATTTATTTTTGTTGATTACAATTGTTCTTCATTTTATATATTGCATTCTTTTTCCTGTTTTTTGTGAACTGCTACAAATAAAATATGTGCAGTTTGCATAGGAATTCGTTCATTTTTTTCCAAACTATAGTCCAGTCCCCGACAGTGTCTGAGGGACAGCGAACTGGCCCCCTGTTTAAAAAGTTTGAGGGCCCCTGCCTTAGACTCTAAGGGTATAAAAGCCCAGGAGTTCCTTTCTTTGAGGTCTCTACTGGGAGGCAACCAGCTCAAGCTGTTGTTTTGTTATTCTGTTGTTTAGTTATTGCACCATGATTAAATTGCATTAAAGAGCTGGACAGCTGAGACTCTGCTATGGGAAACCCAAGGTGGAGCCAGTAATAAAACCTGGTCGGACTGTGTGAGGTGTATAGCTGTGAAGGGGTTTTGTGTAGCATCTGAAGTGTTGTGAGAGTGACTGCCAGAGTGGCTCCTTGGAAGGGAAGCTTCCAAAACATTAGAACAGTTAAGGATGTTGTCTGAGATCCCTTATATGACCTGAATTATATAAAAAATACATGTGAATGGAAAGACTTTTGCTGCTACTTTTCTGCATCACAGTTGAACACAAACCTCTATGTTTTGTATTCAGCCATGGTAGCTCATCTATAATAGTACCTTAAACATAAATTCCCCTCCTAGAAATTGAGGCAAATCCAGATCTGAAATGTGTGTGGTTGGCATTTGACGTGTTGCTGGCTGATATATAACTTTTAACTAAAACTCACAGTGCTTTAATACTGCCAGTTTTGCATACCCGGTTTGGAAGATCAAGAAGTTTCAGGTGTGCATCCCTATCACGGCTTGGGATAGGGGACCAAGCCGAGACCGCGGGTCCTTACAGGCTGAGACGAGCTGGTCACAGCCACTGGTGGTATGTGGGTATGCTACAGCTATGCTGTATGTGTGAAGGTGTGACGCAGCGCGTGGTGGAAGAATCAGCACAAGAGGCAAGGTAGGATGATCTCAAGCGA
>JAWWLV010000045.1:18660458-18682121 GCA_035041135.1 Platyrinchus mystaceus
AGAACTTCTGCCGAGGAATGGATACATTTGTGGTGCCCCAACATGGTGGAAAAGTTGTCTTTTGGGCACCACTAAAGCAGGGAAGAAGCACAAGTCTCATTAGACTCTATTGAGCCCTTCATGCCTGGCCGCCATCTTAGGTCCCTGAGGTGGATGTTCTTTCATCCACTGCTCCAGCTCAGCCTTGGGGTCTGGGGCACTCCCAGCACATCCCTGTTCCAGATGCTTGTGCATGTGCCCTCACACCACCTCCAGGCACACCTGAGCTGACATAACTCTTTGTGGGGCTGAACTGTCACTAAGATTACTGAAATTACCTGACTTGAAAATAAGGGGATTTTCCCTTGTGTCATTTTTGACCTGCATTGGTTCGTTGTTTCAGCCAAGAGTCCAACCACATGAAAGCTTATGTTAACACAGCTGAGGAGATGAAGGGGTTGGGAGTGCTTTAAGCTGCTCTTGTCATGGAAGCTGACATACTGTGAAACTACAACTTGAGGAGAGCAGCATACAATATTTTCCCACATGACACCTAATATAGTACCACTTTAATGACTCTGGATCTCCAACAATACTACATTTTTGGCCCTTGTAGCCAATAGGAATGGATTTGCACTGCCCATGGCAAACATTTGGTAATAAACTTCAAAACAACAACAACAACAAAACCCTAATTTAAAATTTAAAAAAAAACCAAAACCCTAATTTAAAAAAGTTACGTGAAATACATTGAAGATCCTTTCTTATAAAGAAAATAAAACATTTACTATATATTTTTTTGTTTTAAAAACTTCTATTTTAATTCATTACTGTATGGCTGAAAGTGTCTATTATCCCATACTTCTTTATGACTGATGGGAATCAAAAAAACCCTGCACTCCAGAAAGTAAACATGGATTTAATCCTAATATAAGGTACCTAATCCTAATTTAAGGTTTATTCTGAAAGACTAATGGAAAATCTGTTATGGGAATCAACTAAAAAAACCCATGAAAGATTTTACTTAAGGCCAGTCAGAATGGTTATTTCAAAAGTATGTCTTGTCAAACCATCACGATTTCTCAGCTGTTCATTGTGAAGCAAAGTGCCTGACAAAGATCTTTTTCCAATCAATTTTGCATAACAAAAATTGTCAGGAGTATTTGGGTTTAACTTCATATAGCATGATACTCCTTTTCTTTAAAAAGAAAACTCTATACGAAATATACGAGATGCATATTGAAACTATTTTGAATTGATTATAGGTAGATCTCAGTATGGGAACCCCATTTAATGATGATCAGTACTCTATGCTATTCAGCACTTCTGTCATTGATTAAGAATTAAACACAGTATTCATTCTAATGTATTTTGCAAATAATTCAGAAAGAACACTGATAATTAATGTGATGGTTGAAAGTGGATATGGAGGGGGAAACCCCAGGACCAGGGGCCTTTTAGCCCCTGCTCCTGCAGAGGTGTGGTGCTCCCCCCTCCCCCCACCCACGCGGTCTCATGGCCGCCATAGAGACCGCACGCAGAGACCGGTCGCTGAGGAGGAGGCAAGAGAGAGATTTATTGTTGGGGTGGTTACATATCTAGGTTTCAGGAGCATCCAAAAAGTAGCCAATGACAAATTTAGGGGGTCAAATCCACCAACCACAGCAAAGGTTAACAAAGCCAATGAGAGAGTTTCAATTTATCTTTTAGAACATTCCTAAGGTAGAGATAAGACTGAGAGACCCTGGGAAGAAGAAGGTACATTTGCAAAAAACAATTACAAAGCCATCTTGGAAGCATGTTCACTTTAACATTAAAAACCTCTGTTTCCCATATACCCTGTAAGCATATTGCCACAAATTAGTGGACCAAGACAATCACATAAAGCATTCCTGTATTGCTTGGTAAATTCACAAAATTAATTCAAACACCGCTAAATACAAAGTAAAAAATCTAGAAAGAGAACAAAGGACTATAACCTGGAAAGCTGAGATTCACCTGGGAAGTGCTGGATGAGCAATTTGACATTCATTCTCAGTGGTTTGCATAACATTCTTCCACAATAGCAAAAAAGGCATACTTGTAAGACTGCATAGTCATTTCAGGCTAGTAGTGAAATGTTGCATAGCATTTTCTTATTGCTATTTTTTAAAAATAACATTGACAAATCATCCAGAAAACAAGCCATAAAGATATTTAAAGGTGGAAGGAAATGTCTTTTTCTGTGAAAGACTCTAACAAGTCATTCTGTTTATTTTATAAAAATGCAGACTGAGAAGCAATTTGAATGTATTGTATAAAACCTTCTTGTGGAGAAGTACTTTGAAGAGTGTCTAATCCAGGGGCAAAAAACTGAAACCAGACAATTTCAAATGAGAAATTATGAGCACTCTTCTAACATTGGCAGGGATAAGTCAACAAAGGAAACTATCAAGAGAAGATGCATTCCATAACTGCTGATGTCTCTGAATGGAAAGTCTGACAGAAAAAAACCCAAGATACAGTTCAGCAACACCCCTGATTCAGCCCAGAGCATGCCCTACTGGGTGAAGTCTCTCCATCTTGTCATATTGAGGTAAAATGCACGATCTAGTGTTTCTTTTTTGCTTTAAATTGTAATAATGCCTGCTTTCAGCTCCTGTGGTCTTTTACGTGCCATCACCCAACCAGAAGAAAATCTATTGTCCAGTGGTAACTGAACTGCTATTCTTAACATTGTTTTCAATGTTATTTTTAACAGGATACTGGTCTTAAATCATTTCTCAGTAAGAAGGAACATCTGCAGTCTCCTATATTGGAGATTAGAGGTAGTTGGTAGGCAAAAGAAAAGCAGTGGTCCATTATAAGGCTTATATTTTCATTATGTTCTCTGATTTAGAAGATCTCTGCATGTTATTCTTAAAACAAATGAAATTGTAACCTCCTTTTTTCTTTAATAAAACTATAGTTTCAGACCTTACAAGGATTTTCTCATGTAGTTTTCTAGAACAGACTCTTCTTGCCTTAGTGTGTGAGGGGGAATTTGCACATGTATATATTTATCTCTACTCTGTCATTTCCCCACCAATATTAATTTTTCTTTCCTAATATTTAAGATTTTCCTGAGAGGACAGTATTTCTAGAAAGAAATGTATGTGTCTGTATTGGGTTTTTGTAGCCAGGTTTTGGTAGCAGAGGGTTTAGAGGGGTGGCTTCTGTGAGAAGCTTCTGGAAGCTTCCTCCAGGTCCAGTAGAGCCAATGCCAGCCAGATCCAGGATGGACCCACCACTGGCCAAGGCTGAGCCAATCAGGAATGATAGCAATGCCTCTGTGATAACATATTTAAGAAGAAAAAGAAAGTTATTGTGCAGGTAAAAATTGCAGCCAGAGAAGAGCGAAGTGAGAACATGTGAACAATTCTGCAGACACCAAGGTCAGTGGGGAAGCAGGGGGAGGAGGTGCTCCAGGTGCCAGAGCTGAGATTCCCCTGCAGCCTATGGTGCAGACTGTGGTGAGGCAGCTGTGCCCCTGCAGCCCCTGGAGGTCCACCTGCAGCCTGAGGAGGAGACACTCGCTGGAGCAGGTGGATGCCCAAAGGATTTTGTGACTCCATGGGTGGCCCATGCTGACCTGGGACCTGCTGACCCATGGGGAGAGAAGCACACACTGGAGCAGGTTTTCCTGGTAGGACTTGTGACACTGTGGGGGACCCATGCTGGAGCAGCCTGTGCCTGAAGGACTGGACCCCATGGAAAAATGACCCAGGTTGAAGAAGTTTGTGAAGGACTGTTGCCCGTGGGATGGCTCTCACTGGAGAAGTTCATGAAGGACTGTGTCTCATGGGAGGGACCCCACAGGAGCAGGGGAAGGACTCCTCTCCCTGAGCAGCAGCAGAAACAACTGACTGTAACCCCCATTCCCTGTCTCCCTGCACCACTGGAGGGGAGGAGGGAGAACATGGAAGGAGGGAGGGTGAGGGGAAGGTGTTTTTCAGACTTATTTTACTTCTCGTTCTCCTGCTCTGATTCTGTTAGTAACAAATTTAATTAATAGCCCCACTTCAAGTCTGTTTTGCCCATGATGGTGATCAGTAAGTGATCTCTCCCAGTCCTTAGCTCATGAACCTTTCTTTATATTTTCTATCCTCTGTCTAGTTGCAGAGGGGAATGAGAGAGTGGCTTTGGTGGGTATCTGGCATCGAGCCAGTTCAACACACTACAATCTCATATTTGACATTAAGTATTATATACTTTAAATTGTACAAATACACAATTTGAGTTTTAAAACAGCTATATTGTAAGTTGAGGCCTTTAACATTTGTACTCTAGAAACCAACTGTCATTAAAATACCATTCCAATGGTGCTCAGAAAGACTTTGGGTCACACAATGACTCAAAGCATGGATTCTTGCCACGTCTGGATTTGGGTTCATGGCTCTGGTCTTGGAATACATCCCACAGAGACTGTACAACACACACCATGAAGGCTGGGGTGGGATGCAATCTGGGAACAGGACCGTCACAGCTAGCACAATGAACAGAGTAGAGGATCAAGTCAAATATGAGTGTCCAAGCTTTTCCTCAGCAGGGATGACCAGCTCTCTTTTATCAGCTGTCTGAGGAGGAGGAGCTGTGGGAGGTGGCATTACTTGCCTCTTGAACTGCAAGGTTCGATGCCACCCACCACTGCAGATGAAATTCTATCACTGCAGGTGGAAATGTTAGATTTCAGATAGGATTCAGGGGCACAAAAGGGGGTGAGTGACACCTCCTAATGTAGAATCTACCAGGCAGGGAAAGACCTTGACCAAGAGGGCTGAACTAGAGGAACATATGTCTAGAAATACAAATCTTGGCATGAAATACAAGATATTTTGGACAGATACTACAGTAAAATCTTATTTCTGGGTTCTTAGACTTCACAATCTTTATGGTATTAAATTGGAGACTGCATATATCTTGAATTTATGTATTGTTATTATAGCTGTGTCCCAACTAACCATATCCCAGTTTTAAGGTGTATCTCTTAGTTTCAGCTGTGGTCTAAGTCCAAGCTCTTTCTAAAATCTAGTTACATCTCTCCACATTGTTCCAGTAAGAACTCAGGCTGGGTAATGTGCATTGACAGAAAAAATTTCTGGCATTCTTGTTTGTCTCATACTGTCAAAAAGGCAAATGAGGTGCATGAGAATGGCCAGGACATGCCAAAGTCCATTCACACTTCAAATAAGCATACCATAGAGTGTCTGCAATGTCCCCAAGGCCTTCCCTTCCCTCCCTCTTTTTTGTCCTAGACAGTGATGAGGAAAACAGATTTTGAAAATACCTGGAAGCATGAATTCACACTCTGGATAAATGCTTTTATAACCCTTTAAGCAAAACAGATTGACAGCTTACTCAAAAAGGAGCACTTCTAAACACAACGCTTCATTAACCAGCTAAAATGAAAACTTCTTTCCACAAATAAAGTGGCATTTTCTTGAGAATTATATTCTAGAAAAAGTCTGCAGCTGACATTGTGCAAAAGTGACAAAATATTTTGCCTGACAAAATCTTGAGAACATCTCGTTTTGTGTTTCAGAGATTTATCCTTATGGATTCATACTTTCAAGGCCAGAAGGCCCCATTAAATGCCTTGCATGACACACATCTTCAAATTACAATTCCTTATTCTTGTACGGTTTTCAACAATTTATGCTCTACCTAGCACTTATCTTTCAAAGAGGTGTCAGGTCTTGAGCTGAAGAAAAACTAGGGATGTTATTTCATTTCTTTTGTTTTCAATTTGTTTTGAAATACTTGCGACCAATTTCATACTTTGAAACTTCAGTCATTTTTATGGATATTTGGAATATTTAAAATGATTGAAAACAAACTGCACAGATTGATTACTTATCGAAATAGAATATAATTTTTAAAATCTACAGGTTTAGTGGCAAAGATGAAAACAGGAAAATCTCATTTTTGCAAAGAGGAACCCTGTTAATGTATACAGAGAGAACATTTGGATTTAAGCCATTTAGACTGTCAATTCAGTTTGGGGGGGGTTGCTTCACTTTTCTGAAGATATTTAGATAAAGACTGATAATTGATGAATTAGTTTGTGAGACAGACCCACCTTAATTCTATGGAAAATTACATAGCCTTTCAGATTCCTGATTGCAGGTGCACACAGGAATCTAACATGTGCCTTCTGTGGAGATATTTCAAATTAGTCTGAGGTGACACTACTAACTAAATCCCTTAACTGCTTAAAGAACATTACAGCTGCAGGTGCAGACACTGCCTTATTTCCTTCAAATTTTCATCTTTACATGGGAAATTAGGTTTCTTGCACATGCTTGTCTTTGCCAAATAGGCATCAAACTTCATGTGCATAAAACAAGGATGCAAGCTGAATAGCAACCAAACTAAACCTGTGAACTAAATCTGGATCTTGAAGAAAACAGTAATGAAACTTCTACTGGCCAGCAATTAGAGTAGATGTAGCTAAAGATTTTTTAGCAGTTAAAATATGCAAGTATAATTTCAAGATTCTCTTTAACTTTTCCTCTAACATCAATCTGCTGAAATGCTCAAATGCTTAATTGATGTGATAATGTCATTCAAATTTCTTTGTCTGTGCGTAAGGTTTTATGCAACAAAGGAATGCTAATAATTTTGGAAATGTTTTGAACAACTTTCTTACTGGTCTTATTGTGTGGTTTTAAATGGGAAAATAAAGGAAAGGTTTAACAATAGCTGCTTTCATATGACTTAAATACTTCATGGAACTCATCCAAGATATGAAATTCAAGGAATTTCTGTAGGGCCCTTCTAGTATTCAGTGAAATGAAAGAACAGAGAAATACTGACCAACAAAAATGCATAGTCACAGCCCACAAATATATTTACATCAGTCTCTACCTGATAGTAGATTTTTATCTTCTGCATGATAGATGAAATTGGACTCTGAGAAGAATTATTAAATACATTCACCCATATGTTAATGTACCAACAGACAAATACAGCTGTGTTTTCTCTATTTTTAGTATTAGTTTTACATATACTGTAGGTTTTTCCCACATTAAGGATGTTTTGAGGCTTCATAAAGGATCTGTTTTCCAAAAAATTGTATCTATTTGTGACCATTATACTACCAATAATACCAAAAGAAGGAAAGAGAGTGGTAGGAATTTAAAATAAATGTATCAGCACTTGTCTATCAAATCCTTTCTTACATCCAACATTAAGAACTTTCTTTTTTAAAATTATTTAGAACAAGTAAATTATTAATGAATAGGACACAGGGGAATAAAGGCCTGAAAATTATTCTATGCAATCTCCAGTTTAAGTTCAAAATAGTGGATTAGCTACTTAGGAAAATATCTAGTAATCCTTTAGCCACACTTTCTAAACAATCTAAGACACGCAAAGTTTTACAGAGTAGTACACTTGATCCAGTTTACACTTGAATGAGTTGGCAGTGTTTGAGATATACATGAGGTTTAGCTAAAAGCAGAGGAGCACCTAATAAAATTAGCAATTTTAGCCAAAAGTGTTATCTTGGAAATGCATTTAGTGTGTCTGCAAATGCAAAAAGTAAAAAAGAGCCCTGTGGATATGATTTCAATTTTTTTGTCTACCAAAATAAAAGTTCTACCAGATTATTAACAACCATAGGATGTACACAGGGTTAAAAAAAAAAAAAAAAACAAAAAAAAAAAAGGTGATCCCAAAAGCTTCCATCTAACTAATTGAAATCTGCTTATGCTTTATTCCCCACTTTTGAATTCAGCTGAAATTAAAATCAATAAAAAAGACAGTGTTAAAAATTGTAATTGCAGTTTCTTTAGTAGAGGATCAAGGTTTAGGAAAATCAGATTGTTTTGATATATTGTGTTTAAGAGCCTAAATTTTGTGTGGAAGTGCATTACCAAACATCTGCCCTGGACAATAGATTGCTGTCCAGTTTACAGAAAAAGAAAAGCCTGCCATTGTTTACACCTAGCATTTAAACAATGCTTGTTTTAATTAGATAATAAAAGCAAAGGAAGTCACAAAACCCACATAAAGCTAAATTTTTCAGATAATTCAGACATAGCAGTATATGCGTGTGCGATTATTGCAGTTATGTGAACAAATCAGATAACTGTATACACAGACACAGTGAATTATGCACACTTGCAGATATAATTATGCTGTCTTTATCTGTTAAGGTAATTGCCTACATGTAGAAATTAGCCATGCAATTGCATTTGCATTTTGAACAGGCAATACATATGGCTAAATAGTCACAAAATCAAGCTCAAAATCCTTAAACTATCATTCATGAGCAACATTATTGACTTAATCAAAACATGAAGAGTTAGAGTAATGGAAAGCACATGGAAGTTCCATTTACTGTATTTGTTAAATCTTTTTAGGCCTGAAGAAACACTCTTTAATAATCTTTACTTGTTTGAAAATTATCTTTGTGAAGCAGACAAAAGTGCTTTTCCATTTTATCCAGAAAAATATAATTTTCCACGCAATATTACAGAGAGAGTTATGGTCAGAATTAACCTTCAAGTTCCTTTCTCAGTCTTCTGCTTCTACTGCTCAACATGTCTTTTTATTTGGATATATGTTCCTAGCTTCTCTGCTCAAGGACCAGGCTTCTCCTGGTGTAAACTGCAGTAGCATATCTAATTGTACCAGTCGACCTCTTTCCCAGGTTATAATGGGAAAGGCTTGGGTTTTGATTTAAATCAAACCTGGTTATTACTTCTAAACTTACTTCCATGGTTTTCTGTGAAAATTTTGTAAAGCCTAACAGAGACATTTATGCACTTCTTCTGCACTGTTAAAAGTTTAGGGAATTTTACCACTTTCCTTAATTGAAGAATGAGGTTCTAGCCTTCTCTTTCCTAGATGATGCCTCAGCTAACAGTTTCCATCCATTTATATGTTCTGAGACCACGGCAGTAAATGAGTGTTGTAAAATAACCAGGTCACTGACAAAAACAGGGAGGAGCAAGAGAAATTAGTAATTTTGGAGGGGTAGTACTACATGTGCTAGGAATGAATGACACGGAATGTTGAAAACTGGGACTGATCTCTTAACGTTTCAGCCTTCTTGTGTGTAAGGAACCAGACTTTTTACATTCCTACTTAATACACTGTTGTGCATTAAAAAATATTTAGCACTAGGAGTATTTTCTCCTCTTTTTGAGAATAATCTGGAGCATCCCAAATACCTGCTAACCATTCTGCCCAAAACGATTACTTTTTCTAGGGTGTCAGTGCCTGAAAGCTTATCAGTCAGATCTCTGTTGTGTAAATGAAAAACAAACACCCAAACCAAAATATTACCAAAAAAAAAAATTGGCCTCCAAAAGCCAGTTTTGTTTCATTCCAAATACACTGGAATAGCTGTAACAACAAAACGTCATCTTTTACTAGACTTTAACATGGAGTTGATCAGCTTTAACAGCTGCATTAATAAACAGTTTGGAAACAGCATTCTCTCATGTTATATCATCTTTTATTAAAAAATCGGTACACAACATTCTCAAGTATACCTGAGCAGAGAGTTCTCAATATTCATGTATCATATCTCTATTATGTCGATACTTTTACTACTTTCATGTATATAAAAGATCATTAACTGTTTTTAAGCATTGTTCCAAATCCTTTCCCAGAGCTGCTTAATCTTCTCACATTCCAGCAAAAAGCATTCTGGCCAGTCTTCATCTTGACTGAATCCACAAGTATTCCCACTTTATATAAGGTGATGTTTTGCCAGTATAACTACTTGGCTGAATAGTACAGAGCATAAGTGTCACTACACAAATTGAGGTGAGAATTTCCTCTTAGCTTGTTTATATTTACTTTTTAAAAGCTTTTTTACTCAAAAAATCACATAATACAGAACACATTCATTTCATAAGATGGTGCATTCATTCATCAAACACATTGCAATTACACTGTTGGTTGGAAAACACGAGAAATTATACATTTCTCTTATACTATGTACTATTTTTTTTTATTATTTCAGTTATGATCACAACCTGATGAAGTATGGACAGTAAGCTTATATAGGAGAGAACAGTTAATTACTTAGTCTACAAGGTTAATGAAAATTAGCACCAAAAATTCTCAGCTGTTTGACACCTGTGTTTTTCTGCAGAGAAAAGAGCACATGTACAACTCAGAGTGCACATCTTTGTCTTGTGTTAGGACTGAACTTTATTGGAGGCTGTCTCCTCCAAAAATTATTTTGTACTGGGAACACATATGAAAAATAGGACTATGTTCTTTTCTAAAAAAATTTTTCATTTTAAATGACTGATCATAAATTGTCTTGTAAAATAATTTAAGATTTTTTTCCTCCTATTCTGGTCTCATGACAAATTCATATTTTTGTTTTGTAATCCTCTAGCCATCAGCTGTAGTATCAGAACATCAGAGATCTGATCTTAGTTCTTTTTTAGTTCATGGCCTTTCATGATGTTAACACCCTTTGCAGGTAGTGCTTGCATCTCCCATTCACAGTGAAACCTCTGTGATCAGAATGTTCACTTCTGTGAAAGCTACTGTACAGAGTGGGGAAAGCATGGACTGTAAGCAGGAATAAAAACTAGGCAGAACAATGAGATTTTTACATGTGTTTCCTTTAAGATGCTAACATAAAACCCTGGGAAGCTGAGATACATAACTCAGTTAATACTATGCTGTTAATTAAGAGTTTGTTCTCCAAGGCAACAATAGTTTCAGATTTTTCTTCTCTTATCATCATTTCTCTTTTATGTCTGAGGAGGAAAGAAGAAGATGAATGAATTTTTTTGGATCCCCAAGCTAAGATTTCTGAAAAACTTGAAACATTTTAAAGCCCTTAAATTATTTTTAGTTTTGACTCTTACTTATGTTTAAAAAATATGTCTTAAAAAATTCGTATGTAAGCTGATGGTTTTATCACAAACTATATAGTGTGTTGAAACATTTGCACAATTTAGGACGTTACTTTCAATAAACAATATACTACGAAAAGTGAGGTAAGTTCTCATCACTTGAAACTAAATGAATGGGATAGGAACGAAAGGAGAAGGGTGAAAATAAAAAAACATTTTAAAAGTCTTGCACTTATAAATGTTTGCATAGTATCATAGTTCTGATTTGTTATTTTACCAGCTCATAAAGATCAAGAGAGTGCTAAAGAGTTCACATGTACTCACAGGCAGATCAACACTCTTTTTCTTGTTTTCCTTTTTTAAAAACTGAATCAAACTGAGGACAAAAGCAGGACATTTTTACATTTAATAGAGGAAATAAATATTAAATTTCTACAGAAAAGGTCAATTTATGACTTGCAGGAAGTGTCATATTGACAACATGGAAACCCAAAATCCTTGATTAGACAAAGAATAAATGTTGTTCAGAAGCAATTAAGGATACGAGTTCTGATTTTTCTGCCAGTTTCAAATGGCATAATGTCACTGATTTCTACAGAAAAAAAAGTGGGTTTTGCAAGGGAAAAAAAAGAGTTTAGTATTTCCATCCTATTAAAAGGCAAGCAGCCTGTTATATCAACAATCTACATGCTGAATAGGCAAACCCACATAAAATGACAATTATTTTTGTGATTTCTATTTATGGTAACTTTTTAGTGTGTTAATAATAATAATAAAAATAAAAAAATAAATTAAAAAAATTAAAAATAATATTTTAATGTCCTCAGCCCATCCATAAAAGATCAGAGCCAACTTTTTTAAAACGGTATTTGTGGTTGAGGGGGAGTTGGGTGAATAAGAAAAAGGATGAAGAATAAGTAGCACATAATCAACAAAATCTTAGACAAAATGCATTTTTTCTGAATAGGAAAAACTAATTTTACAAGTTGCGAGATTCATTTACACTTTTATATCCTCTGATATAATTTGTGTGTGTTCTGAAATACAAGCATTAAGCTTATATCTGACTTCATGAGGGTTTTTTCACCCAATTAAAATTCAGAATTTTATTTTTTTTTTAGCATTTATTTCCAGGTAATATTCTGCCTTGTTCCCACCCTACTTCTAGGGAAGTCCATGGACATGAAACTTAGCACCATATAAAAAATGATGTATACTTTTTTTTATAGACAAGTTAAACCTGGTGGTCGTTGATCATTGTGTTCTCTCCTCTATGAACTTCTAGAAAGAAATATCAGTACTTGGTGAAGAGAAGGTTGGGCAGAAGACTGTCAGAGGCCTTCTGACTCACATAGTCTGGCTGTCTGCTATTACAAACAATCATATCATATAACCTCTTTTATAAACTAGGTAGATTCTATTTTAAAATTAATTAAGTTGATTCCATTACTTCTATCAGAATGACATTCCTCATTCCTCTGATAGTTCCTCTAATTTCTGACTTAAATTTTATAATGAACCTTTGTTTTTGTGCCAACAATGTCCTTTAGATTAATTAGTTCTCCCCCCCGCTGTTTATTCCCCTCTGATGCATTTAGAGAGCAATCATATCTCTTCTCAGCCTTCATTCTGTGAGTCTAAGCCATAATTTTTTTATTTGCTATTGTAATATGTGACTTCTAGTACACCAATCACCCCTGAACTGAAATACATTTTACATCTTCAACACAGAGAGCACTTTCTGTATTTTAATATTTTATCCTGCTTCTATTACCCGTTTTCTTTTGTGCCAGTACTTATTTCTTCCTGCAAGATATCCCAGCATACCTCTGATTTCATGATGATTACTGTATGTGTTCAACATCATTTAATAAGCATTAGTGACTTCAGCATAAAAAGAAAATCAGTGAAAGTATTAAGGAAAAATGGCTCCAACACTGATCGTTGAGGAACTTAGTCATAACTTTCTTCAGGATTTTTCTTAATGGCACATCGGTGTCATGTTCTTTTCAGCCAGTCTCAGGCTTTCTTTCCAATTTTAGTACCAATCCCTTTTGCTGGCTGGTACCATAGCATTCACTTTACTGAATGGTATATAGATTAAGCCTACTGTTTTCCTTGTCTAAAAGTAACAGCTCTTTTAAAATTAACAATTCCTGGCTAGATTAGCACAATCTGCCTACAACAAACTCATTTAATATTTGCTTTCTTTTCCACAGAACTCCACATTTTTCATTATTCTTTTAGTCAAACTTTTTTTATAGGCCTGTGTTAAAGTGAGGTCAGGTAAATTCTTTCATATTTTTCCCAATTTTTTTTCTTCCTCTTTTAATTATGCATACTATATTTGTTATCTCTTCCAGTCAGATTCACTTGAGTCACTATGTTGTCTGCTCTTTCAATGTTCTGGGACAGCCAGAAGCAGAACTTCTGTAAAAAATATGGAGTTTAAAGGGCATAGGCTCAGGGTCCCTCTCTGTTTAGCAAAAACAGGTAACTGTATGTCTTTTTAGCTAATTTATGTATAGGCCTAAATTCAAAACCGTCCTTAAACTGAACAAATTTCTACTCAGAAATAGTATTTTACCATCTCATTCCCAGTGCAGTCACCAAAATTTCAGAACTTACCTGCTACTTAATGCACAATATGTTTGGCTATTATGTAGCTTCATTCCTATTATTTTTCCAGATGAATAAAATAACATTCTTTGAGTGCACCGGTGAAAGGATTACTAAGCCACTGCTTCGGGTAATGTAGATAAATGTACAGCTTCAGCCATCAGCTACCCTGCAACCAGTAAGAAACTGAAAAAACTTATGAAAACTAATTTGCTATGCAGTCTGTTAACCCTTAACTTCTAAATAAACCACACTTGTCCAACTGCGATCAGAAACAGATTATATAAAGCTGAGTATTTCTGGATGTCAACAATGATATGTATGTGAATTACTCTTTTATCACAAAAGGAAAAAGCTAATCCTTCACCAGAGAAGAAAAAATGGCCATTAACAATCTGCTCCACACTTCATTTAATAGAAAACATCAACAGGCACTGGTTGTAATGGAGCTCATACTAACCTTTCTTTCCTTCTGACAGCTGTCCCTTTACTGACAGGATGAGAGAAGGAAGGAGGAAAAATAAAAAATACATAAATTAAAAAACGGAAAAATAAATAAAATAAAATAAAATAAAATAAAATAAAATAAAATAAAATAAATAAAATAAAAAGTGGCTGGGGGCAGGGGGAGGGGAAGAAATTGGCAGAATGCATAAGTATACCAGCCTGTTATCCTACAGATCTGGGCAACTGCCCTATTCTGGAATCTTAAACAGCAACTAAAATTACATACTACTCACTGCATAACCTGGATAATATCTAAAAAGTCTCAGCCACAGCAAAGTAGATTCAAAATTTATTTCATAACTGAAAAGGCTGCCTGAGGGTGACTTCAAATAAACTCCCTATGTGTGGGCTCAAAACAAACCTAGCGCTGTTGTATTTATAGATCATTTCTGGAATAAGTCTAAAGGAGGTTGCATGCTCTACCACTTAGAGCCAAAGAGCTGGGAATAGGCTCTCCAAAGGATACCAGGTGCTACTCCCAGTAGTGCCATTGACTGACCTCTTTATGCCTCAAGCTGCTCAGCTGAAAAATTGAAGGCTTTTTAAAAATAAAATCAAGAACTCTGAGAAAACCAACAATAGCATGGTTTCAGGCAGGTCATGAAGTCAACTGATGGCAATTCTATTCCTGGCTCTGAACTGTACTCAGCTGAACCTGCAAGTTATTTAGGGCAAGCCCACACCACACAGCTCAGCAGAGAGCACCGTGTCCTCAGAGGAAACCAGGTTCAGAATCAGAAACTAGATAGTTGCAGCAGGATACTGTTCCACCTGAGCTAGCTCACTAATTATCTCTAATTTGAGTTAATTAACCCAAGCAGACAGGCTAGGCTAAATCAGCTCTACTGACTCGTGCACAAGCTAGTCTTTTTGAAAGGCTTTGCCCTGTTTTGGACAGATGTACCAACCAGCCAGGAACTCCCTAACCCAGCAATTTTGCTGTAAGATGCACCCTGAAGTCGTAGTGCTTAGTAATGGTGAACAAAACATTTTTTGATTTGATTTTTTTTTTGGTTTGGCTAGTTGAAATCTCTAATACAAGCTTTATTCACACCTCTTTCAAAATAGTGGTAAGCAATTATGTACAAACTCAGTCTTAAATACCGAATATAAATTTATTTTCCCATAAAGGTAAAATTACTATAACTTGAGCAAGAATAGTAATTTTAGTAATAAAGTAAATATGATAAATAAAAGCTAAATAAAGAAATGTATTTCTAGAGGACACAAAAATCATGTAGTTTTTAGAGCCATTGTCAATAACTGAAAGTTGTAAAGTAGATGAAAACAAGCTTGTTTAAAAGGACTTTCAATTTTCTTTCAAACTCGAGCAAGTTTGAGATGAAATCAAGGAAAAATTTGAGGGGCTTGCTCTTCAATACCACTCTTTTCTTAGTGGAACATCTGAGTTCAGTGTTGCCACTGCAATCCTCCCCCACTTACCTACTCACATGGTCTACTCAGCTACACTGGCCATTGACTTGAATGGTGTGACTTGAAGGAGTGACAATTGCCAAACAGCCTTTTGTTCCCTTCAAGTGCTCATGTGCAAATCCTAAGAGCAGTCAAGAGGCTGATGCCAAAGCTCACTCTGTGAATCAGCAATTGGGCTACTGCTCCCTTACAGCACAATTTAAGGCACTCTCAGGAAATAAGGAATTAAGGTGGGGGGAGGTTAAGGTACTAGCTCTAATAGAGTTTGTCCGAATGTTTTTCACAGAAATTAGATTAGTCACAAGACCTTTTCTGACATTTAAAAATCATCTAATAAGGGATCTTCCACTTTCACTGAGATATAAAACCTCTTTCTCTGCTTCTCTTTCATTCATTTCAATTTTCCGAAAGCACGGAAGAAAAAGGTCCAACTCTGTCTGTTAGGATGTTTCAGCTGACTATTGTGTACAGATATTTGCTATTAAAAGCATCCAGTAACTTCAAGTTGATTGTAAAAATATGCGGTTCATGATGTATGGCTACTAGACATTAGACAGTCATTATGAGGCTATAAAATGTTCCTACCATTCTCATTTTCTTTGCCCATGAACTATGATGA
Organism: Platyrinchus mystaceus; assembly: GCA_035041135.1. Classification (NCBI taxonomy): domain Eukaryota; kingdom Metazoa; phylum Chordata; class Aves; order Passeriformes; family Tyrannidae; genus Platyrinchus; species Platyrinchus mystaceus. The sequence goes on from JAWWLV010000045.1 coordinate 18,676,467, forward strand.
TTTTGGAAATCTGTTGTTAGGACTTATAAATCCCAGTGTTAGCATGAAACTCTTATGTTAGTGACTGACCATTTAACTGTGGAGTAAGCCATATCTCGGCAAGGATGCTATTACAGTCTCCCCGAAGCAAGAGGACCACTGGGCACTGTTTATACAGGAGGACTTAATAGGAAACACAGATTTGGGCTTGAAGAAATAGGGCTGGGGTAAGAAGGAGGATACTAATAGCAGCCCTTAAAAAAATCAAAGCAGGGAGAGGAGTGATTAGAGGCTTGTTTACAGAGATATTATCTAGCATTTTAACTTCACACAAAACAAGGAAAAAGGAAACTTCAAGCAATGTTGTTTGAAGGCAAAAAAAATGTGGCAAAGGGGAAATTTGCTGTACACCCTATCTAAGAGAATTTCTAGGACTTTTCAAAGGTAACATGGGCAACATAAATTCTCCATTCTTTAATTCACAAGCACCCTTAAATATTTCCAGCAGAAGCAGAAGATGACAAAAAAATCCAAAAGAAAATACAGACTTGCACGAGTATGTCAAAATCTTGTAGAGTATCAGAAAAATGAGGAAAGTAATGAGGCTTATGGTTATCCATTTTGGTTTTTTACCCCTTGCTTTAAGTAAAGCAAAAATTACTGGGGTAGGAACTTATGCACATATGCAAATGATATATAGTGTCTAAGATAGCACTGACCCAAATTAAATCAGAAAGCAGGAATTGTAGCAACCCATCTCTAAAATAGCCAATTAACAACAGGAGTGAACTATTGTTTTCAGGACCTGAGCTGATATGTCAATAGGTGTAGAAACACTGATAGAATTGTGAGCCTGAAACTCAACACCACATTTCACTGCAAGGTAAAAACATGTTTCATTAGGCTTTGCATAATCCACTGTAGTTGTGTCCTCCCCCTATATTTTTCCTTAGAAAGTGAAGACATTTGCCACAGTCTGCAAAAGTTTAAGGTGTTGGTACACTATTACAATTCAAGATTAACAAATAATCTCCACTGAACTATTCTATGATTCTATGATATACCAGCAAGTTTGAAAGCAGAGACGATGTTGCAGTTTGTTGAGCTCAAGGAAAATTTAAGAATTTCCCAAGGCTCCTAATATGGTCTGACCCATACACAGCAACGTGAAGTGGCTCCATCAGAGAGTTCTATCCAGTGCTGTGCTATAAGAAAAAACTTCATGGCACTGGGATTGACAGCATTAACAGCATTCATATGTACATGCAGCTATCACAGAGAGCCTGCTATTTGAATTTACATCAAGAGAGGGCTACATAGCTGTTTCCATAAGACAAAAGCAAAGTAAAGGAACTATAGCATCATTAGGAAAGTGTGATGAACTCATACCTGAGTTAAAATTTAGAAATGGCACACATCTTTGGATTTCAGATGGTTGCTATGTTTTGGTAGCAATTATGCATAATAAATTCCAGACCTCTTAATTCCTTGATATTCATTTGAAGCATTAATCCAAACACAGATAGGAATGACTAGCGGTTTGGGGGGGCGGGGGCGTTCAAACTGGCTCGTACTATAGTAAAATAACCCAGTGTTTTTGTGCTATAATTGTGCTAGCAATAAAAAAATATATTCTGTACTCTACCGAAAAGTAACTTGTTTTCAGACGTTTTGATTTTTGTCCATAGAAATTCCTGCTAAAGGTAAATAGGAATTTGTACTTCCATATATTTGTATCAAAAGTATTATTGGATGTTGCTTAAAAAAAAAAAATGAAACCACAAAAACTGGCAATTTCCTGAAACTCCTTGTGAAAAACACATTAGCAATGTTGACAGTGTGTTGGAAGTTACCCTTCATGAGCTGGTAGAGCTCACCAGTAGTACTGATGCAAATTTTCAAATCAAAAAAATTTCATTGGAATGTAATGATTTGTTGAACCCAAATGCTTAATCCACTACATCTGCAGTTGACAAGATCTCACTTGGATTTCTGCCTGAATTCCTGGAAGGGTAGGCAATAAGCCCTGGAGGCTAGGGAATGAGGACCAGTGCCGTTAGCGTTTCAAGTTTTGAAGAAAACCCAGCAAAGCAGAAATCCTGTTTTTTTGCCACCTATGTGGCAATGTATATTTCTTTATATCTCCCAAAACACTGAAGGTAGAAGTAAGATAATATTCCTTGGGACACTGTTCTGGAAATCTATTGAGGGTTTATATAGTCAATATACAGCAGTCAATACAATCCTGGCCATGTGCAGATGCTATTCACTTATTGCAGTTTTATCAGACGAGAATCACCTGCTGTTAGTGCAATTAGTGACATTAGTGTTGTTTAAACAACTAAGTCCCTCTTCTACACAGGGCTTGTTAGCTCAGGCACACCACTGTAGAGGTAACTGCATCTGATTACTAAGGCATACCCTGAGCATCTTAACACTTTCAAAAATGCCTTGTTTTGTTTTTCTGTCTGCTGTCTGTAAGATAGCTACAGTCTTCCTGATTATATCCCAGATTCACACATGATCTTAGTAGTCTTAGCTTTAGTACTCTAGTAAAAGGATAGAATCAACAACATTGACTAACATGGTCACTCAGAACTAGCCAGCAGATTTTTATTTGCAAATACCAGGTATCAAATATTCAAAAGAACTTTTAGACAATAAGCTTATCATGCAAACATTAAAATTAAATTTCAGTAATAAGTAATTCAAGCACAATAGTCTATGCTCAGTCATCTGAGACATATAGAAAGGCTGCTATTCACTTCAGATTTTTCTTTTACATCCTATATATGTAGGCTGTGAACATGCTCATCAAAAAGCCATAGGTAAAAGAACTAAAAATTAACTAAACATGCTTTTTTTGGTACTGCTTAATCCAGAAATGACTGATGTTAAAGGAAGAATTGTGCTCACTTCAGTGGGCTTTACATCACTGCTTTGATGATGAAGTTAGTACAGAAGATCTACAAGAAATGGAGGTGTTGTTATGCTGGTTTTAGATTTATAGGTTTGAAAAGTGAAATTAAAATCCATTCAGGCTGAAGGAGTAATATTCTTAAAGCCTTTAAAACAAAATTCAGAACTTGAGTATATAAAATAGCAGTGATGACACAACCCTTTTGAAATAAGAAGTGTTCCCATTTAATCTGTGAATTACAAACGCAAGAGCATCTGATCCATAAAGCTATGTTGTTGTATTCTTTATTAAATTTAGAAGCTTAACAAGCTTATCACAAGATGTTCCCTTGTTATCTCCTGTCCCTCTTTTTCCCTTAGGTATTTTTCTGTAGAAAATATTAAAGGAATAAAATACACATAACATGGCTAAAAATGGCTAAAGAGCCATTAGTTAAATCTTTTATCAAGTGTCCAAAGGACAGCAAGTAAGGAATGAAGTAGAGTTATTGTGTGATCTAGGATTAGAAACATGAAAGAGACAGCATGACTGTCTGTTACGATAAAATAACTAGCTCTGTAGCTGTAACTTGTCTTCAGCAAGACTCCAGATACAGTCACCAACAGTATTGTGTTATCCAAGCTGGGGTTGTAGGGATAGTTTGATGTTCGGAGGAATTTGTAATGGGAAAGCTAGGAACTCGGTTTTCGCTAGGAAGGCTTTCTGCCTAAATGGTAACTCTTTCTCGGTGATTTCTCCCTGTCCCCTGCACAGCAAGAGAAGTTCTCAGCCTCTCTCTCGGATATGTAAGAGAGACTTGTACAGAGGCCTTGGGAAGGCTTTTTCCCCTGGGGGCCCAGTGTGTGCACCACTATTAAAAAGTGGTCCTTGCATCTGAAATAAACCTTTTTTTAATCTTTGCACTGCCTTGGCATTCTTGGGAAGAATACCTGCATATGTCTTGCCTTACAAGGGTGTTATGGTCTGGACAGACAGATAGTCCACTGAACATCAGTGAGTTCACAGAGCTGATGGTTCCTGCTTTGAGGTTGGTTACAAATGAAGCTCCTTAAGGGTCTATACTGGTATTGCCTGAGTGTATTATATTTGTCATTGGTCTGTAAGAAATGGAATTCACACTCATCCCATATTGGATGACAGTAAAGTACTCCGTGGATCATTGGATCACCATCTAGAAGCACCTGTCCAAAGTGGAGGAACACAACAGCAGGAACCCTATGAAATTCAACCAGGACAAATCCATACTCCTGTGCATGGGATGGAAAGATGAAGTCAGCTGTACAGGCTGAGATTGACTAAGCCCAGACTTGTTTGGGGAGCAACTCTTCTGCAAAGGACCTGAGGCCTCAGCAAATAGCTGTCAGCATCCTGGATGCACTCCCCAGCCCTCCCAGGGTTTGGCTGCCAGAGGTGGCTGCATTCCAGGCCAATTGGCTGAGCAGAGCTGATGTGGAGGAGTTGTAGGAACACAGAGCAGGACTTCCCACCCCCTGGCCCTTGAGAGCTGCTCTCAGATGAGGTTCTCTCTCCCTCAGCCATGGCCTGACCTCTTCAGGATGGTGTTGTGGCCCTGCCTGTGCCTGTCTATGGCCCCCTGAACCTGACCTGATGGACAATTCATCTATTCTCTGGCTGATTTTCCACCTTGACCTAGGACCTGCCTTGCCATCAGGGACCTGCCTGGTCACCACCAGGCTGATACTGAGTCTGGGCACCACCTCTAGCCCTGCCCTGCTCACCTCACTCCTTTAGTGTGGGATGGACACTGGCTGGAGGGACCCTGTCCTGGCACTGAGCTAAATTCTGGCCTCCCATCACTCAGGGTGCAGCCAGCCCTCACTGTGCCCTAATGACAGACAGTTGAGCATGAACCAGTGTGCCCTGGCAGTGAGGAAAAACAGCAGCCTCCTGGACTGTATCAGCAGTAGCACACCCAACAGGTCACAGGAAGAGATCATCCCTCTTATTCCGTATTCATTAACAGCTCTGGAAAACTGTGTACAGTCTGGACCTCCTGAGTTCACAACAGATCAGTGAACTGGAGAGAATTTAGTGATGGGACACTAGGACAGCATCAAGCTGGAGCATTTCGTGCACTTGCTCCATCAGGAGAGGCCAAGGGGCTGGGCTTTACAGCCTGGAGCAGAGATGGCTTCCGTAGGAGCACACAGCAGCCTGTAAGTACTAAAGAAGGTGTGACCAAGAAGGTGAAGTTGGGCTCCTACTAATGTGCACAGCAGGAGAATATGAGACAGCAGACATAAAACTAAATAGAGAGGCTGTGGCCTGGCATAAGGAGATTTTCTTTTTTTCTCTATGACAACAGTTGAACATTGGAAGAGAAGCTGTTCACTCTTCAGAGTGACCAAAACTGAGCAGTTTGGCCAGGACGACCATGCTTTGAGCAGCAGGCTGTACTGAAACCTCCTAAAGTCTCTTCCAACCTTTGTGATCATATTCTTGCAAGAGAACATGCTTCTGGGAAGAAATGCTCATTACTCTGTGATCTAGCAAGGACAGTGGGGCATAATGCTCAGTAAGGTATTTGGTAATGGGCACTGAATGGAAGTAGAAACACAATGAATTTGAACCTCTGTGCCTTTGACAGTTCCACAAAATTGATACTACAAATGTTAGGCAGCTCCACTCGTGTTAGGACCTCTAACATGAGTGACATGGTGACTACTGACATTTCATAGTAAGGCTAGAAAAAATGACTTAGAGGAGTAGTGATTGAAAGATCGAAGGCTAGAATA
>JAWWLV010000045.1:18682221-18709031 GCA_035041135.1 Platyrinchus mystaceus
GGGACTTTTACAGACAATGCAAAAAGCCATTTTTACCACATGTTCACTTTAACCTTAAAATCCCACTCCTACACTACAGATGTTAGGCAGCTCCACTCGTGTTAGGACCTCTAACATGAGTGACATGATGACTACTGACATTTCATAGTAAGGCTAGAAAAAATGACTTAGAGGAGTAGTGATTGAAAGATCGAAGGCTAGAATATCCTTCAGACCAAAGCTCTGCAGAATCAAAATTTCCAAGATGACCTTTCTTGCTGTCAGTGCATAGCATCTCAGTGCATCTGGTCTGGAAATCTATGTGCATGTATCTTCTACATGCGCACAGTAAACCCAACATTTTTAAGACATGTTGAACCTCCTGGGCATGCACAGAACAAACCACATTGCACATCTGCGGATGGTTTGATGCACATGGAGCTGGTTTGCAATATTTTGAAGAATTCCAGATGTGTGGCTTTTGGTTGGTGGAATATGACCTGCTAGGGCCTGGAAAAACACATAAAGTCTTCAAAATCCTTGTATAGAAAATCTCTACCCAAAATAACCAGGACATGTCCAAGAAAACTTAAATATACTGTAACATTTACAGAAAAATTTAGCCACTGCCTGACTCTCTCTCCCAGCATCCAGAAGTGGCATGGGCTGTATGACTTCTGAGCAATGACTGATAGAAAAGGTCTCCTATTTCTCCTCACTCTACAGGACCTGCCTGCTTAAAGGAATTTAGTCTCCCCCACGTTAAAAGATCAGAGATTTTGCAGAAAATTCTACAATATAACAGACTTAGGACTGAAAAGTCTCTCAACAGTACCAGTTAGTAGATACTTACAAATGCTTACATAGCAGTCTGAAGATATACTGATTATAGGCATGCCTGACAGTCTTACCACATACAGATCTAACTGCCCACAGCCCTTTAACATGGAGAGAGACAGTTCTCTACCCTTAGGTGATCTAAAGACAAGAATAAATAGTAAAACCCTATAAAGCTGAGAACACCTAAACAGTCCTGGTGGTTTTTCAGTGGTATCTCAGTCAGCAGCCTTGAGATTTGTAGTCTGTACCACCTGGTGACATGGTCATAGCTTCCTGTTGTTACCTACCGTTGTCTCTTACTGTCACACTTTTTTTTCCCACTGATTACTGCACAGTCACAGCAAACTCTGCTTCAGAAACTCAATGGCAGCTTCCACTACAGTTAAGGAGAATAGAACCAACTAGTACTTTGAATGGCTTATTCAGAGATCTTGTAAGACCAAAACCCCCCATGATGACTTCTACATCTCTATTGCTGCATACTGAGACAAAAACAGGATGTAAGTTTTTTGTATATAACTTTTGTCCTAGCTAGAGCCACAAGGAAAGGAAACAGGAGCATAGAGTAAAGGTAATAAAAGACAAAATAACTTTTTTTCCTGAAAAGGCAAACAAACAAATGATAATGCCAGAAGGTGCCATCAAGGACTACTACGAGATATGTCCTTCCATGAAGGAACTCTACTAGAGATAAAAGAACTTTACTAGAAATGAAAAACAACCTAATTATCCTAATTTTAGAGTGTTATTCCTTTCAGTATAACCAGACAAGGAACTACGGTTGCTCTAATAATCTATTTCTTCTGAATTTTTCAGCTCTACCTGTATAGATAATCACAACAAGAATTTGGGATTTAAAACACATCTATTGGCAAAGGGGAAAGGGCATTTTTTTACAAAAGAAAACAGTGGCTACAAGCAATTAAAATATGTCATTAACTCACAAGACAAGGGTTTAATTGCCATGAAATATATATGTAAATTTAATTTGCTGCAGGCTTCATGTCCTTGTGCACATATAGCACTTTCTTGCAGGTTGGTTTTGGTTTTCAAGCAAGCATCTTGTTTAGTAATCTGTGTAGCTGGTTCTGCTATTCACTTTGTGTCAAATATGACATGTATTCTGCAGTACAGTCTGCTTTAAAGAACGATATTCAATGCAATATTTGTTTTCAAGCATGTCCCAGATCATTCTAGGAACTGAAGAAAATGAGCTAACTAAATATAAACAAGTCATCTGTGTTCTGTGTGCCTATAGTACAGTTGCCTCAAAGATGACAGTAGACAAAAAATGCTGAAGGCATTCATTCCTATTCCAAGCTTGTTACATTTTTTTCCTTTTTTTCCACAATGACTCTTACAGGGAAGACTTATATTTAGCAGTGGCTTTCTAACATCTGTTTGCTAAACCAAATAATGTAGGCAAAGTTGTGGCTGGAGATAGTACATAGAAACAGCAAGGCCATAGAAAAGGAAAAAATGCATGCTTATGCTGAAGGATCCTTTTGTTTAGCTCTTTTGAGAGAGACCTCGGTGACCTTAGAAAACCTCCAGCTGCAGTCCGTGAAACTGGGCTTGGAGGCTCAGCAGAGGACCTTGAGAGCCCTCTACAGGCCATCCATGCCTGGTAACGCCAAAGAGATTGATCCTAGTAGCCCTGCTTTGCTCGTCCTCATCTGCCTTGATGTGTGGATGAAAGACATGCTTTATTTGCCATTTATCACAGTAGGGGTTTTGGTGTGCAACAGTAAGCCCTCCCTTTAATGATGCCTTCAGCTGGCAGCATTGTTGAGCTTAAATAACTACTTGCCAAAAAAGGAAAAGAATTTGTCCTCTCCCTGAATTTGTTATTTCCTTAGGGTTCCTTGAGAGAACTCCAATAAAGGATTTGAGTCTATTAATCACCCTCCACAATCTTCTCAAGTAATTAATTAGTCTTTAAAAATGTTTGCTACCTCCTTAGTAGTACCTAATTTGACAGTGCTCAGTGAATCAGCTGAGGTTCAGACTCACTAACCTTTAGAAGTTTGGCCTGTCTGAGCTCATCAGTCTGGGCCCCCATCTGAACTGAAAACTGCACTTTTTTCACTCTTTGAGGCAGGTTTATAGTACAGCACTGCTGGACACCTGCCATGAACGAAAACTCAAAACATATAAATTCTTCATAAGGCAGCGGTAGAAGGTGGCGCTGAGAAATAATACTCTCATCCTGTCAGAGGAACTGGGCGGGGGGAGGGGGGAGCACTCGTTCTAAGACAGATGTAGAAACAATTGCTCCTGTTTAACTCCCTAAATTGGTAATCCTAGTTTAAGGGGCCCCACTGGTGGAAATCTTGCTGCCATTGCTCCGAGGATTTTTTTTTGCCCAGATTGTGGTTTCTCAGGAGAGCATTGCGAGGACTTCACTGACAATTTCGGGTCCAGACCCCTTGAAATGAGTGTAAAGCGCAGTTTTTATTGAAGACGCATACATTTTAATGACACATTTCATGATGAACATAGATAAAATATTTCCAGTTTATTTCAAACATAAGCTGGACAATTAGGCAACTTCATGATAGAAAATATGAAACGCAAGCCTCTCATGCAAAATATTGCATATTTGGCACCACCAGGTAACACAGCTCATATGCCTTGTTGCTTTTTCTTGGAATTTTCAGTTCTATTGGCCTTGTTTCTAGTAAATTAGGAAAGCTTACAAGTTTCTCTCTGAAATGCCAAATACAAACTACTGGAATATCCCCAAAGTGGTCTTTGATTCTGTAATTACACATTCACAGACCACTTTGGGGACATTCCAGGGATTTGTATTTGGCATTTCAGAGAGATATTCACAAGTTGCTCAAACTGGAGCTGTTTGGAGGACAAGGATCTCATCACAATACATTTTTTCGGATTTAGACTTCTGATATTTTGTTCTGATACTGGCCTGAAAATGAAGCCGTTAATACTATTTTGCAAAACAGATTTGAAATAAAATTACCATTTTTAAATTATAGCCTTTTGATCTTTAGGTTTATTTCATAGTTCTGTTCTGATACTGGACAGGTAGACTCAAACATGCCCTCTGACACTATATAGTTTGGGGTTTAGGGGCAGTGGGCAAGTAAACTAAAGATGCCTGATCAAATCCATGCTCTTCCTGCATCCACGTGCAATACTTCACCTGAGATCACATTCAATCAGTCAGAGAAAACTGTGTGGCAAGGACACTGATATTCTGCATTTGGATCCTTTAAAATACAAAACCTCAGTCCAATAAATGCAAACTATGACTATCATTTTTGCCAATGTGAAGTACATGACTGAAAAAAATGGCAATGAGAGTTTAAGTAGAGAGACATTAATTCAACTTAATCTAATGCAAGATACCTGGTTTTGTGTGGGGGAAAGGCTCACCCCCTGGCTGTCAGAAAAGTAGAAATACAAAATATTTGCAGATGGGAGCCCATCTCTCTAGTCAAAAGGATTTGTCTCAATTTCCAGAAAAGGCCTCCTTTGTAATTCATTTATCATTTTAAACTCCTCAGGCATAATAGGCAGCACTTGTATTAGCAAGTTATTCTGTTTAATTAAATTGAGAAAGAGTTCCCTAAAGTCAGTAAATGACCATGCATTATATTTAGTATTTCTGGCCATATGGTATACATGGCATAAAAAAACAAGAGGTGGACATGCCTGAAACTTCAGCAGAAGCCATATTGCATTCATTTTTGGGCCAGAGGCAAAGGCTGGTAGAAAGCAGACTTTTCACACAGTAGCTCTGTTCTATAGAAATAAATGCAAAAGTACACTTTTATTAGTGGGCATTCATAAATAATGCATAAAAGATGAACAGATCAGTGTGTTGCCTTGGATCTAAGTAATATGTCTTTTAGGCAAATGTGAGCTCAAAAGTCAGTTCTACTGTATCTGTTTGCCAGGAAACAGACTTGCCATTTTTATAATAACGGCTTATCTCTTTATTAAAACTATGTTAAGTGATTTTTGCATGCATGCATGTGATTGTGTAGTAGTCATCATAGTGGGTGATAATGAGTATCTGAAGCCATATCTGAAGCTGTTAAAAAAGGCCTGAAGACACCATTCTCCAGCTGGTTCCAGGAGATTTTAGTGGTGAGCAGGAGCCTGAGACAATGGAGTTTCTTATTTGCTTGTGCCTAACACACTGTTGGGGCTGTAGGATGCAAGATGAGTTGCGCAGACCCTGATGGTAAATGTGGGATAACTCTTACTTATTTTAAAGGAATAATTGAGTGTCCTACTGTAACGTTTTTGGGTTTTTTTACTCTTTAACTGGAAATCTTTAACACAAAGACAGTTAATGTAGTATGGAGAAAAACAAATCTATTTTAATAAGCCTCCCTTTGCTCACTGAAGAACATAAAGTAGGAACACACCAGGTCAGGATTTTGTTATGATTTTTTTTTAATACCTGAAAAAAGAGTAATTCTTTTTTAAAAAGACTTCCTAAACCCTGACTTTCTAACAGATTATAACTCCAAAAAGGAAATCAAAATATGAGCTTGTTAGGGTTCCTTTAAGAATGTTCTTCATAGTGATGGAAAAGGATTTAAAGTAATCCCCTTATAGCTGGTTGTAAAATCTCAGTGATTGGAGAAGACATAAGAATTAGCAGGTAGCTGGACATTGAACCTTTACAACGTTTTTACTTACCTCTGTTATTAATAACAGTTCAGAAGACAGGAAAATGGAAAGGAATAACATGAAATCTAATATTTCTGCTTCCATTTACGCAACTTGTTATTCTTCTGCTTTGAGAGAATAGAAGCTATTTGTTAATGTTCTGGTTCTCCTTCTGGCTCATGTAAAAGGGCAGACAGATAACATCAACTAGCTGTGCAGGGATACTGCGTGTACTTTTTCACTCTACTGCTTAACGATATGAGGTTTAATTAAAAAATATACGGTGTCATATTTTCCATTATATTATTGCTTATAAAAGGGTTCTGCATTACACAATCATATTGACTATGTCATGTCCCAGGCAAAATATGCTAGCCTTTATCTGCTTACATCTGTTTTAAGTCCCAAATAGACAAGTTTGCACAACATCTCACTTTGGAGCACTGAAATTGTCCTGTCCCATGTCCAGGAGAGTGGACCTGAAGAAACCGAAACCAGCTGATACATTCCCTTCCATCAAGGACTTTGAAGTTTAAAAAAATGTCTTTGTACATGCAATGCATTTGTGTAGAAAAAAAAGTATAAATAATCTTTAAAACTTGAGAGTGGTGAAGACAATATCTATAGCACAGCTAAAAACTAGCATGATTGCAAGCATTTTTTCTTTTTGTCAGGTTTTCAGGAAACCTGTCCCTATTTCTGAAGCATCATAATTATTCACAAGCATGGGATTCATCACCCTGATAATCTGTGACTGTCCCATAGGACATACTTTCCCCTCACATATTGAAAATGAACCTTGCTGTGACTGTTTACCTAAGACTAGCAGTATTTTTCGGTTCCTTGAATGTATGACTGGAATAATAAACGAAAACTAGCTAATAATGAATGAACTTTCAAACAGATAATCATTCTTACTGAATTACATTCAGCTATAGGCTTTCATAAACATATTAAAATATACTATTTGAAGGACAAAATACCTATAGTACATAATATATCACAAATTAAAGCGATTTAACCCTTTTTCAGAAATCTGTTTGTGAGTCATATTTTTTAATATTATGTCATCTTTATGCTTTTAAATGCAGGAATTATGAAATGCTACAAAGGCTATTTTAAGGGTTTATTAATACCTATAAATGCACACTTAAGCTAGGCTGCAGCTGTAAACCCTTATGATCTAATTTATACCTGTACAATATTATTTCATATGTTTCTGTTATATTTCTATGTACCCTAAAAATAGAAACTTCATATTAACCCTGCTCAGGGAATCTGCATAAATTATTGCAATACCTTTATGCTAATATAATTTTGAGATGTTGGTTTAAAAAAAAGATGACTTCCAAGGCATAGTTAGTACCATTACTTCTGTTGTATGTTTGCCAAAAATGGAGACATTTTACTTCCTACATAGGAAAAATTTATCTGAATTAATCCCTCTTTGGCTACATTAATAAATTATGTATTGCTCTTTGAAATTTTTCAAGTATTGAAATGCAATATTATTTTGTTCTGAAAAAGTAATACTTTTTTCGAAATAAAAACATTTGTTTAAGCATTTATTTTTTAAAATAAATTTAACTTCCAAGAGAAAGTTGTTCAGAAAAGCTCTGGCTGCTTCTAAATCCTTTTCTATTTGGATTGCATTGAAATTATATCTGTCATGCGTACAATATAGTGGTGCATCTTCCATCTGGAAGGAAGCCTTGAAATGTTTGATCAGCCAGAGCTTTGGGTAAACACATTCACAGAAAATATACCACAATTCCAGACTGGCGTGTCTCTGAGCAATAGGTCAGAAACCCAGAAGTTTTAACTGAGATAGTTAATGTCCCATTATGGAGGGACATGATGCCATCTCTCTCAAGTAAGGTTTCTCAGGACTGATAAAGACAGAATCACAGGTTAACAAATCCTTTTCTCTTTAGCAAAGAGGGATTAAATTTGGGCTGCTAGAATGATGTGCACTATGGAGGCCAGAAAGGCTTAAGGAACTCCACCTTCCTTCAACTCCCCCAACTCCCAATGCTGTCATCCAAAGTGCTGTACACTTCTAAAAATGTCCATGGGGGGTTTCTGTATGGTTATGAAGCTTTCCTCATTCACATAATGGGCACATACAGCTTCTAATGGGCCTGAAATGTGTTAAGCTTAAAAAATTTTTAAAGGTCTAAAATTAGCAGTGTGTGACAAAAGCTGTCATTTTGAGTAGTAATCCCTCAAGACACTTGATAAATCATGGAGAAGAAGTAGATTCAGGTGAAAATAATTCTCTTGACCTTGTAATTGGTATGAATTTGTACTTTAAAAAAAAAAAAAGAAAGTGCCCTTTAAATTCCATAAACACAAGGAGTATTTTCTATGAAATGAAGAATGGAAGAGAGAACACACGTGTTTTTAAAAGGCATTTTAGCCTTAGAATTTTTAAACATTTTCCCCTCTGTATTTCATTTATCTAAAAAAGCCCCACAGTCCTTTCTAGTCCTTCTGGCATTGAGTAACCATAAAATTCATCTCAAAGTGCTGACCAGAACTGTGGCATGGTGTATTCATGCCAGCTCACTCCTGTGGAAACCTACACAAATGCAGGACATTTGCTAAAACAGAGGGTCAGACATAAAGAGCATAAGAGCAAGTAATATTGATATATTTGCTGATACATTTACATTAAGAACAGTATTTCTGATGTACTGTTTTTCCTTGCCCTGACTGTGCAAATTGCGGATGTGGCAAGCACAGTAAGTGTGGATAAGTAAAGTGGTTTCCTTAGAGACAATAAAAGCAGAAACTATAAAGCAGCACATCCTCACAACTGATGTGAATTTTAATGGTACTGATAATACAGAGAACAGACGTAAGTAGTCTCACTGTTTGTATGCACACAGCATAGTTCCCCAAATAGCTGAATTACTTTCCATATAAGATCATAAAATCTAGATAGAATCTCACAGGGCTGCCATTAAGCAAGAGGGCATGACTATGACGTTCCAATATTAGTATTGTAAGCTAAATATAGCAGCCAGCATTTCTGGTACCCACTTGTGCTCATTTCTTCTATGATGAGTAATCCATCTGTCTCCTTCATGTTAACAGCGAGCTCATGTGTATTGGAAAGATTAGCTCCTAGCAAATCCAGGCCAGAGCTCAGACCAATATGCCATTCCTTTGTCAAAATTCTCAGAAACAGGAGCCCAAATTAGGCATACAGACAAGTAATTCCTGAAACCACTGAATATCCAAGAGCACTTCAGCAGGACTTAGAGACAGGGAGGGGAAAGTTTGTATTTATGCAGAAATCAACTTGATGAAAAACCTTCATATTTATCTCTGGATGTCACAGGAAGTAAGGGACCACAAGCAGATATACACTGTCCTCAGTGATCAATAAGTAATGTCTTATTTTAGTTAAAGGGTATAAATGCACTGAGTTCAGATTAGTTGCTTGTATGACTACTCTGTGTCTCTGCAGCCACATGCACCATTCAGGGTATGTCGAGTCTTTGTAATCTCTTTTACAGAACTTCATAATATAAACTGTCAGCTGAAAGAAAAATTATGTGGAAATACTGGTCACTGAAAAAGGTGACACTGAAATACTGGACACTGAAAAAGTTTTGCTGCTTTCTAAAACCATTTTTCAGTTCTTTAAAACTGATGTGCAGCATTGTATGATTAGGAGAGTAATAAAGAGGCCATGGGCCAGGCCTCTGCCAAAACCTTTGGCTCAGTCAGTGCACAGAGATTGGCAGAGGCTGGGAATGCCACAGAGTTTTTATCTCTGTGATTATAGCAGGCACTTTTACATTCACAAGCAATATTCTCAATGCATATATTCTCTAAGATGCTGCTCAGTCCTAAGGGTGCTGTTGGAGATACAAAGTTGAAGAAAAACAGTTATAGCCATCCAAGAATTGCACTTGCACAGATCCACATCCTAGACTGACTTGTAGTGATTAGCCATAACTCAAATGAAATTAAATTTAGGAAGGAAAAATAATTATCAAGGTGTTTTTACCATGCACCATTTTTTTTCCAGAGAGAAGGTGTTCAAAGAGAAAAGGAATGAGTCTGGAAAAAAAGATAGTACTTGATTTTGTAAGTATTTTCTAGTATATTTGAGAATTGTTTCTCAAGACAGCTATGTGAGTACAAACTCTGTGCCAGCCAACACAAATTTATTTGGTTCTGGAATCACTTGTCATGCTAAATATTTGACAATTAACACTTTCCTGGGTTTTTGACCCTCCTTTCACTAAATTTCCGACTTTTTCTTATTATTATATAATTGCCTACCTTTATGTTATGTTACCATATGCTATGGTATGGATAACATAGCACATCATATGCATGCTTTTAAAAATAATTTCACCTTTTACCATATTTTTTCAACTTTTCTTCTCTAGCAATGCTTATGAAATCACAATCACTTGTGCTGATTTTCATGTCTCCATACATACACGCTCCCTTCTGTCATAGCACCAAAGAGCATCTGATAGTGTCTGATTTCCTATTACAAATAAGTTTCACAGATGATAGAGAGCATATTAAGACCTTGAAAAGTCAAAGAAAGCAGAAGGACCAGCAGCAGAGCATCCAATAATTAAAAATAATGCTTTACAAGTGTCTGAAAAGGGGTTTCTGAATCCTGACCCTTTAATGGACAAAAAAAGAATCTAGAAGGGCCAAAACACAATGTAAAAAAAAGTTTTATTCATGCTGCTAGTCAGGAAAAAAACTTTTTTGTTTAACCATTCTTTCTTTACCCCTACTTATTTGTGTATTTAATTGTATCAGGCATGGTAACATGAGAAGAGTCCATGTCTGTGTGTACAAATTATAGGAAATTTATTGAAAGATGTTTGTATCCAAAGATAATTTTAGCACAGTTTACATCTGTAAATAAAATGGGTTTTCTACTGCTTTTGATTTTCTGGTTTCATTCAAGCCTTTTGATAGGTTTAACATTACTGCAAAACATATTGCCATATCTGCATTTTATACATATATGAAAGGCCTTTTTATAGAATATAAAAAATCATCTTCTTGCCGAATACTATTGCACACACCACAGTGGATTCTGCCATGGAAAAACAGACCCATGTGCTTAGGAAAGAGCAAAATACAGATGGAAATCTGTTTGTAAATATTAATCTGTTATGTTTTATTAGTTATTTTTTGTTATTATCCCACCACAGTTGTGTAGAGCAAGGAACCAAGAAAGCTGCTTGCACCTTACACATCCTTTCTTTAGAGAAGACAAAAACACACTTTGGGAAGGCAAGATCCAAATCCTGTAAATAGACATAGAAATTTAAAAGGTCAGGTCTTTAATTCCTTCTGTGTCCCTCAGTATCTAAATCTGTTCTGTAGTTTTTACCTTCACTCTGGTTTTGTGTGAGTGTGCATCAAATTTCAACAGCCTGATTAAATTAGAAGTGGCTTTTTAAAGATACACTTCTGAGCAAGAATGGGGGCATAACTAAGCAAAAGCAGTTTTAGTCCTAAAAAGAATCCGTTTTTTTGATCATGTGACTGCTCTACTTCAACTTTTAGTTTATCATTGTTGTAACTAAACTGCCCATGCAGCAAAAACATATATTCTCTCCTCTTATGCCTATAAAATTGTGAATTAATTCATTGAATTTACATCTAGGCTGATAGGGATGGCAATCCCTATACCAGCAACTCTAAAGAAAGTTATGTTTTCTGACTATGGCTATAAGAACTAACCAGTGTTTAGGTGAACTGAATTGTACCATTGATTTGTGCCAGTGCTATACTTCATATGATTTTAGTCTTTGGAATTAATCCAATATAAAGTTCAATACCTGACAGATTTGGGGGGGAGGGTGTTGTAATCTAGTCTGTTAGGTTTTCATCTACAAAATAATATGTTTAAGGAATGCCCAGGCTCTTTCACATGGAGAACATCACAGAAAACATTCACTCCAAAGATGCAGAGCCAATAGCATTATTTCAAGTGATCTATTTTTGCCAAATATTGTATTTGTCCCCCAAAAAAACACAACCAAACCAAAAAAAAAAACCCAGAAACTGTACATAGAAGACAGCTGCTGAAATTTTAGATTGCTTAAATTATTGTATTCACTGATGTCATAGCAAGAATCAGAACTCTGGTAACTTCAGAGTGAATAAAGTGGGAAGCGAGAGTAATTTTTAAATTATGTTAATCTACCATAATATAAAGAAAAAACCATTTAAATAGTCACACGTTACATAACTGACATTTTAAATAAACAGCTTGCTGCTAACAGCCTGACTCAAAACAGCTCTTCAAACTGAGGATGACACTGCTATTGTGAGGGTGGGAGAATTGCCTGTCATATATTCATGTACTGACTGATGGAGAAGGGATTCAGCTCACCTAACTTCATGCTTCTGTCAGCTATGGGTGGATTCCAGCTCCACAGCCAGATATGCAACTAGGTCTTAGCTTACTAAGTTATAATCTTTCCTAATCTAGTTAACTGAATCAGTGCAGTACAGAGAGCTACTGAGATGGTCAAAAGTGGGTAACTATTTCAGGGTGATCTGAATAGCTTTCTCACTTCTGCTGGCTATTTTGACTAGATCTGACATTCATCTCTATTGTACTACCGTTGGTGTTTAGCATCATCTGAGATTCTCCAGATGTCCAAGATGTCAATTGAAGGCTTTCAGGTATGGTATGGAGCCTATAGGTGAGCCACACACTTTTGTCATAGTAGTTGAAGACTATGTTGTGTACCCTGGGCCGTCTCAGGTAAGGTGTGTTAGGTAATTGAGTTGCACCCTCATTGATTATAGTAGAAACTTAAACATCTGGCTCATGTGCAGTCACCTTCTTGTACACATGTAAATTCATCATCTCAGTCCATCTCAACATGGATATCTAACACTGTTTGCACAGGTCAAGCAATTTCTAGCTCCTTCTTCTGGATTCTATTTAGGCCACTAGTCATATTCACTAGCTTTGCAGATATCTGCAATACTCTGGACAAGAAATTGCTCAAATACATATGTTTAGCCAGTTGAAGCCTGCCTTCAGATTCTAATCTAATCTAGTTGATAAATTTCTTCTCCAGACAACAGAAAGGCATAAATACTTCAGTGAGTCTATCAATCTTACTTGGGTGATGTAACATATTTTTAAAACTGATTCTCTACTAAGTACAGTGGATAATACCACAACTTTCTGAAAGTAAAAGAAATAATTTTCAGGTAGAAAAAAGTGATGACAGGGTCCAAGAGTGCTAGCATTATTTCACAATGAATCATTACCATTACTTGGCCTGTGTTGAAGGGGCATCTCAGCATCCCAGTACAAATAATTTACTGAGCAGAAATAACAGAAACACTACAGACTTTTTAGGGAACATATGCAGCAGAACACATTAGATGTTATTACCATGCAGGCTCTCAAAAAGGCACGGGAATATATGATGCTTGATTTATAAGTTAAGTAGCCTCATCCAAAAAGGCCTTTTTTGAGTGCAAATTGTCTCTGAAAAAAAGAGGTTATTACAGAGTGCTCCTTAGGAAGTATCATGCTGTTTACCTTCCTCTCATTTGTCTTGTGTTATTTGTCTCCCATATTGGTGTGAATAAGGGAAACCCCTTCTCTCTGAGACTCTTAGCTCCTGGTCAAGTGACTACTGCATATTTGAGCCTTGGCCTTACATTATGCACTTTAAATCTTCAGTCTGGTGCCTAGACCTGTGCTTGCTTTGCTTGCATTTCATATCACAGGACATTTATAAACTCCAAAGCAAACATACACCCAACAGGGCTTATCATAACAGGCTGAGGACAAACCCTTCAGACCACAACTTGTTTGTATCATCTTGAATTGGGCAGAGCAAGTTCAGGTCTTCTCCAAAAAAGCAAATAAACTTTCTCATTAATTTTAGCCAAGTCTGTAACTAAACATCACTTTTTGTATAACTTTAAATGTCTCAGGATGGCTGTTTCCCTGTGAGGCTTCATAACATTGGTACAGAAAAACTTTGACAGACTTCATTGCTAGTGTTCTGCTAGAGGAACCATAGGCATCTTTGAACACCATTTCTTGGCATGACCTGTGGGCTCTTTAAAAACTTGAACTGTGAAATAATACAATATCTTAATGTTTGCAAAACTCTTAGATTCTATTATGATACAATTTTAATATTTTGAATGTAAATTCTGTAATATTTAGGAAGACTGTTCAGACAACACAATACCCTGACAGAATTTTATCCTCCTTCAAAGAAAATCAAAAAAATATTTTATCTTCTGCTTCCATACTACTACCTTTTTCAGCACCTTACCTCATTTTGTAGAAGGTAATTTATCAGATCATGAAAATATCACCTAACAGCTCTTCTTGGCTGATAGTATTGTGGTTTTTCTTTTTTACCTATAGACCTACACCTCTGTACATTGCTGCAAATTATTGAAGGTGCATATGTTATATAGTTCTCTGGCTTTATTTTAATATTTTAATATGACTGTCTTTGGATTGAAGTGGACTCATAATCTCATTTTCCTCAAATATTAAGAAAGAACAGTACATCAAAAAGGGCAGAAAAAATCCATTATGGAACTCCAAATCCTGGGGGGCAAGGACGGTGAGTCGGGGGAAGGATAATAAAGTATAAGTGAAAAGGAATAATTTTCAGCCAAGATTTTGTTAGAAGCTGCATTGTAATTTGACTGTTCGATTATCAATGTTTTATTCAAATTTACTAATATAAACACTAATCACACAGAAAGAACTTTTACAAGTATGGTTAACAGGATCTTTGCCAATATTTTATCTGGGCACGTATTGTACAAAGTTAATGTAAGTAATATAGCTACAGTAATATACAGCAAACAAAAAAATGGATTTGAGAATGATTTAAAATTATTCAGTTACATTATGATATATTTTTGGCAATTTGATTTTGTCAACTTTTTAAAAGGAATGTACCATTTATAATTGTAAATGAGAAAATTAGCATCAGAGCACATAAAAAAAAGAGGAATCATGCTTAGCATGCATGACTCACTGAAGTGTGGTAAGTAGGAGGCTCTGTGTAGTAATCTGAATTGTATTGAAGATAAAGTACACTTTGAATTCTTTTTTTATCTCTCTCTCTTCATGTAATAGAGATGAATAGAATTTTGGCTATTTTTGAACCAACTTTATATCATTATTAAAGATGTACAAGCTGTTTTACAAACACTAGTAGGGAAACCGGCTAGAGGAACATAAGCTAAGGCAAAAAACTGAGACAAATCTATCTGCTTTTATGAAAATGATTGCATATTGTAATCAGCATAACTATTATAGTAGGAACATCTTCTAGATGTCAACCAATACAGCCTAAATTATTCCTTTCTGTAGTTTTTGTGCTCAGGTCCATACAAGTCAGTCAAATCACATTATTGCATGCAGGTGCTGAAAACACTGCTGATCTCAGTGCTCTGCAGTCTCATTCTTCCTCCTGCTTATCCTGACTCAGAGTGTAAGCATGAAAAAACTTAAAGTGAATCGAATTTCAGAAATACAAATTTCTGCTATAATGAGTAATTGGACCGCTGTCTGACCAAGTGGACAGAAAAAAACTAGTATTATAACATTTTACACTGGGAAAAAATAAATTAGTCATTTCCACAGAGTGCACAAAGTGAAATGAAGAGAGCATGAAGTTAATTAACCCCTACAAAACTTATCCTTAAACCAGAACAAATATAGATTAATTCCTATTGTCCAATCACTCTCTAACTCCATGAAATTACTTCAAATATTCCCCTTCATCCTGTTTTCCCTTCAGACCGAACTTTCCCCAGCAAGACGAGGAAATTGTAATGTGAATTCTGGAGGCCTGAATAATTTCACGTTTTGTTCCACTATGGTACCCACAAGCATATTTTTATTGCATTACTCTTTGCAACATGTTCATCAATAAGAACAAGTGTGACAAATTCATCCTGTATTCATTGTCATATATTACCACATTTTAAAAGTTTGGGCTATCTAAAGAAGAAGAGGTACTGTCATATCATGTAAACAAGGGCAAGTATTAACTACTTATAAAATAGACTTTTATTCATATTAATGGTATTGTTACGGTAAATGTACTGTGATTTTTATGTATTTGTTTGAAAAAAGGGAGAAATCTGTATTTCCTAAAAAGAAATCCCACAACCTGATAAATTCACTACCACTAAGTTCATCTGGAGACTCTCATATTCAGTGCTTTGCTCACAAATTCTCCACTATCCCAGTAGAATGTCTCAGTGCAGGTCTTAGTCACCCAGAATGATTTCACTGAATGACTGAATGAAAGGTCAAATCAGAAGGAAAGTTTGGGAGGACTAGGAAGGAGACAGGTAAAAAAAGAAACAGAATGAGATTAATTTTCTTACAAGTATTGATCTGATGGGCTTTCTCTTCAGGACTCTTGAACACTGCTCTATTTCCCTAAGTGACTTGCAGCTCTGTACATACAGCAATAGCCCCCCTTCCCAAAGACCACCCTCAAAGAGTGAACTTAAATTTATTTTTTAAAAACAATGAGAAGTTGCTGAGATACTTAATTCATATCATATATAATTTTGTTTGCCTGTAAAAGAAGAAGGAATCTAAATAGAAAGATCATTAATCATCTATTTTAAGCATGCTTTTCCTGGATGTAACCACTACGGTAAATAGGGGTCTCAAGACAGCGGTCAGGTAAAAAATGGAAGTAGGAGGCTAATGAAAGGAGATTTTTAAAAAAGAAAATGGTTTGAAGGGTAAACTGATGTCTTAGAGGAAAAGGGGGACAGTACATAGAGAGATAAAGCTATAAGGATAGTCACAGAATGGAAGCAAGATCATCATTCTTTCAATCTCCCTAAACTTCGTTGCTTTCGATTGTGCCCTCAGGGCATGAGTGCAACACAAACACCAAATAATAAACAACGCAACAGGTTTTTAGGACATTCTCTATTTCAGTGGAGCTCTTGACCTATGAACATTCATGGAAATAGTTTTTCAGCACTGTTGTAAATAAATTGGGTCCTTTGTTGCTTGAGAGGGCCATTCTGGAAGGATTTTTCAGAACATAAAAGAGGCCATGACTACTGACAGAGGTTGAATGTGTACTTTTGAATGCAATGAAAAGATGCTCAAGAATCTGAATAAACTGAAAAAAAAAGTAGTAGAAACCAAAAAAAGTTCATATGTTTATATTCTTTATTCATTTTAAGTTTAGAACAAAGCTTCAATAAACCTGCCTAGATGTTTTCTAATGGAAAGCCTTGTCAAAATGAAAATTCACTAGTATTTACATATTCTCTGGGAATATACAAATTTCACTGCATTTCTGATGAATAGTTTAAATACACTTAAAAATATAAATCTGTTTATGTTCATCCATCTTTCCAACTATTGTTTGTTTCCCTGTTAAACCTTACATGATTTACAAGCACCAGGGCTATTCACTAGAGGGTAATGTTTTGGATTGTTTTGTTTTTTTCCCATGACTAGGAATCCAACTTTCCACTCACTTTCAGAAGTGAAAGCTTGTGTTTTCTTGCTTGGCTTAGATGTACTACTTTTCTATTTGCAAATTAGCTTTATTTGTTTGGGTACGGCTGGCCTCTTCATCCAGACTGGCTGCCTCAAAAGCTCAAAATTATGAGTCAACCCTCACAAAAAAAAACAGCAAAACACACACTTACAATGAAAAAATCACATGATAGGGCAATTCTTTTGGAAATTTATCAATAAAAACATGCTTCTCATAGAACTGATAAAGCTTTCAGAAACATCCCTTTGAAATTTCTCTTAAAATTCATAGATTCAGAAGAATTAGAACATTTCCTGAGGAGTTCAGCTTCACCAAATACCTGCCAGGTCTCTTGATCAGCCCTGCAGCAGTTTAATTCAGGGTCAGAGATCCCAGAGATGCCAATGTGCATGCCAGCTGGAATGGAAGATACAAATAAAACATGTTGGAGGGGGTGGTAGTGAGGGAAAGGTGTTGTTCTTTTCCTATGCATCCCTGCAGTTGGCAATCACACTGCCTCGGTAGTCTTGCCTGAGCCATACCATCTAGGACTAAAGAAATGTTTGTATTGCTTATAACAGTAGGGCGGATTGCAAATATGAAATTGTATCCATCATGTAATTAGAAAAGTTAGCATGCAGTGCAAACTGAGGTGTGAATGCTACACCTGTACCCAGACTGGGAACACTCAAGCTGTAATCGACCTCCCACAGGTAGCAGTGTATTTGGACAAAGATCAGTGGTTAGGTAAGAACCCAGAATCCCTCGCAGGCATGTTCTTCACAATCAAAATGTTTACTCTTATTGCAAGGTACTAAACTTTAATTTTTTTTCCTGAAGTTTTTCATTCCAGGTGTCTGCTTAAAGCTGACTCATTTTGATGTTTCTGAAAAAGATGTTCAGTCATTTCCAAGAATGATAGCAGAGGAGGATACACATAGTGGTTGTCCTGAAAACCTCTTGCATCACTTTTAGTAAGAAGCCTAGATAGAGCAAATGCACCTGTGCTTGACATAAGAGATACACGAAATAGGGATAGAGAAGTGAAAAAATGAGGGGAAAAAGAAGAAAAATAATGGGGATAATAGTTAAATAAATTTTCTTCTTCCACCATAGCTTATTCTTTCTGGGCATAGTATTCAAGACAGTCACTTCCTAGAATCTCCGGCCAAAATGAAATGTGTCAGAAATTAGTTTGACTGTTGTATTTAATGAGGAAAGGAAAATAAGTCCACAAACTCCACCTAGTATTCAAGAAGATGTCTCATTGCATTGTCTTCAGGTGGCAGAAGCAATTTTGTCTGACATCTTCCAGTTAGTAATAATACCCTGATTTCCTATGCTACTGGCATACGAACCCATTACTTAATTGGTTAATAAACAGGTATATTGAATAATCATGGTGGACTATGCCAAACTGCCAGTCTTTGTTCTAGAAACATATGCTGTCAATTAATAATGAAGATTTAATACAAGGATCTATTACAAGCAGTTTGCTTCATAGCAGGTTGCTATGAATTTGTACAGAAGAGAAAACACTTTCAGGCTTTCAAGGTCTTCTGCACTTAAGAGGAAAGAAAACAAGCAAAGTAGCTGACGTAGTATGGGTGCTTTCCCTTGATCAAGTGGAGGGGGTGACAAAGAAAGCAAGCAAACACAGAAGATTCATCCAGCTTTGCGAGATATCAAACTATAGAGATTCTACGATAACAGT
The DNA here is from genome assembly GCA_035041135.1 of Platyrinchus mystaceus. NCBI lineage: Eukaryota > Metazoa > Chordata > Aves > Passeriformes > Tyrannidae > Platyrinchus > Platyrinchus mystaceus. Next base: position 18,700,930 of record JAWWLV010000045.1, read on the forward strand.
GCTAAGAGACTGCATTAGCACAGCCAGAAAATACAAGCAGATAATCAACTGACAGTGAAAATGGCAGGGTGGCTAAATCTGGTTCAACAGGGAGTCTTTATTCAGAGGGGCTGACACTGCTGTGTTGTGACGCAGTTCAGAAGGCTTCAGAGAGGCCAGCATGTGGCTGTGCCAGAACAATAGTGATTGACTACAGATGGGCACTTCCTCTCCAAAAACACTCCTCACAGCTCGCTGGCAGGGAGGGATATGCAGACACAAGCTCCAATCTCCATGGCAACCACTTACTTCAGCATGACATCAAGCCCAGATCAAAACTCCATAGGCGACAGATAGTACATGCTGTTTCTTTCCTTGAATTAATAATATTGATTTAAAAGGCAGGTTCCATTAACTGTTTCTTCTCTATGCTGGGGATAATTACTGTATATGGTGGGAGTATTATTCTGGTGACTTGAAAACAGGAAGTGCAGCATTGAGTTAAATAATTCATGCTGTGCTGCTGCTCACTGTTCTTAGAAGCAGTTATTGCTAACTGGGCATGGTAATTTCAGCACAGGGGTGATAGGATTACAGAATGTCTAATTGCCCTCTCGTGATAAGATTACTTTTCTGAAAATGCTTTAATTCTTCCAAGCAGAGGCAAACAACCCAGACAAGTGACCAAACAAAAACAGCCTGTGTGAATAGTGCTGAGATTTTCCTTCTGAAAACAACAAAAAGTACTGTCAAGAATTCATTCTCCTTCCACCCTGTTCCCTTCCCCTCCCCAAAAAAGCTTTTCAAGAGTAACCAGCCAATGATGAGAGTCTAGCAGAAAGGGAGTTCCTTATACTACTCTTTAGGAGAACTGCCTCAGTCAATTATATGATGTTAGCAGGCTCTGTGGGACTTCTCAGTTAATCTTCCAAAGCTGCAAGGTTGGTAGTTGTGATACAGCTTCTCAGGGTGGGCTTGCTTTTAAAATTGGAGGAAAATAGAAAAGAAAGCATCATATTTCAGTAATACATGCAGAGTGCCTCAAGGAGAACAGCCTGAATAAATCAGGACAGTTCTACTTCTTAGTGACGGCTAGAAATAAGAGATTTTTTTTTTCAGTCTAGGCAGAAATATTCTTGGCATCTGAACAAGCTTTTCTGTTCACAAAGAGAAAGCTGCAGATTTGGGGATATATTAGGAGACTGAGTATGTGATAGCATTCAAGAATGTCAAAGATGCAGAGTGGCCTGGGCAGTAGGTCCCCTACTGCCCAAGCAAATGTTCTTACTATGAGAAGTGTTGATTAGTTGGACTGTTTGGAAATCCTAAAGCAGAACAGATTTCTTGAAGGAACTGGAGGTTCATCTGATTCTAACCTTGCATTGGAGAAAAAATATGTACATCTAATGAACTTCCACAGCAGACTGAAAGGTGTCTACAGAACTCAGGTGCTTGCAGGACTAAGCAGTTAAAGTAGGCAAGAACAAACATACTGCTTCAGATCAAGAGTTCAACTAATCTAGTAACCATAAGCCTATGTCAGGATAATGGAAGAAGAGGTCAAGAACAGACAACCAAGTGAAAGAACAGGGAAATAACAACATTTTCCTAATTTTTCCTGTCTATTTTCTGCAAATGGGGATCTGTGAAACTGTATTTAGTCTATTTAGTAATCTTCAAAGGATAGTTGTTCTTTTTGTATCATTTCTCCAGAAAGAAAAAGCCTGTTTTCATCCACAATATCCTTTGTCAAAAAGTTAATAGATTTAATACTTATTTTAAGTAAAGCCATTTTATTTTGTTGTGAAACTGGCATCTACTATATTTATCCAAGAATCTGTAGTTCCTGAACAGGCAGTAAAGTGTCAACCTCCGTGAAACCACTCAGGAGTGGAGCAGGAGAAGGCAGTCTGGATTGCTGCCCAAGTTTAGGTGAACATTTGAATATATGAGTCTTCAAATAAGTGAGGTTTGGATGGACAGAATTATTTATCCAACCATCTCTTGTCCAGATTACTTTTAAAAAAATATATTAGTCACAAGATTAACCTACAAAGTGTGGTGCAAATGGAACTAGGACAGTGGAGACTGTACTGTTTTTGTGACAAGGAAGGATCCAAAATTGGAGAGACAGGATCATTTAAATAATCTGAATGAGCTGAGACCCTGGATGCCAGATCTGTACTAAAGTTATTCCAGATATTATGCAATCTAAGACATCAGTCTGGATTTCATGTGTGGTCTGAACTCCTTGTTCACATGGTGTATAACCTGCAGTAGTGGTTTCTGCCAGCCCCATGTAGCATGAGAAACAGTTCTGAGGTGTTTGGCATCACACCTACTACTTACTGGCAACTGCTAGCCATGGACATCCTTCAAACTCAGGGTTAGGGTCTGGGCACTGTGAAGGGCTGTTGTTTTCTGACTAACTCAGAGAAATTGACATTTCTAAAAATGGATTGTTGAAATGTGCTAGGCACAACATTCTGTTATCTCTTCTCCAACTTCACAAAGCACATGCTTAGTTCAGCCATTCCATCTAAATGATTTTTACTGTGAAGATCTCCGTGTCTTTTCCTCAGCCATCTGTCAGTGGTACTGACAGAGTTCACAGGGCTTTGCAATTAAAAATCCGAATCACCATAACCAAATCCAAGATAAAGGGAAAGATACTAACTATTGTTTTCTCTCTTACATACACATACATACATATCTGTATATATATAGTTGGGACTTGGACTAGATGATGCTTGTGGGTCCCTTCCAACTAGAGATATTCTACCATTTCATAATTTATATAGACACACACATACAAAACTCATAAGAGTTTTCTATTTCTATTTCTACTCTATAACACCATTAGGATAGAGGGTTTATTTTACCCTCCTGTATTCACTATCACAATGTTGTACTAATATACAGGAGTACCCTATCATAGTCAGGCCCTAGGCCTATTGTAATGCTCTCAATGCAAGCATGAGAAAATAAAGATGATCTGTCAAGAGAACTGATATAAATATGAAAATACACATGAAAACTAAGGGAAAAAAACCCAAGAAAATATTAATACATTTTGAAGATGGTTTAGAGACTGACATACCAGCTGTCAACCAGAAAGACAGGGGAGCTTAGCACTTTATTAGGAATACCCTATCCAAAGGGTGAGATGAAATATGTAAGAGAATGAAGCTGGTCATTGGAAAATACCTACATGGGGAGGAATACATTTGGGACAAAAGGGAGGGAGGAGATGCTAAAACTAGAGAAGAAAGCTTAAGATCAGTTTTCTCATGAAATTTGCCTCTTAAAAAAAATTTAAAGTGATACAAATGTTATTCTAAGCTGCACCCAGCCTTAGAAGTCACAAAAACAACTAACTTCTTTACCCACATAAGGCAGCATAGCTCAGGTGCTGATTGCACCATTAGTCATCAGATAGCAGCGTTGTAGCCAAAAGAGTTGTAGGCACATGAGAAAGATAAGCTTCATAGGAAGATGAAGTATCTTTTATCAGTATCTTCATGGGAAGAAATGAACAGGTCTCTGAGGATAAAAGTCATTCAGAGCAGGAAAATGGACTGCATTGTCTCTACTCATGTGGAGTTCCTCTTATAAGTTTTTTATGGCACTTATAATTTCAGGCAATTAACTTATGAAATATTTATATAATGCTGATTAATAGCATATTATAACAATATTAGCATAGTAATATTACCATTGCCTAAAGTTATGTGATATTCAGTGAAAGATCCAGCAAATGAAGATATACAGTAGAGTGGTTAAACATCAATAGGAATGTATAGACAAAAATTATGGAGATAAGATCCTGAAACAAAAGCTATTGGATATCCTTTCAAAACTGAACTGTTTTCTGCTCAAGCATGTCATGATTTATATAAACATTATGTTTTAGTCTCTACAATGTAGAATCTAACTACAGGTAGAAGAAAGGATCATCCCAACATTTCATTTTTAATATGCATTTTGACATTGGTTTCTCAAGGCACATACAGCTTAACTGATGGTACATTTGCTTGTCAGACCACTCTTAGTACGTTTTGCATTATTGGTTAATGATCAGTGAATTGGAAAGAGAAGCTGAAGTGTCAAAGATAATGAAATTCCTGCAAGTTCCATGAAGAATATTGCTTGGTTAAAGGAGAATGCCAGAAAGGGAAAGACAGGCAGAATTCATCTGTTATATGTCGTGTTTTGGCAGCAGAACACATGTACCTACTGGCCATTCAGCCAAGCATACTGACTGGCAAACACAAATGTGCACAGCTTTGGGTAGTCACAGCTAATGACTAATTTCATCTGTTCTGTGGTTCATGGAACAACCTACTCTTATAGCCTTATCTGCAGAAGTGTTGCAATACTAAAAATTGGCAAAATTGTCAGTAAAGAAATGTTGAAGACATATGTTATTCTCTACTGTCTGCATGACTCAACTTCACATACAAGTAGCTTTACAAATATGTGAAAGCTCCTGAAAGCCATATTCTGTAGCATGACATCCTATCAAACACAGTGTTGAAATGCCACAGGATATATTCTAACTGCAATATTCACAATTATTAACATCTCATAAACTAAGGCTCATCATCACTGGAGAGTGCAATCATCCTGTGCCTTTAGTTGGTGTGGAGTCATGGAAGAGAGATGTATGAAAGGAAGTAACTGAGTGTACAGCTGCCTGATGAGCTGATCTGAAATGCATGTTCGACTCCAACCCATGTGGTGCTTCTGCCCACCCCCCACCACGACAGCACTGAGCAATCAGGCACATCAGGGACTATTCTGCTAAAAAAAAGTTATTTTCCACTGTGTTTGCCTTTTAATAGCATGAACTCCATGATCTGGAAGATCACAGTGAAGAATTTGGGAATTCTCATCTGGGAACAAAGGAGGAGTTTTCTCCTCTCAGTGGCAGTCCAGCGTTACCTGACGAAACCATAGCTTTGAGATAATTCAACAAACCACTATTTGCTGTATTTCTCCTCTACTTGTTAAAGAGACACATTGGAAAGATAGGACTGCAGAAGAGGTGCCTGACCAGCAATCAGCCTAGAATGTGCACCACATTCTCTGTACTCTGAAGGGGCTGAAGTGGCCCATGAGCTCTGAAGGAATGTTCAGCAAGATGGACCAATTTATTAGTATGTGTAGCTTATTTCCTAGACAGAAAAATACTAGAGTGAGTAAAGTTTTGCTAATATCTCAGGTGAAGCACTCAGGTGCAATGATTTTGGCCCCTTTTTTTGTTATAGGTCACAACGTGGCCAAAACTATTCCTTAAAACCTGTGCTATAAATTGTGCTGAGTGCATGTACAGTGTAAAAAAAAAAAAAAAAAAAAAAATTAGCACTCATCTGGCCACATTGACATAATAACATAATATTTATATAACATAATATTTAGTGTTGTGTGTATAAATTTGAACACTGCAATAATAAATCTTGGCACTAAAAATAGACTGACTTGCAAGCTCTGACTTTTAAAAAGCACAGTTCTATTCTGAGCTGGAACAATATGTTGTCCTTGGAAGCCTATTTTAAAGCTTTTCTTTAAGTACAGGTTTTCTTTGTTCAACGTTTTTTCACCACAATGCAACGCTCCTATTGACAGTAGTAGCAAGAGAAGAAAAGAGGTTTTTGCAAAGGAGGTTTTTTTGTTTGTTTATTTGGGTCTTTTATACATATAAACATCATTGAATGCAATTTCATTTGAAGGACAACAAGAGGTCTTCAGCTCCTCAGATAAACTAGGTGCTTGAAAATTGTTGCACTTACAGTATGTGCCTGTCTGCCCACTCATTTCTTACCCACTTTTCCTGTCTTAATCAGACCCTGTTGTTACAGAATAACAGTTTTCTCTGCTGGAGAAAAAATAAATAAATAAAAGAAAAAGATAGAGAAATCCTGTTGCAAATTATTAGTACTCCAGGATTCTCAGATAATACAATTTCCCTTTAATTTCATATTGAATCCTGTTCCTCAAACAATGCAAGGAATAAGAAATCAAAACCGTTTTAACAGGAAATGCCTTCTTCAGTTTTGTAGTTGCGTGAGCATGACCAGGCCGTGTCCCACAGAGGTCCCACATGCACACAGTCAGCGTGCCTCCAGCTGGGGCTGCCCGCAAACCCCAGGGAATGCCACCTGCATGTTAAGCAGCAGTCAGTCTCTGGAGATTGCCTCTCCAGCTAGGATTTCTCCTTAACGAGAAGGGGGAGGGAAGAAAGTGTTCTGAATTATAAAAGCAGAACGGGAAGCCCCTGAAGTGACAAAATGCTGAATTATTCATTGTGCAGTTTCTAATTGTTCTTGAAGTTAGCGGTAACGTTTGTAGCTAAAACATTGTCGTTTCTCCCTCCTCTCCCTCCTTCCATAGTACTAGGGAAGGGAGGGAGAAGAAAAGACATCCCTGAAATGCTCCCATCAGTCCTGCTGCAGTTGGGCAGTGAGCCAGAACTGAAAACTAAATCCATGCTAAAAACTAAATGTTGCAAATTATTTATAGGCATACATTATAATATCAATTCTGATATTTAATAGAGTTTCTCATTAACGGTCACAGCAACTGCTGCTCTAGATCAGACCAACCTCACCTGGTGTCTTATTTTTTCACAGTGGTATCTAGCATTAGGTGGGTATCTATTAAGTGCTTTAGAAATAGCAGCAAGAAACCCAGTGCCAGACAATTATTGGCTAAACTGTCCATGAGAAAAATATTTTGCTGTCCTTCATGGAAGGAGAGAGTGGCTAGACAATGCCTGGATACATAGAGATGTGCATACCATTAAAAGAAGAGAATCACAAATTACATATGGCATTATTCAGATTAACCTGCAGCCCCAGTTTGAATAGGACTGAAGTGACATCAGTCACAGTGACATCAGACAGTAACAGCTCATTCCATATATTCAGTATACAGCACATAAGGAAAAATTGCATTTCAGATGCTGGTTTTTAATTTTTGTCTACTAAGACCTACATAAGTAAACAGCTAATTACGGACATCCAATTGGCCGTCTTTGCATGTTATTATTATTAATTCCTTTAATATTTCACATCTTGAAACCGTATTTCCCCATCTAAATTAACTATTCCCAACCTTTGAATCCCACATTTCTGTTTTCTGAATAATTTCTGTCATCTGGCTTTAAATTCCTTCTGGCTTTACTGTAGCCTTTTGAGATGGTAAGATTAGAACTCATTGATTCATGTAATAGCATTATACATGCTAACATGTTGTTTTCTTTTTGATGACCAATGCAGAATGAAAAAAGGTCAATTAATCTGACACCGATGCTTATCCTTCCAATCAATATTGCCTCATTGTTTCCTTGTTCCCCCACATCTGCCTGTCTGTTGGTACAATCAGATTGCAAGGTCTTTCAGGCTGCAGACTTTTGACTCTATCTGTGTAATGGATGTGCACAGTAGAAATATGATCAGTGTCTGGAGATTCTGTTGTATTACAAACAGTTAATATACAAATGACAAAGAATAAAGGGTTCACTTTGAGGCCTTAGATTTTTTTTTTTCCCCAAAGTGACTTCAGCTAATTTATAACCCAATAATATGTTTAAATCAAATTATTTACTGGAATATTCATTACTTAGCATTTATCTTTATTACAAATAAACTGCATATCTAATTCATTAGATTCCCTGAATCTATTAAGTATAAAGTCTCAGATAGACCTTCTGTTTTGGTAAGTCTTTTCTGCAGACAGCTAGAAGCTAGGAAGGTATACCAGAAGAAATACTGATGTTTGCCTTTGTTCTTGGTATGTTCTTTTCCTAAATGTGTGTTATCAGAAATAGGGTCCTGGAGAAAGTTGATTTATAATCTGACCCAACATAGCTATTTTAATGTTCTTAGGTATTTGTGAAGTTCCCTGAGTTGGTTAATACTAATAGCTGTGTTATATAAAGATTTTGCCACCTTTTTGCTCCTTTCTTTAAGTAAACATTCTTAACTGTAGGTAAGCAAAATGAAAGATTGGGCAACCTCACTTTCTTTATCTTGTTAAAATCTGAATGCCTTTCTGTTCCTTACCTAGTTATTAATCTATGATAGTAATCATTATTTAGCTTCCCCAAAGTCTTTCCATGT
>JAWWLV010000045.1:18711758-18732691 GCA_035041135.1 Platyrinchus mystaceus
CCTGAGGATGGTTGAACACCTGCCTTGTTTTGCTTTGCTTGCATATGCAGCTTTTGCTTTACCTATGAAATTGTTTTTTTCAACCTATGAGTTTTCTCACTTTTACCCTTATGATTCTCTCCACAATCCTGCTAGTGGGAAAGGGGACAAGTGGCTGCGTAGTGCTTGGTTGCCAGCTGGGGTTAAACCACAACACCTTCAAAAATTTTTTTCATATATACACTGGAATCAATAAACTTCTATTGCAAAATTTGATTTAACTGATCTGGTACTTCCCAAACAGAAGCAATCTTGGCCTGCTATAGTAATAGGTCTGCATCATTTTTGGTTGTTTCAAGAATTTTACTGTGCAAAGTGCATTGTAACAGATACTTTATTCTGAAACACTGAAAAAATTGATTAGGTATAAATGTCAACAAAATCAATAACTAATTTATTTAGCGCTGTTAGAATTAAAATAATTAAAACAGCAAAGAGGACTGTTTTAGAGAATTAAGACACTTTCCAAAGCTAATAAGAAAATTGTCACCTTTTTTGGAGCTCTAGCATTCTTCTACTTTTGTATGAAGGAAGGAAAATTTAGTGAAATAAAAATTTGGGACAAAGGTATTTTCCATCTTCTTAATAAGTCATGTTAATGTTCCTGGAAAATCCCTGTTTAAGTACTCTTTATAGAGAAGGACAAAAATCTCAATTTTCCACACATTCTTCCTCCCTTGAACATCAATCAGAGAACTACAAAGAATTTCCCTTCTATTTCTAGGATTTATTTTCATGCCAAGAGTTGGAAAGGAGACTGGGAAATGTCCCTAAGATCCTCCATAATCCTGTCACAATGAGTAGACGGTCCAGCAAAGTAAGTTCTGCAAGGATTCACTTGTTTTCATAAGCCCTCTTATGTCATAGATGATTGTAAAGACACAGAAATTCTCAAGCTTAAAAATCATAGTAGTACAGTAGTACAGCATTAGAAATTAATTCTATCATAGCTAACTTGATTTGTATATGTAATTTTAGATGGAAAATGTATTTCTTCTGTCCATCAGAACTCATATGACTTTTGACAAGTAGAAGTGTGGCACTTTTCTCAGTCCAAAGCTTAGGAGATAATATGAGTATACATATGTTAAACATCTGTCATGCACCTTTTTCCATAATTATTTGCACTACTTTTTTAAGGGGGCACAGGTAGTCAGCAAGTGGGACTACAGCAAGTATTGCAAAACAAAGCAGAAATCTGTCACTATCTAAGGAGCTGAGGAACACCAGGTCCACTGACAGCTGAATATCCTCATGCCTCTAAATTTTACTTTCTCTTCAAAGGTGTTCCTCAAGTTTTTGAGTGGCTTACAAGAAGTTAAAAATCAGAAATACCTTCTTCCTATTTCAAAAGTAGAATTTAGCCCATATGTTATATTCAATGCCACAAAAAGTTCAAGGACCCCCAGGTATTGCCTTTGGATGAAGTAAGAGGCCAAACTCAGAAAAATCATCCCATCAGATCCCTTTCCTACTTCCAGGTTTTAGAACCTCTACTACCTGCTTAGAGTATTGGTAGTGGCCAGAATTTACAGTAAAGAGGAGGGAAGGAGGAAAATAACTGATCTAAAAATATAGATGATCACTGGTGACTTAAAATGTGTGTGATAATTTAAAAATCAATCTACAAAGACATTCTTAAAATTCTGTATGTGTGCAGCATCAGAAATCCTTGTTTAGCAAAGATAATTTACAAATGAAAAGCAGAACAATCACCACTTATATTTCCTCTATGGTTTCTGCATTTTTCCCAGCAATGTATTTGCTATTATGTGCAATAATTTTCTGACAGATTTTACAGCAGATAATTAGTTTTCTAATTATTAAACACAATTTTCAGTAAGGCCTTTAGGAATTATATATGAGTCATCAAAGACTCATGAGTCAGCTTTTTGTATTGTTCAATTCATAGTGTTAAGAATTTGTCACATATGTTAGTGGCATTTATAATATCTCCCAAATCATCTTTAACAATCAATTTTTTTATCACAAGTCATGGATTATTTTTCAGTTTTACATGATCTCTTCAGAAGAAAATGCAAACTCTTGGTTTGTACTGGGTCCAGTTTTGGCCAGAGATGTTGTAGATGCCCCATCCATGGAAATGCTCAAGGTCAGGTTGGATGGGACTCTGAGCAATCTGATCTAGTTGAAGATGTCCCTGCTCACTGCAGGGGAGTTGGACTAGATAGAAAACCTTTATGATTTTAGACTACGTGAGTTATATGGCTTGCTTCTAGAGCTAATTTACAAGTAAAACTGACAAATTATGAATCCTTTATGAAAAATACATGACTAAAATTATATCAATGCCATTTATGGGATAAAATAAGCCCAGGAAGCTGCAGCTCATATAACATAACTCACTCTCTTAGAAGCCTGCAGGATCATCCATCGGGTCAATAGTTTCTTAATGCATCATTACTTTCTGCCTCAAATCTGAATATGTTAATTATATGTCAAATAAGATGCAGTACAGACTGTTCACAGTGTGTGTTCACATCAGAACACACAACACATACATACACAGAACCACATATATTTTGCTTCAAAAGATACATATCAGTGCTGCCTGCCCCAGAACACCTGAGGGGTTTATTGCAGGTGCTGTCTCTATCCGCAGTCTTATGCTATTTGGTGGTTAAATCTGCATGCAGGTCACAATAAATAGTTTTCAGTCTCAATAGTTTCAATGGAAACACTTGGAGCTGTAGCGGTTACAGTTTGGTACTGAAAAAATTGAGACGTTTGCTTAAAAGATAAGTACTCTGTCATTCCTTCTATACCTTCTGATTCCTTAAATGATCATAAGATGCAAAAGGGTTTGCAGATGTATTTCATAATGTTTAGGCAAAACAAAAGCTGACACTTTCCTCTACAGCCTAAGAAATGGTTTTAAGGCTATGTTAGCAATATCAAGCAGTGATGCATCATATTGATGTTAAGCTTACTAAAAAAATTGTTCTGTTATCACTGTACCATAGGTTGTGTTTTTGCTCTGAGTATACTACAGTTATCATTAGAAAGCAAACACACATCATTAACTGCCCTTTGAGGCCTGAAATTTTTGAGAAAGCAGCAAACTGTTTTGACCCCTGGGGTCAGATAGCAAAGACATAACGCCAAGAATTGATCGAGGATTCAATTTGAATAGAAGAGGATTTTGCTTATCAGTGCAAATTCTCACAATTTGTATACTTTTTTTTTCCTTTTTGATGTGTGTGCAAGAGGGGAAGAGAGTAGAGGTGTTTTTTTGCTTTCAAACTGACAACTTCTTTTCCTTCTCTATGTTTGATACACAAAGAAATGTGAACCATGCAACTTCCTCTGTGGTTTTTATCCTTTGTGCAGCTGCATTCATGAGATCTAGCATTGTAACTGTAGTAGAACATGATATGTTATTCAGCTGGGATTCTTGAAATCAAGTTGTTTACACTTCTCTTGTGCACTTGTAGTCTCAGTCCATAGGTCTGTTTATACTGTTCCTGCCAAGCTGAAAGCAATTCTGTCACTCCACCATAGGTTTCAACATAAGATTTAGCATTGCAGTGAGTTGAGTCAGTGGCACTGGCAAGCAGCCAGATTTCATTACCGCTTCAAGTTTTCTGGCATTTAGCTAGTGTCCAGGTTCAGGTCACTATAAAATATAAAGTAAAGCTGTGTCTTATTTTCAAATTTAGTTTATATAAGCTATTATTTGCCCAGAGCATTAGGTGAATATAAATGCTCTGACTAAATTCATTGCCTGTGTGATAAAGTTGTAAAAACCTGATTTAGATGCCTAAGGATCACATATGGATTTTCACATCTTTGATAAAACTAACTAAATAAAAATTCTTAAAATGGAGAAAATCAGGATCCTTTCCGAAATCTCCTAACAATTGATTGCAAGGAACTTATAGTCTGGATTTAACTTTGTTAAAAGTTACGCAATTATCACTGACTCTGATGGTACTTTTTCTGTTATGTGATAACTGTGTAAAAGCTTGTCCCTTAAATTTAATAATGCATATTCATTTCTACATTTTATTAATTCATACTGATTATACTAGCATTTTCCACTTTAGCTTTTCTTTTCCATGACATTTCAGTCTACCTGAAAGCTTTGACATTTCTCCTAGAAAATGAAAAAGAAATGCTACCACAGCTCCCCTTACTGTCTCTCATGCTGGTATTTGGAAGATGTTGTTCAAATGTTTGCGATGAATGAAGTTTTAAGCATCTTGAAGCAGTTTGAAGCATATTTTAAACATCTAGAAATTTAAGAGTTGAAAAGATAGTTCTGAAAGAATTTTGAGGTCTTTAAAAGTAAAGCAAACTGGTAACACAATGAGCATGTGTTGCATTAAACCGTGCTGGAGAGAGAACCAGACATTTTCCTGAATCTCTGAGGTATGCCAAATCAATTAATGCAGCCAATGTAGTACAAAGTGTTCATGTGCATGTAACAATAACCTTTCAACTGTTCTTAGGCTGGTTGCCTCACACTACTTTGGCTCCTATGCTGACCATAGCTCTCTTGTGGGAAATCACAAAATGCATATTGGGCAAAGTACAGTTTGAACTACAGAGCAGCCTGTCTCAGGAAATGGAGTGGACAAGAGGAAATAGAACAGGTTACCTAATTCTCTTTTTTTTTTTTTTTTTTAAATCATGCTCACCTCTCCCCCCTTGCCTCACTTCTGCCTTTATTCCAAATGCCATATTTTTTAAGAAAAAAAGTTTTCCTACACAGAAGCACACTTACAGAGAACAAAACCTAATCATTTTAAATTTACACAACTAGCATAAGGAAAATATCACTCAGGGGAAGAAAAAAAATCTTTAAATGCTATCTTTCAATACTATTTCATTATCCATTCAAGTTGATAAATAGCTGGACTGAAAGTTCCTGGTGTATAGTGTTGCCAAAAGGGAATCCTTCTGTGCTCTTTCTAATCAAGCTTGGTTCCACTCCATGAATCACATGTCCTGCAAGTGTGATGTATTTCCAAAGAGCTTACAAATAAATATACCTACCAGCAAAGTACCCACCACAAACCAGGTTAGAAACTGCTGAAAACATGACTGTTGGAGTGGTGGCAACAAGGCTGACACTGCTGAGGAGCATTAGGTGGGACACTGCTATGGATTGGGTAGTAGGGTGGTAGCTGAGTGTCACAACAAGTAACAAATCTGTGATGCCATGACCAGCAGTTATTGTCTATATCAATAATTGAACCTTTATACATTTTTTCCCCTTATTGGCTGACTGCTCCCTTGTACTTCCAAAATAGTTGGAATTAACAGTGCTGAGATGTGAATGATTTGTTACTGTTTAAGGGTTGACCTAAATCACACACTACTTCTTGGTCGAGTTTTTTTGCCTAAATATGGGTCTTTAGTTTAATTTCAGATATTCTGGAGTATTTGTAGTTTTCAGTCTGGAAAACACAGATCCCTATTTCTGTGACTGATCCAATATAGTGATATTTTAAAATATTTCAAGTGGCACTCTACAGAGTAGAGTAATATCAAGTAGGGTAATATCAAGCCCTCTACTTCCAAATCTCTTAAACTGAAGCTTATCATCACCTTCTGAGACACCTAGAAGAAGAATTTACGTACTTCTGAATGGAGCATGTGAGATGACTCCAACCAAATGCTGCTGCTTCTTTGTAGCAGTACTAGAGCTCCATCCCTCTAGCCAGAGCATCAGATGTTAGTGGAGAGGTCCCACAAGAAACATACATCCGTGTTCTGCGTAGTCTTAGACACAACATAGGTTAGCAACAGAGATACACAGAGGCACAGATCTGTATTCATTGTGATTAGGAATATATTTGGATTTGCAATATATTTACATAAGAGTGTGTTGAAAGTGAAGAGGTGAATTTGAAGAAGCTTTAACACATGTAGAAACACTGGTTTACATACCAAAATTAATTCAAGACACATGTCTAAAATCATAATTTCAGTTTGCCAAAAGTTCAATGTCTGGTCTAATTGTTCATATAGATTGCCTTTGTAAAATAGAATAGGAAAAAGAAAATATATCTGTATGACCAGAAATAGATCTATCTCACTGAGACACACTTTATCTGAGAAAAATCACCATCTGAAAATTCTTTTTTTTTTTTAACTCTTAGTTATAGAGAAAACCTAAACAAGTTATGTGGATTATACATGAAAATTTTGGAGGATTGAAGATAAATGAGTAAAACTGCTCCTGTGTTTTATCCAGGCAAGCCTCGCTCCAGCCAAGCAAAAATTGAAAATCCTACCTCAAACACTTTTATTAAAAGGGAGAGAATTAATATGTTAAATGCTGCCAGAACCTTTTAATACACTATATGACTGTGCGGATGAATTGGTCAGTGAGTGATAAGGGAATATTCTCCTTTGGAGTCGAAATATGATCATCTTTCAAGGTCATGCCATTTCTCTGCTGTAAATACCTGAATTGTTTTTATTAAAATAAGGGCATGGCAAGCTCTGTTTTGAATGTATGACAAAATAGCACCTATAAATTTCAAAAGTCAGAGGTATGCATCTTGAATTCACTTTGTGCATTATAAAACTATCAACAACTATGGGAAGGAGGAAAAGAAACCAATTGAGTCAAAATAAAATTCAAACTTATACAGAATCCAAAGTAAGTCTATTTATAACCTCAAAGACTCCATAAGAATTACATCTTTTCTGGCATATCAGTTTAGAGGCATTTAAACTATGCTAACAGCCAGAGCACAGATGCCATACTGTGTCTGTCTTTAAAGCCATTGAGGGGAAACTCAGTGGCCCACAAGCAGATCCTGCTGGAGGAACAGCTGGAGACATGATTGCTTCTCAACCTCGTTTCACTAAATCTGTCAAAAAGATGTAACTGCATTCTATTTGAGCAAGAGTCCTAAAGAATTCCTATTTCTATTTACCAGTAATCTAAACTCTAATACAAATTATACCATAACATAAAGAAAAATAAAACTTGGGACAGTCTATTTTCCTCTATAAACTTCTTTCTGGAAAGGCAGGAACAAAACTGCAAAATTAATCTGCTCAGTTCTTTGAAAGTATTGTAATTTGGTTTACAACAGTTTAGAATGAGTTGGTTGTAAAGATTTTTCATATTGAAGGAAAATAAAGGCTTATAATACCATTGGAATGGTTGAAAACTCCTGCTTATCCAAAATCAGCTCCACTACATGAGGATGCTGTGGGCAAAGGAATAATGTTTGCATCAGGTTTAACAATGAGATAAGATCCTCAGACACCTCTGTGACATTGCCCTGCAATAATGCAGTGAGATTAAAATGCAGTGTTACAGAAACCAGGCAGGAATAATAAAACAGTACTGTAGAAAAGAAACACTTCCTCAAACCTAAAACTAAAACTCTTTTGCCCCAATCCTAGCAGCATGGGTCTTTTGACAAGAAAAGACATTTACCTCTTAAAAAATTCCAAACCCTCCTAGGCTAGGTGAAAGGAAATGTTTAATTTCTGCAATCAGATTAGAATGATAGAGAACTACAACATGCAGACAGAATATGATTCTGAGAAGGCCACAGATTGGAGGGTAAAAACCAAGCTTAAGTGAGACATAACAGATTTCTGACTTTAAATCTATTTCTCCATGTGCTGTTTATTTTGGCAAATCAATTCTATTTTGAATAGACTTAATCTGAAGCATTACATAAAAGTATTACCTACAGACTTCTGAACCAATTCTCTTGCTGATGCTTAGTGTTTTGGTTAAAAAGAGGGTAAAATTCAGAGACTGACCTCATTTTAATGATATAACTGAATCAAAACAAAATAAAATACCAAGAAGCAGTAGTAGAGGTCAAACACTTGAAATAGGCAAAAGACCATTTGGAAAAAGGCACATCGAGAACTAGATATCACAAAGACATAATAAAACCCAAAACATGACAAAGCACAGACAGAGAAAATTAATTTCTCATGACGTTTTAGGGGATTTTCTAGGGAACAACTTTAAAGGTTCAATAAATCATAGGTATTTGTATGCTTCTTGAACTCATTTGCTAAACTTCTTGAAAATTTTTACAGTATTTGTAGCAGGTTGGAGGTCACCCAGGAGATGATATCTTTCTCTGTATAGTGTCAAACTAGTCCTTGGAATATCATAGGCATAAGTAGGGTATAAATGGATTTTAAAAAATGCATACTTTCTTAAACAACAGCAATCATAAACTACATGGTAATTTGACCATTGGACTGAAAGAATGGACAGAGTCATTTTTGCCTACTCTGTATAGTAGTCACTTTTACTGTGCCACGAAGCAAAAACCCATGCCTGTAGCTAGAATGGAAGAAAGAAGATAAAGGGAGCATCATCCTTTGTACAAGGCACATGGACTATATTTACATTGCCTCAGGTTCTACTCAGACTCCCCTCTTGCCCACATTATATGGGCACAGCTCGCACGAAAGGAAACCTCGGGACCCACCATGTCCTGACTTAAAGCGTAAATGGACCTTGTACAGATAATGCATTCCATGCCGTCTGTCTTTTCTGCTTTGTATGTATGCTGTGTGCCCAATGTCAGACAGACCCACCTACTCTGCATTTTCCCCAGAAGGCCCTGTGTCAATGGATGAACAATTGCTCTTGAGATTTGAAATCAATATTAGTTTAGCTCATTTTTAGCAGGAGCCATGTTTCATTAATTTACAACTGTTTACCCTCTACTAAATAAGCTGGTGTGGACCTGAGTCATAGACTGCTCCAGGGGGTGCACTTCTCCTTTTGTGCAGTTATAGACAATGCCAAGTAGTAGTGCATCGCTAGGCAATGGAATAAAGTCATTTCTCTTAGAAACTGAGAAAAAGCTGTATTTAGACTGAGAAATGACACTTTACTTTGACAAATCATATTAGCTCAGATTAGCTGTTGGAAGGACCAAATGTTTCCAAGAATGAAACTTTAATTTATGAATTCAAAACATATGAAACTATTCCGTCCTCAAGAAAAACTACAAGTAAATCATTGGAATTATCCACCAAAAATTGAAACCAAACACTTGCAATCTTGCATGTGAATCTTCTCTGCGAATCTCCAACTGAAGGTTCAATGTGTATAAATAAACACACACATATACATATATTCAAATGACAAAGCCAGAGAGGAAGACCAAATAGAATAACAGAACAATAGGTCAGACTGTTCATGAAGCTACTTTACCCTGACCGTACATCAAATCTGGCTGAAGGCAGACTATTCAGCTTCAAGAGGACTATTGAGTCAGTATTTTAGATCTTTTACTATTTAAGGCAACAGAGGTAGAAAGGAAATCTATATGGGAACTTTAACTGCAAAATTCAGAAATGGTTGACATTTGTAAAACCTGACCCAAAAGCGCAAAACAAAACACATGTAGAGTCTATTAATAATGAAATTACATTCAAGAGCAAAGGTTTCTATGGAAACCAAGCAAGTAAGACTCATGCAATAGAAATACTTATTCTGGCTTTATAAGGAGCACTGGAGTATCACATGGAATTCTGTTTTCATATAATGTGTCTGCTGAAAAGATTATTTATACATGATTAAATCCTAACCATAGTTTTGTGATATTTTGGTACGAGGAGCCAGTACAGTAATTATAGTGAATGTACATGAATAAATGTAGAGTTCAAGCAGGTAAGAAAGACGTGTAACATCTTTGCATAATTAAAGTTGTGCATAATTTTATTTTTTCAATTGAAATGTGATCAAGAAGAGATGATGTACTAACTCCAGATTAGCATACAATGCTAAAAGTAAGAAAATTAACCAAGAACACATTAGAACTGGTGTAGCCAGGTGCCAACAAAATTGAAAACCCAAGCTTTCTCAGGCCATATACTATTCTATACCTCAGCAATTATGTGATGACTTAAGTCCATGTAGATGTGAGGTAGAACAAAAATAAAGTCTTCACATTGTGTCAGCTTTGAAGGAATAGATTTTACTTCTTCCAGAAGAATAAAAAAATATTTTTAAAGTAATCTTCTACAAACTGAAGAGATGTGAGTGAGGATACCTGGTGATAAATCCCTCTCACAAACACCAATTTCTTCATAACAGAGCACTTGAAAGTTTTGAGAGTTGAATTTAAAAGATACTGCATTTTTATGCTTCTTATGTCTTCCTGTAAATGGTGAGAGTATAGTTTCATATTCTAATATATCTCTCTCCTCTCAAGGATTTTCTTCTCCCTTCTATCACTATTTTCCATTTAGCCTTTTCTTCTCTTTATTTCTTCCTTAAACAGATAAAAACATGAGGAAAAAAGTGCTCTATATTTTTCTAAAACAGTATGATTCTTCTTGTAGTGAGTAGTTTCCAGTCTCAGAGCACTAGAGCTGAGGAACTGCGCTTAGCTGAATGCAATTTAGGCCACCCAAAGAGGAGTTGTAAGGAGAACTTCTGACACCTTTCCTTCAACTGTGTTCTGAGAAAGAAGTGGCAGTAAGTTAATTCACCCCATCTGAATTATAGCCATTCTTTTCTATATTTTGAAAGTCAGAGGATTATAATCAAGGTTTCTTCTCTCACTCTCTGTTTGCCCAACTGTCTGTTTGCAGTAGGATGTGTTAGATGAACATACCTTTTTCTTTTCTCTTTTGAGTGCTGCAGTGTAGCCTTTATTTAGCTGAGGATAGCTTTGAAATGTTATTACAGCCTTTTCTCACAGCAAAGTATTATTATATACTAAGCAAAGAAAAATTCTAGTTCCTAAAAATAGCTTTAGTTAGAAGTTCAAAAAGCTTCCTGTCTGCCCTCTAGTACTACTTAAAAATGCAGAATTTATTCCCTTACCTTTCTTTACTTTTTTGTTTTCCCCTAGCAAAGAAAAAAGAAATCAAACCCACCTATCTTATGAGGAAATTTTGAACATTAAAAATTCTATGTTAACGCTACTCTATCAATATATATGTTCTGATGTCAATAAGCTGTAGTTGGAAATGATAGGAAATGTGAGCAAATAAATCATGTGTTGTGGAAGTTAACCAAAGTGCCTTAAAATCAGAAGCCTTTCTATTGTGTAAATATAGGTTGTAAGATGGATTCCTGTCTCATTTTTCCCTTACTCATTGTCTCTCTCCGAGACGACCCCTGAAAAACCCCCTTATTTGATCCTCTAGGAATGCCTGAGACTGTCCCTGAAAGTTCATATAAGTTTTCTAATTGATCCTTTGTATACCCTATTTCTATTGGTTGTTATCACTGGATTCTCACTGGTTATAGATAAAATCCCACAGAAACCTATAAATTCCTTTACCCATAGCAATAAACTCTCTTTCTTGCCCCGCTCCTTGTGGACTCTGTGTGTCTCTCATTTCGGCATCCCAGAGGCCGTGTTGGGGGGGACAAGGGGGAGCTTCCCTTTCAATCGCCGCAATGTGCGATTTGGGAAAAATAGTCTTTGGTGAAACCTATAAGAATTTGAAATACTAGGACTGTATGGCAACTATTATTTGTGCAATGACCAGCTTCTGCAACCCATGGTGCCCACTTTGAGGTCTCTGCCGATAGCCTCTGACAGCCACACTGGAACCTTGACCTATTCACAAACTAATTTCACCCAAAATTGCATGCCCAGTAGCTGGATGCTCATTCTTGGGACTCAGCCTCCCAAAACTAGCTATCTCCTTCTGTCTGGAATCAAGCTACCCCACAGGCCGCACAACAGACACATTCTTCTTATATGCAAAAACAAAATCAACAACATTCATTTTTGCCAAAATATTTTAAATAGAACAGATATATCCTCATATGACCTTTCTTTTTACTTTTTAACTAGAAGATTGAATTTCTTTGGTAGTATAGGCAAGATTTTATTTATTTTGGTTGACACTGAAAAATCACAGAGTCACAGAATCATAGAATCACAGAATATGCTGAGTTGGAAGAGACCCACAAGGATCATCAAGTCCAACCCTTAGCCCTGATCAGGATCATTCGCTGAGAGTATTGTCCAAACCCTTCTTGAACTCTGTCAGGCTTGGGGCTGTTACCACTTCCCTGAGGAGCCTGTTCCAGCGCCCAGTCACCCTTTTCTAACATCCAGCCTAAACTTCTCAGCACACCTTCAGGCCATTTCCTTGAGTTCTGTCACTGGGCACCACAGAGACAGTTCTTGCCCCTCCTCTTCCTTTCCTGAGGAAGTTGTAGACTGCAATGAGGTCTCCCCTCAGTCTCCTCTTCTCCAGGTTGACCAGACCAAGTAACATTAGCAGTACAACAGATGCTGCTTCTATTCGGATATTGAAAACATGATGAATTTTAATAGAACATTTGAATTATTTCAAACCGATTTTTTTTATTTTCCTGACATAAGTTTTTTTAAAAAGATGTTATTTTAATCTGCAATAATTTCATCTGTTTTCAGTTTGTGAGGGGAAGAATATTTTACCATCTATTCTCTTGATGAATAAAATAGTGCATTGTTGATTAGGAATTTTGGGTTTTTGTGTGTAAACGAGTACTGTATTTGGCATCATCACACAGGTGAGACCATTAAAAGACCAATTTAACATTCTGTGTCTCTTTTGACACCTCAGTTGAAACCAGTACAGTTGGAATGACTAATAATCAGAACAGATAAAGTGAAATCAGAACAGATGCAAAGATTACTAGAATGAATAGAGAAAATGGGAAGACATCTGATGACAGAAGCTTGGACTTATTCATGTTTCTAAATCAAGGAAAAGGTATTTAGTGAAAGAACTATATGGATGGGTTATATGCTGTACACATATGTTTTAATATATGTGAGCTAGTATGTCCAGTTCAAACAAAATGATAGACTTACAGAAAACTGCATCAACACTGTAAACATCACACACAGGCATACGAATGAGTGTCTTGGGCAATTCCCAGAGTCCACAGTCTCCCCAGTAACTGGCATGTGCTTGTCCTTCCAGCAGTCAGCTCCTCCCCAGATACAGACACATATCTATCCTAGACTTAAACTACTACAAAACACAGTTACCAAGCTACATAATCTACTTGCCAACTAGTCCAGCTTGATATTTGCTAGCAATGACACACTGATGTGCAAATCCTCACTCACTTGTGCTGGTCCCAGAAGCCTAGGCCCTTTGATATCTGTTCCAAATGCCGTTTCTGGCACCTAGACCTCCACTAATACAGATGTACATGAAACAGAGACCCCCTCACCCAGGAAAATAGAGATGGAGTTTACTGAGATGACAGTGCAGGATATGTTGAGACAAGCATACTGACAAGACTAGTTTAAACACATGCAGACCCTTTTAACCTCTTATCCTTTTACTTTCCTATGCTTCATCCTCCCCCAGTCACCTTGATCCCTCTCTTTCTTCACCTTTGGTTTCTCACCCTGAACAACCCATAATAAGCTTTGATTAATCCCTAAATGCTCTTCACTGTATGCTGTAAAGTCACTCAGACTGCACAGTCCTCCTGAGGTCTGCTCTCATTGACTCATCTTGAAGGGTTTCATAATCAGTGCTGAGGCTCTCCTGTAAGGAGCCAGGGCAGAGCGTCCCTTCCTCTAACTGGGCTGCTGAGGTTGTTCTCCCTGCCACTGCATGTCTATGCTCATTTATGTTCATGTGAATGAGCCTCTTATGGGCGAATCTCCCTCCACTGACATCCTTGGGAACAGCTCTGTTTGTGTGCGGAGTTCCCTTCCATAAGACATAATCAAGCATGCTTTGCCCTGCCACTCAGGGCTGGGAGGCACCCTGGTTGCACCAAGACTGGTATTTGCCTTTTACATATGACTGCCAATTGAGGAAATACAAAGCAGTCACAGCAATTGCTGTAAGGCATTGGAAATACACATTGTATTGCACTACCTTTTAGGGCCCTGAAGCCATTACTACCCCCCCTTCTAGTAATTTAGCTGGCTGAGAAGAGATGCTGTGAATCATGCAATCATAGAATGGCATGAGTTGAAAGAAATCTTGAAGAACATCTAGTTCCAACCCTCCTGCCATGGACAGAGACACCTCTGTCTAGACCAGGTTGCTCAAAGCCCCATCCAATGTGGCCTTGAACAATTTCATGGATGGGTCATCCACAGCTTCTCTGGGAAACCTATTCCAGTGCTTCACCACCCTCACAGTGGAGAATTTCTTCCGAATATCTAATCTAAATATCTCCCTTTTTAGTTTAAAAACATTCCCTCTTGTCCTGCCTGTGTAAAAAAGTCACTCTCCCTCTTTTTTATAAGCCCCTTTAAGAATTGGAATGCCACAATGAGATGTCCCCAGAAGCTTCTCTTCTCCAGTTTGAACCAGAGCTCTCTCAGTCTGTCTTCCTAGGAGACGTACTGTAACCCAGAGGTTCCTCTGGTCTTGTTTCAACAAGTCCATCTTTTTCCTGTGCTGTGAACTCCAGATTTGCACAGAGGACTCCAACTGGGGTCTCACAAGGGCAGAGGGAAAAGAGATGGAAGAATAGAAAGAGATGGTCATAGCCCATGATGGCATGGCTGACCTGGATTTGGGCTGCATGGAGCATCCATGGACTCCACGCAGACTCCCTTGGACCCACATGGAGACATCCCCTGGCCCCATAACAAATGTCCCCATCTCACCCCAGGCCACCTCAGCGTTCATGGCCCCAGCTGTGTTTATTGTCAGTACCCATCGTCCCCGAGAACATTCACATCTCAGGACCAAAGCTTTGAGCCTTGTGTGAGGTTGCCTTGGAGACACTGTTGTTTGGCAGGCAGTACTGCAGAAGGACAGTGGAGGAAGTGTGCTGCCCACTTTTCATGGACACTGTTGCTGTACCCCTTTCCCTTTTCCTGAAATGCCACCCACTGTGAGCACCTTTATCTACTCTGCTCCAGATCCACTTTGAGAGAAAAATGAATAAAGAACTCCAAAAATCCTACAGCCTCTCACTGCAAATCATACCTAACACAGGACAAACCAACTATTAGAGATGGAAAAATATATAGAATAGCTACAGCTACACGTGATATGTTGAAAGCTACATACTACATGTGTTTCCTATTAGCATACATATAGGGTAAATTCCATTGAGGTTTTTGCTTTACATCAGTAAGACTGAAAGCAAAAATAAACTTCCCTTGTCTTGACGAATGTAGATGTAAAGACAGAGCTTAGTTAGCTGACAAGTTAATCAAAGAGAAGGTGACAACCCATCAGAACAAAACTTACACACAGAACACCCACTTACACACACACATATACACACACATGCCAGCCAGAATAAAATGGAGTTTTGTTTGTTGATACTCTGACCATAAACCACTACATCTTAGCATTCAACCTACCTTCATTTCAAACTATTATAAAAGTGTAGATACACATTGTATATATTACTCTGATGTGAATACTACTTTACATAGAAATAATATTGTGCAGGAACATACTTATAATTGTCACAAGCTCATAACAATTTTATTATCCCAGAATAAACATGGGTAGCACTTACAGAAGGTTTAAAGATGGGAGTCTTTTTTCTAAATTTAATGCATCCGTTTCAATCTTCCATATAGTCTGTCTGCAAGCCACCTCTGAGTACACCTCTTCCTTGAAAGATAATTCAGCAAGTTCAAGTGCATTTTTATAAAAGCACAAAAGCCAGCATATTATGTCTAAAAAAACAGGAAAGGGTTGCTTTCAGAGACAAATAAAGAAATTTTTCCCTGACTGAAAAAAAATAAACATAGTGTCATGAAGCCACTATGTGCCAGAACCTTATCACGTTTTCTACTCTGCATAGATGACAATCCTTGAACTACTGTGGTAAGTGATTTTTATTGATCTATTTTTTTCCCAACTATGTTATTAAATGTCCTTATAACTTCAATCCACATAGCTCTTCATGAACGAAATTTGTTTTTATAACTGTCCAAATATACATCTGCATTTTTATACAGAGATATCAAAGTACTTCAGTACTTTCCATAGCAAAAACTGTCTTCACACAAATGAGAATAGAATATGCAAGGCGTGAATCCGGCTTTTGGGATCTACTCTACACCAAGCTAAAGTCAGTTTGACTGGGGCACGTGACTACTTGTTTTGAGGGATCATCATCACAAATGGGAGAACATGAACCAGAGAAAATGGTAAGACATGGTACACAGAAGACTAAAGAGCTTCAGAGTAAAAAGCTACACTGTGAGAAATATTTCATGCCATTATTACACAGCAAGTGTACTTTGGAGATTCAGAGGTTTTTACTGTAAATAGTTGCAGTATGAACAGTTTTACAGTCTGCCTGAAATTAGAGGAAATATTTAGCTGCTCCATGTCAGCACAGGGGATGATGCTTGCAAATGAAGAAGACTACTATGTCCCTGACTTTCTCCAGAAGAATGATAGAATTACATCATTACATTTAAAAGAGGAGAAGAAAGGAAGTATCCTACCCAGAATCATGCAGCAAATCAGTTGTGACCAGGGAATTCACCAAGCTCATAACTGAAAAGAATGCTTACACTATATATATAATACAGATCTCTTTTTCAACTAATGTATTAGGTTGATGAGAACCTTAGGACAATATTTTCATTCTCTAGTTCAGAAATCATCACCAAAATAGAAACATATTTCACAGAAGTATATGAGCAATCAAAAATTATAGAAATTAGAATACTTGTAATAGTGCAAAAGCCAATTACATTATGGGCAAAGAGAAACAATTTTATTAAAATATAATAAAAAAAGGAGACTAGTAAGAGGAGCTGTCATTTAAACACTACCACAAAAGAAAAAACAGTCAACCAAACAAACAAAGCAAAAGAGTACTTATATTTTGGAACACACAACTCTGTGTCTGTCAGCTCCTACTTTTGTTTTCAGGCGAAACTATAGACAGAAAAAGAAGAGGATGGATGTGGCAGAAGAGTGGATCCAGGAGTCCTGAGTCTTATCAAAAAGATAAGAAAACATGCAGAGTTGCAGTCTAACCTTATTAAGTAGGTGAGTGCTGTATTTCAGTCCATGGAGGGCTTTCTTAATTCTGACAAGTGTAGCACATCTGTCAGTCTTTTCAAGTTTCCCTTGAAGCCTAGTCTAACAGCTGTTTTCTCTTCGCTCCACCTTCTGTCCTCCACTCTCACAATCCTCTGTCTCTTTTTTTGTGTTGCCTTCTGGTCTTAGATTTTCAGCAAAACCCCCTTCTCTTGGTAAAGGTAGATCAGAAACTGATGATTTCAGAGAGTTATTTTGATCTGAGGGTATATATTTATATAAATTAGCTTCCTAAAAGCTACTCCAAGACTTAAATATCATTATCCCTGTGATGAATATGGAATAAAAGATACACGTGATACTTTAAACTGAGAAAGAAATTAACTCTCTGTCATGAAGATTTTACAGTTTGTATGAATAAGAACTCAGCGTACAACCCCAGGAATAAAAAGTCAGATTTAAAAAGTATTAAATCTTTAACAGCAAAGGACAAGAAAACAATTATATAAATATATATATATATCTCAACAATTGCTTCCACTGATTTTACTCATTACATATTCATTATAAAAGATGCTTTAAAAGACGCTAAATTGTATTTATTTTATTTCATCCTAAAATCTTGCAGTAAAACTCACTGCCAACTCTTACTTTAATTCTGAATACAAAAAGAAACAACATAATGTGTTTGAATTTCTAATATTGCCTACTTAGCTCTTGAAGAAACTGCTTTCTCTGTGGAGTTAGAACATTATTTCCATATATTCCAGCATGGAAAAGGCCATTTAGGTTTTAACAAACACATTCATAGGAATCCATGATTCATAGCATCCATAGCTTTCCGTGCTGCTGGAAAGCTAAACTGGTCAAGAGGTTAGATGTGTCAAGTAAATTAAATTATTCACGACCTTTCACATAAATAGAAGCCTACGTCTCTTACAAGGCAGTCATTTAAATGAGCCTGGAAGGAGAGGTGGGATACAAGAACAATGAGAGCAGTGCATTTCCACAGAACAGATGGAATATTTATCAGCATTTTTTTTCTTTTTTAAATCACTATCATGACTATTTTGCTTAATATGCATCTGCCTTCTATGAAAACCCTGAATACACTCCATAGTGAATTATATCCAGCACTAAATATTTTTCTTATTTCCCTCACTAAATGCATTCTATTTGCGGCAAATACATAGCAGTTTTCTCAGTTTGAGGAGAGTAGTATACCTTTCCCATCCTTCTTTGATTCCCTTGCAAGTTTTTTGGGTTTTAGACTCTTTGCCTTTGACCATAGTGATATCCTCTTACTGTCAGAGATAATTTATACAGATTTATTCCAAGCATCCTTAAGTACTGCCAATTGTTCTTCTCCAGGAAGAACAGACAATCAGAAGCTCTTATAAATGATACCAAAACATGCACAATTTCAAGTAATGTGTAATCACACTGAAAAGACCTGTATATCAAAAATAAAATCAACTTCAAGCTGCATAAATAATAAACCAAATTGCATACAAAGTCATCTATTGCACAGCTATATAATGAATTTATTTTCAAATTTCAGTGCCAAAAGAATTATGGACCACCTTTCTTGTAAAATACTTTAAGGAGACACAGTTTACTTTGCTAAAAAAACAAGGATTAGTTCCAGCTGAGCATAAATCCTACACTAGTCAGACTTAACTCGATGATAAAGAGTCCATTCACTTTAAACAGAAAGTGAGACTCCTCAAATATCTAATTATGTCACATTTCAGATTATGCTGTATCTTTAGAGGACAAAGCTGGTTTAGCTTTTATCAAACCATTTGCATTTATACTGCTAAATTCTTCAGGAGTAAGAACTGGTCTCATACCCAGAGACTACACTGGATTTCTCCTGTGTGCCATAAGGTACACCTACAGCATTTAGTGTGTAAGTGTGCTTTTAGTTTGAATTCTCTGATATCATGGCATGTGTACATTACATCCTTTCAGAGCCAAATTTTTTAGAATGAAACTAATAACTCACTGCATCTGTTAGCCCTGAGTGTAGTAGTAAGTCTCCATTTCCTTGGCCAGCCTCTGTTGGAAACTCCACCAACAGTGCCTGTGCATTGGCCCAGGGGACCCATTTAAGCTTAGGTGCAAGTCCCTTACCCTTTTTGGTGCTATGTCATAAGTGCACTGCTGTAAACATCTCTGTTTCCATTCCTACCTCCTGCATGGGTGTTCTGGCTATGTGGCAGATCTACCTCCCGTTGTTCTTGCTGGACTTTGATGTATTCATTGCTTTGTCTGGGACTCGTCTGTCCAGATGCTGTGGGATGGCACCGTGTGGATGTGCTGTCTGTGCTGTGATCACTTTGGTTCTTCTCACCTCAATTTTCTTGAAGTGAGGGACCCAAAACTGGACACAGTACTCCAGTACTCAAATGGCATCCCTGTCCGTGGCACCAGGTGAACTTTGGGGGTTCTGTTCCAACCCTAACCATTCTGTGATTCTATGATTCTCTTCTATTTTGAAAAGATTTACTAGTTAATTGTCAGAAAATATTGTGACATAGATGTGTGTTATCATCCCCAGTACCTTTATTACAGATGAAAACACTTGCAGAAAAACTGTGGTTTAGCTTAGGTATTTCTTGACAACTGGAAAATATTTTTATGTCCAATCTGAACATATTTGGCATATAAATTATCCAGAGACAGTAAACAGGGGACTTCTCCACATCCAGACTATCTTTATGAGCATTCTCTCACACTTTGAGTTTACCTTTCCGTACAATTAATACTGCCTTCCCTTTACCTTACTGCAACAGTCTATGCCTTTGAAATACAAGCTTTTTGCCATCACTACTCAAATAAAAAGCATAGCTGTCCTTTCCTTTAGTCAGTTTGGTTATAAAAACAGTGAGGAAAATCAGACCTTTTTAATAACAATATGGAAGTACAAACTTCAGAGAATATACCATGTCAAACCAAACAAGTTTGTTTCTGTTACGTTATCTCGTCTCCAACTTTCTTGTATTTCCTGGACTATTTCTTTACCTATCATATTTTTGTTTTTCTTCATAGAATCAAACTACTCTGAAGAAGGCTGGAAGTTCTCTAATTCTGCAAGCAAACTCCTTTCGTAGGAAACTTCTCAGAAATGCAATGGTAGCAACAAGAGCAAACTTCCAATTTTTAGGGAGGTGAGAACTCATGAGAAGACCAAAAGCATCCCTCTAATATGTTGAGAACTCTGATTTCAGGAACTTCCTAAGTTGTTTACTCATATAGCATGACAATTTCCCCAAGCTGAAAAGTGAAAGAAAGCAATTCCTTCCATATGTCAGCTTTTTAATAATCAATTAAGTTAACAAGAGCTCTGCCATCTGCACCTGATCCAGTGACAGAATAGCACTCCCAGAGGGGAAGCATCTTCAGTTTGCATTCACCTGAATCACAGCTAATTAAGATGAGTAGAGGAATCAAAGAGAATGAAGAACAATCACAGTAAAGTCCCAGATGGAGGGAGGAAGCAGAGATGGAACTTTTCACGTCCAGCAGGAAAACATTCAACCTGAGGTGTTTCACTGTAGAGAAATAAAACTTCAAACTTTCAATAGTGATAAAATAGTAACTTCAGTTGGAATAAAAGGCAGCATTTATAAAGGTCGGCCATACACCAGCCAGATTCAGTTATTCAAATGTAATAATTTAAATGTAAATTTAAGACTGAAGATAATATAACTTGTAGAGAATAAATGAGAATAAAACACTGATCCGAAGCTCAGAGAATCAGAGGTCAATTTGCAGCTCAGCTTTAGAGATTTACCCCACTGTAACTCTGCATGGTGGATATAGTATTGTCTGACTGACTTATTGTATTCTTCAGAAGAAAAGAAAAAAGAAAAAAAAAAAGAAAAAAGAAGAAAAGAAAAGAAAAGAAAAGAAAAGAAAAGAAAAGAAAAGAAAAGAAAAGAAAAGAAAAGAAAAGAAAA
>JAWWLV010000045.1:18751140-18789298 GCA_035041135.1 Platyrinchus mystaceus
GACACCTCATGACACTTAGCATCACAGAACAGGGAGAGTTTACAGTCTGGCATTTGGGGTTTAGTAGGTGACGGTGACAATGAGGTTTCAACAGCAATATTTTATAAGAAACAGAAATTTCCTCCAAGAGGTGAAGGTTTATATCAACACTTGTTGTTTGCTGACGGTTAGCCGAGATGGTACTTTTTTCAGTATAACAAAACCAACTCAATTAACTTCTACATTACTAATATAAGAAAGTAGCTGGAAAATTCTTAGTCCCTTATTTTTGTTCTAATTCTCAAAAGACATCTACAATGCCTTGATAGTAAAACAAAGAAAATTTCAGTCGATGGTAGTTCACTGGTGTAGTGAACTATATGTGTCTGTCAGCTGCACATACTTTATATGCAGTTGGACCCATTGTCACCTGCAGAGACATTAACTTTCTGATTTAAAACTCCATTGATCTATAAGCATTTAAACCCTATGAGTAGATGTTTTTTAAATCAAAATAAATAAAACATGAAATAGTGTGAACATTTTAATAAAAAAAAGGTTTAATTTTTTTTTCTCTGTTATGTGGATGGCTTTCCATCTGAAAATATGAAAATATGAAAACTCTTTTGGATCTATAGTTGGATCTTGCTTTATTCCCCTTCAGGTTTGGGTTTGCCTAGTTAAAAAAAAAAAAAAAACAAACAAACAAACAAAAAAACCCAGTATTTCCTGTAGAGACATCCCCTTAGAAAATCCTCACACAATATAGTAATATTCAGTATTTGTTCAGTTTCTGCTCATTAGCAATCTATGAACAACAACAAAAAAAAATCCACTAGACGCAAAGGTAGTCTTGGAAAGTAGTAGTCCTCTTTCTAGTGTGACTGTTCAGAACAGCTTTTTGAAAGAAGTAGAATCCATTCCCCTGTTATAGCATGAACAAATCAAGACACCCAGCATCAAAGTTTTAGTGCTTACTTTGGCCACTTGCCTCTTAAAATCAAGTCCCTTGCTACTCTGCCATCCTTACTATCTTGAAAAATGCCACAGTTAACAGGAAGATGAAGAAAGTCGGGTCACCACTTCTCAAAGAGGTGAAAAACACAGCTTGCTATATAAAAAGAGGTCCAAGAGAACCTGATGGTAAGCAGGTGGTGATGCATCACACAATGCCAACTAAACCATATTATGGGGCTGAAGTTAAGGGAAAGCTTCCCTGGAGGTGCAGTTAGGTCAGCTACAGAGAGAAACAGTGTTCTGGGGGCTTGGGGCTAAAACCTACTTAACATTCCAGAGTTATTAGCACTTAAAAAAAATCATCTTCCACACAGCCCCCATGCCTATTATGAATCCAAACATCCAAGAGTATGTGTGTGCATGCTTGGGTGGGATTTTCTGGATTTTGGGTCTTTCTGGATTTTTCCATATATTTTTTAATTATACCTTGAAATTTTTGTTTTATGAATCTTCTGACAAAGGGTTTCTTTTCTAAACAACCTTAACCTAAAAGAGCAAAAAAAAAAAAAAAATTGTCTATTTAATCCATAGAAACAACCTTGCTTTCAATTAAAACTGCTGCTAATTATGGTATGTTACATCCAGGATCTTTATTTTGCTTTCCTCATCGAAAAGATAGATAATTCACCTTTCCACAATCATTCTTCTTTTTAATTACACCTATGGACAGCAAGGATGGTTTCAGCTCTCAAAGCCACCACCAAAAGATTAAAGCATAGTTAAAAAATCCCTTTCCTTTACAAAGCCCATGAATTTGAGGCCCTATATGGACTTTACTGGGACTTTACAGTTTCAGCTGTGATTTTAAAATTCAGTATGAAATCTTAGTACTATTAAAGTAGATGAAATTTTTTAAATGAGCAATTCAGGTAGAAATTAGATTTTATGTTGACCTTCCCCTCATCCCTGAACATGTCTAAAGACATGAACAGCATCCATATTTTATTTATTCACAATTTGTGTTAGGTCCTCATCTAACAGTCAGACTAGGTATTGCACAAATGTCTGATGAAACCTAGTTCCTAAATAAATTTTTTAAGACAGGTAGCGTGTGAATAGGCTGGGTCAATGTCAGTGCTGAGGCACAAAGGAGACAGTAAAAATTATTAAATAGCTGAGACCAGATTAATAGAAAAAAGATGGGGCAACTGCTAAGCAGGCCTAAGGTAGGCAACATTTAAAATTCATTGTGCAGCACGACCAATTATGTGTTTAAAGGACACATTTTCACCATCTTTTATTGCACTCAATCACTACAAGTTCCAGTACTGGATTCTTGAAATTTGGCACATGTTGCACAGGAAGGCATATAACTGGATATTAACATTTTAACATCTCTTGCATTTTCTAGTCAAAATATTGGCTTCCAATTTGCTTTTGTGGTTTTATTTGTCTCAGGCTAATGTACAGTATGTGATAGACCAGATTTCCACAAGAAAATCAGAGAGTAATTTTCTTTTTCACAGATAGGCAAGTGAGGTCAGAAGGGATCACAATGGTCATTCAGCCTAATCCCATTTATTGCTTTCAGGCAATGATTCTTGCATCTACCTAGATTGTTGCCCATATTTAAAGACTTTGCCTTCCTGAGACTTATCCTGCCCTCTGGGAGTTACGTTTGATAGGCGGTTATCCTCTCTTTAAAAAAAAAAAAAAAGGGAAAATTTTATTTTCAGTTTGAACTTTGACCTGAAATTGTAGCCATTTTACACATTTTTTTCTGTTAGCTTATAGAGCGCTTCACATAATTTAATGATCTAAGAAATACATCAAGAAAAAATATATTTCTTCTACTATGTTATGAGCTGCCCATACTAAAAACTTGTGCACATCAAAACTATAGTTCTAAGAAATTTACACTGTATACAAAAATAAGCAGAATTCTAGTAGATTTGGAAGCCAAGTGTATTCTAAAATGGACTTACAATGTCAAGGGAGTCAGCTTTTACTCTCAGTGACAAAGAGTGTGTCTCCACCTAATTTAATTAGTGTGAGAGCATATTTTTTTGGGTCATGTTTGGTGGACAAGCATGGTCGAAATAATGAAGACAAATAGCAGACCAGCAAACACTGAAGTGAACATAATCATTTAGAAGCTTAACAATTTCTTTTTTCCTCAAAATAAAACACACTGGAACTACGAGTTATGTCTGAGAAAAGGCAGTTTGAATATAACAACACATTCATATTTCAACACAGCACAGCACTGTTGTCAATGATAGAGATGTTCTTCACACAAGCAAAGAAAATACTATGGAATGAGAGTCCCTGTGTCAGCTTCTTGAAGTAAAAGTTATATTAAACTTCATACATGAGCAGTGATAATAGTGATAATACATTATACATGTATTAAAAAGTTCCATCAAGCAGTGGGTATTTATAAGGTGGTAAGGTAAGAAATTAAAGAGAGTGTAGAAATCAACAGATAACAAATGAGCACATGGACAGTGCCAAGAGTATAACATAGGATCACTTATTTTTTTAGGAAATTGACAAAGCAATGTACAAAATAATAATAAAAAAAAAGTTGTCTGGTAAGGAGAGATATGACTGCTTAGCATTTCAGAAAAAATTGCATAAGCTAGTAATTTCTATATATACATACATATGTGTATGTATATATAGTATTTTATATCATGTTAATTTTTTGATTTTGCCTTTTATGTCTTCGTATATTGGTATTTTACATCTGCATCTCAATTTTACATATACATCACAAAGTCAGCTGGAAACCTCTGTTAGTATGACTAGTCAGGGCAGATTTTGTAGAAAGTGACAGAACTCCAGAAATACAGATTCTGTGTTCTACAAGAGACATGTCAAAATAGGTTTTAGTCCTGAAAATATTTTCCATTGGGGTGGCAGGAGGACACAAAAATAAGAATCTTACTGTTTAAGATGAAGAAAAAATGGTCAGAAGCAAACAGTATTGCTAAGTCAGTAGTCTACTGGAGGGAACAGTTAGTCATTAATAGTATTTATGCACTTGGGAGAACTAACAAAATAAACCCTTCTGCAAGTTGCATGCAATAGCTTTAAAGCTGCAGAATAAACTTTCAACTTTAGTAGAATATTGTCCACTACTGATTTAAAAGTCCACTAGCAAAGCCAAGGTTAAAAACATACAAAGGAGATATCAGGAGAAAATCAGTCAGAATTCAACTATTTGCAAATCGTACACAGCTACAACAGGACAAAGAATCCATTATCCTCTGTTTATTTGCTTGAGCCCTTTAGCATATATTATGCACTCCACTAAAACCAAGGTTTCAATTGAGCAATCTGTTTGTCCCAACTTTGGGGCTGGTGAATAGAAATAGTTGCCTTGAAGGTGCCACTTACTTCCCAGGAGAATTATTCCTGGGAACAGGTCTGATTCTGCTGTCAAGATTTAATTTTGATTTGGAGTATATGGGAGAGGAGTTGCAGGCAGTTTTACTAAAATTCCACCAAGTCAATTTGTAATAAAATGTGAACAGAACTCAGTAAGAGAAGAGACTTTTTTTGCAAATATTTTCTTTTTATATTTTTGCCTTTTTTTGACATAGTGTTCAAGCTAAATGTTTCACTTTCACACAGACCATCTTACAAAATGTAGGTCTATCACTGTTTTCACAAAGCTGTGCAATTTTCTGATTTTTCAAATCTGTTGATCAAGATGGCTGACAGTGTGGCAAAAAGTAACAGATGTCTAGAGTCTCAGTCTGCGGAGATCATCACTAAGTCATTAGCAATTATCTACAAATAATTTCCGATGGCCTTATATAGAGGCTTTTTCCTCAGTTAAAGCAAACTGATAGCATATATAAACTGCCAAGATTTAGTCTGTCTTCATAAATTTTCCTGTTTTCCTGTATTTTATGAAGACAGACTAAATCTTGGCAGTTTATATATGCTACTGGTAATGAAATATTTGGACTTACTCTAATTTGCAAATATGAAGAATACAGTTTTAAAAAATATGAAGAATACCAGTTTTAAAAATTAATAGCCTATATGGTACATGCACATTTTTGAGACTGCTGTGTGTTTTCCTGCTGCAGAAAGAATGCTTGACACTTTAGAAAGCCACAAGCCATTTATGAAATATATGCACATATATTTTAAAATATATTAGATAAACGATATAACAAATATTTTAACCTTCTTCTAACAAACTGAGTTAATATTTCACATCCTTTATGGAGGAGTGGACCATCAGATTTATTTCTCCAAAATAATATTAATTAAAAACCAAAGCAGTGATCACTATTATTCTGTCCTCTTTTTAAAAAGTTCTGAAATGAACTCCTGCTCTATCATAAAAGAATGAGTTGCCTTGGCCTACCCTAATACATACTTCACATTGATGTAGTCTTATTTATACTTTCTTATCAAAATACTAATTACACCCAAGCCTTAAAAACAGTTCGAAGAAAAATATAATTATGAAGGAAAGCCTAGAATTTAAAATGCTTTATATTTTATTTCCTAAATGTCTGATTTTCCTCCACATCTACCAAAAAAAGATGGAATCAGCCACTCTCAATAAGCAGATCAATATATATTAAAGGCAGATGAGACATGATTTTAATTATGTAAGTTTTAAGAGGAAATATTTTGATCATTCATCACTTCTCTCTACATCCAGGTGAAAAAATAAGAATTAAATCTTGTGGAGTGTTCAGTGCCTTCTATTGTAACTTCTGATCCTCACTAATCCTGCCTTTTGGGAAAAGAGATTAATTCAGAGGAGAAAGAAACTGTCCAAAAGCACTGAGTGAGTGTCAAGTTGTTACCTGCTATTTCATATTTATATTTACCACTAGACTGGTAAATAAAACCCATGCACAGTTTGAACAGATGTGGAAGAACTGAGGGCAATAGGAAATAATTCATGTTAATGGGATTCCTTCCCATATCCCCAGCCTCTTTTTCCACCTGTATAGCTATTTATAGAAACAGAGATTTGAGATCAGAATATACACCATTTCACAAATCACAACATTGATGACTGAGGTGCAAGCAGTTACCCAGAGTCAAATCTAGTCCATTTCAGCAACTTGATCAGATACTAATGTTCCCACCAGTAATATCTATTTTATTTCACATAAAGTCTGAGGAAAGGGAAAAGCTGGACTAAGTGTCACTGCTGCATTTGCAGGCTTTATAGACCCTGAAATGTCTCTGTGCCATTTTTCAGAACACTGTAATGAAATTATATCTCTTGTCTCCAAGGAGAGAGATATCTAGAGCCATATCTAGAGCCACCAAAATGCCATCTGCTAACAGGGAAAGTGTTCTTGCCACTTTTATTCACTTATGAAGGGTTGTACTCCTTAAACAGAATGATTTTCTTCTAAGCCCAAATTTGTAGGAACAAAGGAGGAAGAACCTGCCTTCCTATAAACCATTTGTTACCTCTGAAACTACATTTACATTTACCAGGGTATGATTAAAACCAGAACTTTTTGCCAGAGACATTTGAAGTTTAAATACATGTTATTGCAGTTTGGTATTTATGGAGATTACTGGGGTTTATAAGCTTTAAAAGAGGAAAAAAGCCAACATTTTCAGGTTGTTTGGATTGTAAACATTTAGAGATTACATACTCATGTAACAAAAAAAGAACTTTGTTCTGTTTACATAATCAGCCACTAAATATGCTATAAAGAAACTTCTTCAAGCTGATGCACTGCACTGTTAAACACATGATGTTGGGTTTTTATAACAACTGTCTTTAGTCATGGTACTGCATTAGAAGGGCCAAGTAGCAGCACCTCCACAAGGGTACCCCAGGAGATGAATAGATTACTTTAAAAGTTATTACAGTTCACTCTCTGTTCCTCTTTCTCCTAAGAGTATGGACAGCAGTGGGAATTGGCTGACACTTGAATATTGGTGCCTCCAAATCATCTTTTTGTATCAGTATGGAGGCCATTTCAGAGATTTCTCCTGCCTGAGAACACAAGTACGTTAATCAGAGGTACAGAAACACATAAATCATAGGATCATAGAGTAGTTTGGATCAGAAAGGACCTCTAAAGGTCATCTAGTCCAACCGCCTGCAAGTGAGGTTTTTCAGAGACCTGTCCAATCTAACCTTATATGTTTTCAGGGACAGGGTATCTACCACCTCTCTATTCCCACCTCTCTATTCCAGTGCTTACCATTATACCTCATTGTAAAAAAAAAACTTCTTCCTAACGCCTAACCTAAATCGGCTCTTCTTTGGTTTGAAACCATTTCCCCTTGTCCTATCACAACAGGCCCTGCTAAACTGTCTCCATCTCTCTTATAAGTTCCCATCTTTCTAATAAAGTCTCCTTCCAACCTTCTCTTTTCCAGACTGAAAAACCCCAGCTGTTATAATCTCTGTGGCCCTCATCTAGACCTGCTCCAACAGGTCTTTTCCAGGCAATCTGTTTCTCTGAAGAAAAAAATTAGTCACAAGCTTTATATACCTTAGAATAATTTCCCCTGGAAGTTAAGTGATGAGAGTCTGGAGAAGATTTAGTAATGCAAAGCATAATTGCAGGGGACAGATTAGGTCATAAATTGTCTTTAATGAATGTAAGATTAACAGTTCCAAAGAAAGTGTGGCTTGCATACTGTATCATCCTATTCCCACAAGGAGCTTCATATATTGAAACAATGAGACATTCTCTTTTAAGTGATCAAGAGAAATTAAAACCCGCTGAGCTGAGTATTAAGACAAGTTACAAGAAGGCTGATTTGCACAAAAAGTACTTTTTGTCCCTTACTTTTGTTGTAGAAGTCCGAGTTAACCATAGACTGAACGCGTGTTCAATATTGCAAGCCCAAATCCAGTAGTCAGGTCATTGCATACCTAAAGGCACTTCTGCATTTCCAAGCATTTAGATTAACTAAGTCAAGCTGACAAGAACGTTTACTAGATGTATTTTCCTCTTTATGTTGAGCTTAACCCACAGCCATTTGGTCAGGGAGTACTTTCCATTTGGATTTAGGCTTTCTTGGCTCTATGATCTGTTCCTTTTGTGTGTAGTCCATCTGGTTTGTTTATGTAAATTTTTAAATAAACCATGAAAATAAGCATTTTTCACCATTTTTGGTGAAATATCTGTTTCAATTTCTGTTCCAATTTCTGTTCCAATTGCTGGTTGACTTCGGCATACATCCGGTCACAGAGGGCATCCCTTCTACCAGTCGTTCTAGGCAGAAACACATGGGTTGCTTGCTTACTTGTTACTAAGGACAGTCTTGCACTTCCTGCCTGCTTCTCATATGTATTGTTGAAGAGGCGATTCACTGGAGCCCAAAAATAATTGCAGTTTGGAAAATAAACAATCTTTTCTATACAATCCTCTTCTTTGCCCACATTTTTTTCAGTCTGACTTTTTATTAACAGTGTCCCTTTTATTGCCTGCTTTTCTTTTTTACCTGCTGTGTTTCCAAGAGGACCACTTCTCTTGAAGGATAAAAGTATACCGTAAAAAGAAACCATGGGAGCAAAGCCAAGTTATTAGACTATCAAATGAAATTGAAATCTATCTTAGGAGATTCTGAGCTTCGTTTTTTGTGAAGGACTGAGCTTTCTTTTTCATCTTGCATATAAGACTAATCTGTTTAAAATAGTGCATTTTCGTTTCAGTGCAAAGGACTACATTAGAATGCCCCCTAGAAAAGTAGAAATGGCTGTTTGTTACACATACATGGAAATTTGAGCAACTCTTAAGAGCAGTGTCTTTCTGAAAGATCTTTACCTATATATGGAGATGGGCATAGATTAAGAAGAAATGAAAATATTTGGAGAAAATAAAGGACGGAATTGTGATGCTGTTAACCCCTGACTCTGGTGAATTACTGTACCCTGCTCGTGGCACAAGCTAACCTCATACCAAATTATGGGCAGAAATTAAAGGGAAGATTGTCTCAGTGCAGGCTGCCAGAGCAAAGCCTGTCAGTACTTGTGTGTGCACTTCTGCCTATGTTTATGTGGTCTCAGTATAGTACTGATTCAAAGGGCAAAGTGCTGATCCTTCCTCACTGTGTACAAGCCAGGAACTGGTTTTATGATATGTAGGGGAAGAACACTTCTGGCATTCACTTGTTTAAAGATTTGAATGAGCAGCTTTTTCATTTTCATAAGATGAATTGGTATCCTACAAAAAGGAGATGTTGTAAATGTAGATATATTTTATCATATCACATTACTGATTAGATAGTATTTCAGAATATTAATATGAATTGTAGCAAACACATCGGGTTGTCTCAGTTAGATACACACTGTGAACATGAATGGCATTTGCCCCAGGACTTAGGTAGGACTTGAAGCTGAACAACAGAAGAGTTAATTTATGGCACACAGTAGGATTGCAATGACTGGAATTTTCCATCAAGAGAAGAATCATTGGAATAATTTAACTTAAGGAAACTGGGCATGCAACATGATCCTGGGGAGCTATGCAATTAATGTTCTGTCTGCCACATTAAAGATTTACCACTGAGATGGTCCATTTGCATACAACATACCCCCAGTGCCAGGAAAAGCTTCACTTGCTTTCACCACCCAGTACGGCACCAGACAGCAAAAGTGAGATGCTGTTTTGATTCAGTTACTGCTCAGCTGTATATCAAACATGTTATAGAAACAGGCATTGACTTCAACATGTTTGGTTTGGATCAGTGAATTGAGCGCTTGCTGAGCTCTGGAATACAAATGATCAACCTATCTGTCTGAGCACTTTCCCTGTTGGTGCCATACTCTCACTGCCTATTGCTAATGCCGTAATATGTATGCAGTGCACAGCATTCTATGTGACTGCCACTTGACAAAATGTGCCAGATCATCATTGTCTCCAGACGAGACAGATTTATTATAATTCAATATGTTCCTCGTGAGCACTTTTTTTCTCTCTTATGCTACAGTCTGCATAGCATTCAGAATAATAACTACATGCTCTTATGACATTGCAGCACTGAATTCCTGTAGCTGAAAAAATCATTTCCTTAGCTCTGACAGAAATTCACCCACAGCAATACCTTCCTGTTGCTGAAAATTAATATGGGATTTCCCTGTCCCATCCCAAAATAAGCAGTTCATGAACTAAAGCTAAGTACAGTGACTTTTAATTTTATTTATAAAATGTGTTCAATATTAAAAAACTGGAAAGCCATCAGCTTTGCTGTGTCGCATTGCAGATAAAAACCCATTGTACAAGGCATTGAAATTATGAGATTCTAGATGCAGTTTTCTGTGCTCTCAAAGTCAAATAAGGCATAGCAAGAATCAAGGAAATCTGGGCAGGACCAACATCTGTTCCTGCTAAATTAAAGCCACTCTATATGTTGGGACTGTCACCTGATAATAGAAGCAGAAGTGTTTACAAGTGGTCCACACAGACTACTCAAAAATGCAC
Source organism: Platyrinchus mystaceus (assembly GCA_035041135.1). NCBI lineage: Eukaryota > Metazoa > Chordata > Aves > Passeriformes > Tyrannidae > Platyrinchus > Platyrinchus mystaceus. The sequence goes on from JAWWLV010000045.1 coordinate 18,761,517, forward strand.
AGGTTTCACACTTTCTAAAAGAATGGTGATCCTTTATAGTGAATCAGTCATTTCAGTTGACTTTAGATGCCAGGATGACCTTTACAAAGTGGTATAGATAATAACATTGAATATGCAATTCGCCAAACATGAATATTGGCACATTTTGGCTCATGAATATTTACCACCAAGACTGCTGCTGACAGCATCTCAGCAGCCCTAATCTGCAGGCTGGCAGCCAGCCAGGTTTCTCACTTTTCCCAGACATAGGGAGGAATTTCAGCCCTACTGGCCAGGAGGCAGGAAAGGATCCTAGCACTCCAATTTGATTTTCATTCCATCTGTGTGGTTAAAAAAAATAAACTATCTCGTTAGACGTAATGATGAAACTAGAATGTCTAACATGCACCTCATCCAGGATCCCTCTGTGAAGTGTGTTAATGCTATAGCAAACATTGCAGTATCAGGCAAAAATGTACTTTGCATCCCTTTGAATTGCCCTAACACAACATCAACTACACCTTGAGCAGACCATACAGCTTTTTTTGGATGTGAGTGATCAAATCCCTTTGTGAATATCAGGCCTAAATGTTTCCATCATATGTGCCCGGCTGCACTGATGGTTGGTTGTTGTGCTTTCCTAACAGTTGTTTGCTATAATCACCACATTCACCACCCCTTTTTCTCCTTAACCATTGTTCCCAGCTTGGAATTGCAAGTGATCCAGACGGCTTCCAGTTGGGTCACATCACCTTAGATCTTTGCGCATGGATGACCAGCCCTAAACAAGGACCTCTCATTTCCCTGGGCAGACTCCTTACTCTGTCACAGTTCCTGCTCTTACCCGCTTTTTTTCTCTCCTTTACCTCTGGTGTTGATAGTAAGCATGTCAATTTCTTTTCCCACTCCAGTGAAAGTGAAGTAGGATGAAACTGGTGATTACTTAACTAACAAATTATTAACCTTCATATTCTATGTCTCCTCTGAAGATTTTGGCGATTTTTTATGGGTTTTTAATCACCCCATCTTCCTTCCCCCTGTACTGTTTGCACTATATGAACCTTTCTTCATATGTCATTTTTCTTTTTTTCTTGTTGCTCTCCTCTCTGGAGTCCAGACCTGGAGGTATCAGCTGAGACTGCACTTGTTTAGTTTCAGAATTATCTGCTGGATGAGGTGTGACTGGATTCTGGATGTCTTACTGAGGCATCCCAGCAAGGTATTTGCCTTTTTGAGTAAACACTGCGTTAACTTGCACCTGTGAGCTCCGATCTCAAGTCTCAGTTCAGTTTTTGCAGCACAGATCATTAGCCCATCACTGTCCATTTTGTATGTCTACATTTTTTTGACCTAGCAATGAATTATTCTGCACTGCTCTTTATTGGATTTCATCCTATAATTACAAACTCTTTATCAAATTTGTCAACAAAACTTGTATCTTTCTCCTCCTCCCTCTGATTATTGTAACGTGCACTGTACTGGCATTTTAAAGGATATTTTCTATTATGTCACTGATATAGCAGTCTTGATTAAGTAAAATCTCAACAGGATTCATCCAAATCCTCATTTGGTTTCTCCTCTCATATTTGGCAAAAAGCTAAGGATAGCTACACTGGCTTTCAAACAGCTGTTTATCTACTCTACACTAGTTTCTCCCAACCATGTCTTCATATTTTACATGTACAGGATCAGACCAGTAGTCCTACTTAAGCCAAAATAAATCTCAACCCTTGTTTTCCTCTACCTGCTGGATTGATTAATCAGCCAGAGAGTAAATGAGATTGCTTGACTGATCAATTTTGGATTTTGTTTTGGTACTTCTCTGGTCAGCGGTACATTGCTGTCTTTAGACTAGACTCGTGCTCTCCTTTTGAACAGATCATTTTTTACTTCTCTCTGCTCTTCAGCCATGTGTTCTCTAAAAGTTGTCAAAGGTCATCACTAATAAAAAAATACACCATCTAGTTTCACTGATGCTTAAAGTGAATGTCATTAGCTTAGCTACACTTCATATTTACATATTCTTTAATTTACTGATTTTACCTGTATTCTTATCACTTTACAAATTTACATTAAACCTCTAGTCATAATCAATAGTTTCAGAGGTTTGAGAAACTGAATATTTTACTTTTTTTCTCTACTCGTCTGTTTTTCTTACCTCTATAATAGTACACCTTCAGTGCTGAAGTCCTTCTGCAATAACTTATAAACAGCACCAAAGACTCTTAACATTTAAAAGCATCACTACTATCATATCTTCATTTGGTTCAGAATTCTTGGAAAATTACATTAAACTTTCTCGTGCTCTATGAGCTAGTTTTTTCCAAGGCAAGCATGAATTTTAAAAATTAGTGTTTTAAAATGTGCTTTAAAAACAGTGGATATACTAAAAGAAGGATAGAAAAGATTACACATAACAGGGCAGCATGCTATAACTAATACCTGAAGTACATCTATATTACTTTGAAATCATTGTATGCAACCACTCGATGCAAACTCTTAGACCAGCTACTTTCTCTTTTGTGCAGCAGTATCATATCCAGCACAATTACTAAATCCTGCTGGGTAGCAAGACCTGATTTAAGCTGCCATTGATCTTGCAGTGAGCCTTTCTTCAAGAGTCACTCCTATTCTTCATGTATTTTCTTATTTTCAGTCCTTCCTCAGGTATTTTCCTGTTTTCAGTCCTGGTGCCAGTAGTTGGACCTTTCCTTGACTACCCTGAAAGCCTCTGCTGGAGCTCCCCAACCCACTAGCTGGAAGTTGGCTTTTAGGTTTCATTTTTTTGTTGGTTGTCCCAACAGAAGATCTATCAGTGAATAAACTGAATATTTAGCATTTTTATTTCAAATTTTTCATAACAAAGGCAATGAAAAAGAAACCTGAAACCTGAAGGGTTTATAAATTGTAGAGATTTTATTTTTTTAATGACAAGTCCTTATGATCTCCTTCCTAATTCTGTACCTGTTACAATAATCACTTAAACTGATGTGTAATGAAAGCAGTGATCATAATGGCCTCACATCACTTGTATTTTTCAGTTCACTTTTGCCCTAAGCCTCTACAACACCTCAGAACTGTAAGTAAGATTTAAAACGCTATCATTTCTCAGTATACGTTATTAAAATCACAAACAACTTTTAGCAGAAATGTCACAAGAAAATAAGTTAGCTTGGATGTGCAATAGCTTAATAATGACTCATTTATGATGTTTTTCCCCTGAAAATCACCAAATTCTGTGGAAAAACAATTGAATCTCTGAAGTAAACCTCTGAGATCAGATAGGACCACGTATTACATAATAAAAGCACTAAAAATTTAAGGACATAAAGCTATATAGCTAAGTCACAAATATAGCTCAAGGAGCTCCATTGCCAGTTTCTGCTTGAGCCACTGGAGCATGACATATTTCCTGCTTTTTTGGAATTTGCTTGTGCTAATACATTGCTCCTTCAGGTTTATCTCTTTCTGACATTTGTCTTGGTGCTTAAACAAGACAGAATCCAGGAGGTTTTTCCAGCCTTCACACACTTGCATTCAACAATGCCAGGATCTGCTGCAAGCCCTCTGGGTACCCCTTCAAAGAGGTGGAGATGCTGTGTCAAGTCCACTGGATTTCTCACCACACTACTTCTTTCTTTGCATGCAGACTGTACTGTGTGGTGCATTCAGCTCTCTGCTCTATCAGCAAGACCATTCAAGATCAGAGGAGGATCACACCTCATATACTCAGTAACAGCACATTATGTATTGATTTAAGGGTTGTTCGGGCAATCATCCATACAGAGCATCATTTCTGATTATCCACTCATTTCTTAGTACATGTTTCTGTTCTGAGAAGGCACTTCCTTCTTTTATTTGCTCTCAGTTTCTGAAGATGTGTGCTCCTGGCAGCAAGGTCAGCACTTCACCTTGTCCTCTGGTAACTGCTGGTGTTCAGACTATAGTCTAGACACTTTTTATTAGGAAATCGACATTTTCCTAACAAAAACACAACTAGGTTATTTCTCCTACTCTCTGTCACAATCCCCAACCTCACCTTTTTTCTTCAACTAATTTTTCATTAATATCAATTTTTTCCTATGTTTGTATTAGTAAAGATGAAATTGTATTCTCCCATTTCCTCTTAAAAAGCAGAAAAGAGATTTCATATTATAGGGAGAGATAGTATGACCCATCTAATAGAACAACTGCACTGAAAAAGTAAACAGGATTTCCATCCCAAAGGAAGTGATGGTATTTCAAGATCAACTGTTAGAAGAAATTCAAGGGAGAAAAAATATTTAAATTTTCAATTCATGAATGTCAAAGCTTGTTTTTAACTTCAACATTAACTTTCAGGACACTGTTCTGATAAGAAAGAAGAAAACCAACCGAACAGTAATTGACACTGTTAAAGATATGGAAAATTAATTACAGAGTGGAAGAAATTTTTCTTGCTCAGCCTTGAATCCTCATTTCAAGAAAGCGGTATAATCAGCTGGAGAGAGTTCAGAGAAAAGACACTCATGCAGAAAAAGTCAAGTACTGAAAAGCAAGGTCTCCAAGGGAGGATTTCAGGAGTTATCAGAAAAGAAAAGGTTGAAAGTGACTATTACTCTGTAGAGATATTTTACATTGGAAGAAAAAAAAACAAGCCTGTGACAAAAAGAGAGACTTCTCAGCCTTGCTGACAAAGGCATAATAAGATAAATTAAAGGAGAAAAGTCAGAGCTCGATAAATTTAATCTTGAAAATCTTACCTACAATCAGACAGTATTAGAGAGGCAAAGAAAGTGAATAGGGTTTGGAGAACTTGAGCAGAGATGGTGGTTTCAATAACAAAAATATTGTAATCCAGTTTCTAATATGAATTTTTGTACTATGTTTGCACTACTCTTGATTGTCTCTAACTGTTTGGACTTGATTGATTGTTATTTCTTCTTTCTGCAGCTCAAGAAAATAGGATAAAGACTCATGTGCACCTTAACTCCTGTTAAAGGTCTGTCTTCAGCCACTGGGTCATTGCAATAATGAAAGCTGCGAAGCATCAATTCACAGAATCACATAGTCACAAAACAAGGTTGGCAGGGACCTCTGGAGGTATCCGTATCTGGTCCAAGCCCCTGTTCAAACAGGGTCACCTAGAGCTAGTTGTCCATCACCATGTCCAGATAGTTTTTTAAATGTCTTCAAAAATGGAGATTCCACAAGCTCTCCAGGCAACCTGTGCCTGTGCTTGGTCACCCTTACAGTAAAGAAGTGTTTCCTGATGTTCAGATGGGCCCTCCTGTTCTTCTTTTTGTGCCCGTATCCTGTCACTGTGCACCACTGAAAAAAGTCTGGCTCTGTTGTCTTTTGCCCTCCCTTCAGGTATTTCCTTACATTATTAAGGTCCGTCCGAGACTTCTTTTGTCCAGGCTGAACAGTCCCAGCTCTCTCAGCCCTCCTGCTAGAAGAAATGCTCCAGTCCCTTAATCATTACTGTGCTTCACTGAATTCTCTCCACTATGCCCGTGTCTGTCTCATACTGGGGAGCCCAGAACCAGATACAGTACTCCAGATGTGGCCTCACCAGTAGAAGGGATCAACTCCCTCAACCTGTGGCAGTGTAGGGAGTTCACCGAGAGATGCTTATGCCTGGTGAAGAGAAATCTCTGAAGGAAGAGAGGAGTGAGTGGGAGAAACAGCTTGGAGTACAGCTGGATTCCTGACATCGACAAACCTACCTCAAAGACTGCCTTCTATATTATAAAAATTTTATGTTTATTCAAGTTACTAACAATGATGTTAAAAAGAATCTTACTTTATATGTAACCTACAGTTAGATTAGAATTAACACCTTTTCTTATAAGTTTATTGTAACACTTTTATTCATTGGTTAGTGATACTTAAAATTTATAGCTTTCCCCTTTTCCTGTATCTCCCTTAACCATATTTGGATGTGTTTCTACCTAGTTTAACCAATTATAGACATGTATCCCTTTGAATCCTCCCAAATTCCCTGCATTTCATTTCTACCGTATGTAAGCTGGCTGTACCTGGCAATAAAGGCCCTTTTTCCTTTGTCTCCATTTTGTCTTCACCTTCTTGTGACTAATACAAAGTGGATTTTACACAGTCTGGTTTTTAGAAAGCTTACAGCTTGCTTTCGACATGGCAGGACTCTTTCTGATGCAGACCATGGTATGGTTGGTCTTTCTTGGGAGAAAGACACAGTGCTGACTCCTGTTCATCTTGATGTCCTTCAGGACCCCTAGGCCCTTTTCTGACATGCTGCTTTACATCTGAGTGGCCCTGAGCATGTATTGGTTGTCCTTCCCCACATAAGAACTCCTTGTTGAAATTCATGCCATTCCTGTTGGCCCCTTTGTCCAACCTGTCATGGTTCCTCTGTGTAGCAACATGACCCTTCAGTGCATCAACCACTTCTTCCAGTTTGGTGCCATCTGTAGACTTGCTGTACACTCTGAACAATGATCCAGATCATTGATAAAGGTGCAAAACAGGGTTGGATTCAGTGTTGGTGTCTGGGATACACCACTAGTTACTGGTCTTATTGACATCACAACACTGATCACCACCCTCCAGCCCTGCCATTCAGTCAGTTTTCAGTCCACCTTGCTGTTTGCTCATACAGACCATATATCAAACTTTCTCTATGAGGATCTAATAGAATACAGTGTCAAAGACCTCACTCAAGTTCAGATAGACAATATTCAGCCTCAAACAAATAGTAAAAGAACACATTTTCATATTCATATTAAAAAGTACTCTCCTGATTGATTCAATATTATTTTGTCCCCAATTACTGTTAGATGCAGTGGTTTTCCATATCCTCATTCTCCCAAGGAGAACGTGCACTGGGAGTGCTGAGAGTGCATCCAGGATGTTGAGGGTATAAAGCATACTAGACGCTTGCATAACTGGATTTCTAATTACCAGGAGGTGTTAAAGCAGCCCACATTAACATCAGACCAACTCAGAATGCTTTTATCTCTTTCTGTAATCACAGTGATCAGAATAAGGTTGTACCAACCATAAATAAATAGTATCCTTGGGGTTTTTTATTTCCACAGGAGACAAAAATAAATTTCGGTGAAGTGAAGCCACCTTGAAAATAAATTCATTTTCTCTTAAAAATGGTCAATACAAGACAGACTGGGAGTGTTTAGTTTTCTGCCAAATTTGCAAGGAGGAGAACAAGGAATAATACTAAGAGGGGAATTTTCTCATCTGTTATATTTTGGGTTGAGCAGCAACCCACAAGGTATGTGGATGTCTGGTTGTGGAAACACAATCAGAAGAGTACATTTTAGTCAGTGTAATTTATACAGTCAAATGAGTTTATCAACAATGTGGATGAATGAATAAAATGTACCCTCAGCAAGTTTGCTGATGATACAAAACTAGAGGGAGGGGCTGATATACCTGAAGGCTGTACTGCCATTCAACTGGGCCTTGATAGGCTAGAAAGTTGGGCAGAGATAAACCTAACGAGTTTTCTCAACGAAGGCAAGTGTAGGGTCCAGCACATGGGGAGGAATAACCCCAAGTACCAGTACAGGCTGGGGGCTGACCTGCTAGAGAGCAACTCTGTGGAGAACAACCTGGGAGTTTTGGATGACAGGATGACTATGAGTCAGTAGTGTGCCCTGGCAGCAGGAGGGCCAATGGTATCCTGGGATGGACTGGGAATACTATGGCCAGCAGGTCGAGAGAGGTGATCTTCCCCCTCTACTTGGCCTTAGTGAGGTCATACCTGGAGTGTTGTGCTCAATTCTGGTCATGAAATTCTGTTCAAGAAGTACAAGGAGCCAGTGGAGAGGGTCCAGTGGAGGGTCACAAAGATGATTAGGAGTCTGGTGCATCTTTCCTATGAGGAGAGACTGTGAGAGCTGGGTTTGCTTGGCCTAGAGAAGAGAGGTCTGGGAGGGGATCTCATTAATGAGATATATAATTATCTCAAAGGCAGGTGCCAAGAAGATGGTGTCAGACTCTTTACAGTGGCACCCAATGACAGGACAAGGAGTAATAACCCTAAAATAAAACACAAGTTCCACCTCAGCATGAGGAATTTTACGCTGAGTGTGGCAGAGCACTGTTACAGGCTGCCCGAGGAGGTTGTGGAGTCTGCCTCTCTGGAGACATTCAAAACTCACCTGGACATGTAACCTCTTCTAGGTGACCATGCCTTAGCAGAGGGGTTGGACTAGATGATCTCCAGAGGTCCCTTTCAACCATAACAATTCTGTGATTCTGAGTGAATCTTGAAGGAAAAAAGAGCTGATATAAAAACAAATGGATTCTCTTCAACGAGCCACTCCATTTGGCATTCATTTCAGTTACAAGTGCTTATGATTTGCAAACTAACTAATGGTTAATTTACTAATTATTTTTCTTTTTAACTAATGGAGGCTAACAGTACACCCGAAAGTGTGTGTGTGTGGCAGGTGGGGAGGTGTGGACAAAATTAAGGACACCAGAACCTGGTCACAAACTATGTTAAATAAACATTATGTATCATGATGATTATATTTGTTTAAATAAGAAGTAAAAGATTAATACAATAGTCATTGAATCCACAGCACATGAATGCAAAATGCTGCAGAAGAGAACCTTCAGCCATGTCCTGGAGGAAACGGGCACTTTATCCTGTGCTCTGCAGTTTAGAGGGTTACAGAATATTAGACAGAATAAGCCTGGAGTGCAGCCCCTGGCCTGCAGGGAAAAGACTAGCCATGTCCTTTATTTTCCAGACAATCACATTCAAATCTCACATTATTTCACTGTCTGATGAAACAGCTTCAGGGATGCAAAGCTTATTTATAGCGCTTGCTTCACATCCCTCTGAAGACTTGTGGCCCATTCACATTCATCTTCCAAAGTCTCTGTGCTTTTATGTGCTCAGCTATGACCAAGTATTAGCCCAGAATCTGTTTCATCTGTCTTTTAAGTAATGAGACACAAACGTAAAGTTCCTTTTCTATTTCAATGTCTCCACATCCTCCAAGAAAACACAATCTATAAGTGGAGTGAGATGAACATAGCAAGCATTATGGTTCAAACTCAGTTAAATAAGAAAACTCATGAACACAGCTGTTTCCCTCCTGAATCAGAAATTCAATTTATAACCCAAAAAATCACTGAAGCTCCCCAGCATTTTAGCAGCTTATCAAGTGTGCTCCTGGAACTAAGTAGTCAGTATTCTTCCATAGCACAGACTTCCAAGACCTTTCCAGAAAGCAAGGACTGTTCAGCTCCTCATATGTTAGGCCCTCAAGCCCTAAGGCAGTGTGCCAAGATGGGACTTGATAAGAGAAAATAAATAAACTTTCCCTCTTCACCCTTTCCCAAAAAGAAATCATTCTCTCTATGCCTTCTAAAAGAGAATAAAGAAAAAGAAAGCATATTTCCAACCTTTTGTTATCAACTGGGAGTTGGTTTTGGTTTGGTTTGTTTTTTTTGAAAAATTGCAATATTTCCTAGATGTTGGAAATTCCAGTGTTCGTTTGATTTAATTTAAACACATGCAATGGTGTAAGTTGTAACATCCTTGTCTATGAGAGCAAATCTTAAAATTATTCTATGAATATTTGACTCACAACTTTTAATCAAGTTTGACAAGATTAACAAGACCTTCATCTGTCCTGAAGAGAAACAATCACTACATATGCCTTACAAGCAGTCCAAGGTAACTCTGAAAGGAGAACTGATCATAATATTTAGTTAAAAGACATCATAATTATCTACTAGCTAGAAACTTTGTGGTAGGTGATTGCAGAGCTGACTTTTGGCAAGTGTCCTGAACACCAGCACTTGTTAAGACATGGAACACACCAAATGCAAGTGGCTCAAAATGCTCAAAACTGTCTGAAATGGCATTTGTCTCCAAATAGATCATGTTAAAGAGAAGGAATTGCAAATACTTTTAAAAATCAGGAGCAATCAGCTTGAAAAGAAGCATAAAAGTGTGGACATTTTTAATAGGGCAGAGACCTTTTATGAGCATCAGCAACAGTCAAAACATGGATTGACACTGGCACAAGCTGCATCCAGCATCCCAACCTGTGCCTGGATCAGGCAGAGATGCTTCTCCTTTGAACACTATTCACTGTTTACTGGCTGATTAGATACCATTAGTTTGATACTGATTTAATTGAAACTACATGAATTGAGTAGGTTTTCCTTGCAAGAAGACCTAATAAAAATTAAGAAATATTTCTAGTCTTCCTACTCATTGAAGCCCTCTACAATCTCTGTTTTCCAGTAGTCCCATAGTTAGGATTCCCTTAATTCCATTACTTAACAAGTGCAACACTTGCTACACTTTCCCCTTTTTCAAGTTAAATTGTAGAAGTTCAGGTGCTAGACCTCAGAAATGCATACAAAATTGTGTGTAATAGCATTCTCATTTGGGTGACAGAAATCAAGTAATATTTATTTCTCAGATCCACAGTACTTTTAATTGAAAAAGCTTCTTTGGACTAAACAAATCTGTACTAAACTTGGCACTATGCAATGTGCACTAGCCACTTCTTTTAACATCAGTCATTTAGGTTATTGTATGTATATCTCTGTGGGAATGTGCTGAGATACTGCCTTAACTTTCAACAAATTCCATTCCAGCACAAATAAGGGAAGAAAAAGTTTAGTTTAGAGACAACTTAAAGTCATCCTGACATTCTGTGCATCAGATATCTGCTATTAAGACATTATCTGATGAGTCAGGATGATCTGACCACCAATTAAGAAGCAGGACAGAATAAGATTATGAGAGAGAATATATCTATTTTTAACCCCTACATCTAAGCCTCTGGGCATACAGGCCCAAAAGTTCTCTTATTACACTCACAGATCCCCCACAAATTCAATGGGATTTCTTTTTGTGAACAAGTTACCACAATTAAGTTTCTGTCTAAACTAGTTCTTCTCCTGACTTAAATTGTGTCTCCATACATTTAAGAAAGAAGGCTGTAGCTGTACATTAATCTCTTCCCCTTTCCCGCTTCTTAATCAAGTTCTCCGCGCATTTTATGCAAAACACTGACCATTTGTCAGCCCAGTGGACCAAGCACACCTGCTTAGAATGCCAGGCAAATATGCCAGGCAAATATACCAGGTACACAGGCTTTCAGAGCAAAAGGATGATGCTGCAAAGCCCTGCCAGTACCAAATAGCATGTCCTTTTCTCCACTGCAGCCTGGAGCAGCACCTCCTCCTTTCTGACCCAGCTAGGAAGAATGTCTCATAAACCATGGCAGTGTACATCTTGCAATGTGATGATGTGATGACTGTAAAATGTATGCAAAGTTCTTCCTCAGTTTAGAGCAGTAGCCTCCTCCTGCTTAGCAGGTCACCTTGCCACAGTAACTACTGCATTGGTTTGACAGATTGTCTTAGAGCACTCACGAATTTAGAACAGCACTCTCAGTGGGAGAATTTCAGGCATTTCTTTTCTTAAGTAAAATGCTCAAGTATTCATTTACCTTTTTTGTTATAGGCCACTGATACAGAAATTTATTTTTTGTAATTCCTCTTCTCAAACACCAACAAGAAAGGGATGGAGAATATTGTGAGTCTGTTACAGAACTTGAAGTAATGGCAAATCCTTGTTGAACTGTGAAAATGCAAAAGAAGGCTGCAGGAGCTGAATACACAGCTGTGCCGCAGTGTCAGCAGCCACAGAACTACTTTTAGCAGCACAGACTTATTTGGCCTGTTGTCTAATAGATTCAGTTTAGAGAGTCCAAGGTTCTTTAGACATCACAACTTTGAGTGGAAACAAGTATTATTAGAAGACTTCAGTGTGTATCTTTTATACTACAGAAGTATTAACATTTCACCTAGTATGCTGGAATTCTGTTTAATCATGTATTTTATACTGTATGTATGCCATCTAATGGTAAATAAGAATAATTCCTATTGTTTCAAATGGAGCAGTATTCAGCTACTTCTTGACAGCAAATTCTATCATTTTCCACCCCTTTTTCCCCCTCTAAGTTACAATGTGATTGCAAACTTCAGAGAGGCTTATTCTTTGCAACTAGTAAGGTTTTTTTGCTACTGCAAGACATCCTGTGAAAAAACATCCAAGTTAAATAGAAGCAGTAGAGTGCTGTACTGCAGTAGAACAAGCTATGACCTTAGGGACTCAAGTTGAAGGAAGCCTTCTAGTAATTCTCGGTGTTAGATTGTAGTGGGAGTAAACTATCTTAGGCTGGGATATTCAGCATTTCAGCACCAACTGAAACCAAAACACTTCCGAGGAACCAGAAGTTCAGAATTATAATGTCCTCTTATTTGTCTAAATTATAGTGAGATTGCTCCATTTGACTTCATTTCTAGTCTAAATTAAGCTGCAAAGATAAACACTGAGTTCAAGTTGGCTGTATTTTCTACCACAAAAATATTTGTTCTTGTTCTGCTGATGTTATGACCTTAAACCCAAAAAATTCTGCTTTTATTATATCACTTTATCATGATTTTATAAATGTTTGGAAATTATTTCTGCAAAGGAACCCTTTCAGCACATTATATGATATTACAGGATGATATTAAGAACACATTCTCTCCTTTTACTTTCCCCAGTATAAATCTAGAATTATACCTGTATGGGATTCATGTGAATCCAGACTCAGAGTTCCAAATGTCTGTTATAATAATAGCATTATGGATTAAAATATTAAATCAGTAACAAATAATCAAATACAGTTATTATTTTAATGATTAGTAAAATTCGAATGTGAATGGTCTGCAGACAATCTTTTATTCTTAATTTAACCACAAAAGGAATGATGCTCAAATAGCACAACTGAGCCTGAATTCATTGTCTCCTGTAAAAATCTGTCACTTTACATTTGCTTTAAAAACATTAGTCCTCCTTTACAATGATGAACAGTATAAATATTCAAACTTTTTGCAACTGTAAAGGTTTGGGGATTATCTAAATTATTTAAGTGTCTTAAAACTCTAGATTTTTAGCATTTTAGTGTAGCAGTAGAAACTATAAATACTTCAGATGATGTTCACTGGCATTAGAGACCACTGTGATTGAAGACATATTTTAACAGTATTTTACCTTTTTAATATACTAACATTTTTTCATCCTTGCCATATTTTTGTATTTTAAGAACCTTTTCCTCCTTGGTAGCTGTCACTTCATGATATCTTCCTTGGAACAAGCTTCCTACAAGACAGAGAGGAGACATGATAACTGTCTTCAGCTGTGGAACTTGTTGTCCAAACATGAAAACAACAGTTTTCAACAGACTTGGAAGAATAAAAAAGCATTTACTTCAACTGTAATACAGACACTATAAAACTTCAAAGAGCAAAAATAATGAAGCGCTGGAACAGTCTGAGAAGGTGATGGGAATCTCCAGCATACTAGGACTCCCGAACCAGGTTAGATGAATGCCTGGAAAGAAGTAATACCAGTGGACTTAGAAAGTCTTTGAGATAATTATCTCCTTACCATCATCTTTTCACATTTTTTCTCTTTCTCTAGTTTCATTTCTTTCCATATTTTTGTGAATCAGACACTATTTAGTATACTGTTAGGCAAAAGAGGAAACAAAAGGAGGGATGAGTGGGTAGGTGGATGGGTGGGTGGATGGATGAATAGATGAATTGCTGTATGCATATTGCTGGATTCCAGACAGTATACTCTAGAGAATCTCAGTTAACTCCTGCTTCATGAGATTAAGTAATTTAATTTAACAATGCTCCAAACCTCAATCTCTAAAGTGAGATTATAATAATTTTTTTCCCTTTTCAAGGAATTTACATGTTTATGTGGATATTTGGAATCCAAAATTATATCAGCTGGTTATATTTATGTTGTTTCACTAACAATGTCATACTACTGGGAATGATAACTAAATGTCATAGTGACTATGTTTTATTGTTATAATCAGATAATTTACAGTTCTGTAAATATGAACTGAATAGTGAGAAGTACAGAATGATTTTACCCATAAATATAAAGTGTTTGTGTAGAATATTTCAGTATAAACTTTGGGTAAGGACAAACTTTTTACTCAAACATTGAGAATAATCTATAGGTCTAATTTTTAGACAAGTTAATTTGTATTTTTTTTCCATCATTTATGAAGGCATTAAAAGACCTCTGACCCTAAGGCAAACAAAGTAACAAACATATTTTCTGTCATTTGAAAACAGAAATATCATTACTGTCACTAAAACTACAGCTGCAGTGAATGTCTGCCAGAGATTTCTTCTCAACTGAAAAAAGCCAGTTCAGATTGTGAGCTTACAACATTACCCTTTCCTGCCAGGGTGACCTGGGCTGTTGACATTACAAGTGAGTGCTTGGTCTCAGCTCTGACTACTTTAATCTGCTGGATTCTGCAAAAACAAATTTCTGAAAGATTTGGAAAAATTAATTCTTTCAAGGAACTCTTTCTCTTAAGCAGTATGAAATCCACAATGGAGAATTTGCATGTGGGAGAGAGCGAAGAGTATTGGACTCTGGGTTTATGGTGGAAACATATAAAGTACACTTTCCACAGGTAAGTTATTTCTTAAAGAAAATACAAATAGTTTTCAAACACTAGTCTTTTCTTTCCAGTTAAAATTGGTCAACTAACTTAACTATTCATTGAATTTGGTTCAAAATGCATTGAAATGGAAGGCATGGTAAGAGCCAGTCAATTTACTCTTCATCAGGATTTTACTAGTTTCTATTTTCCTGACAATTTAGATTTTTTTTTTCTCTCCTCAAAAGCTCCATTGCCTCTTAAGCAGCTGCTTCTGGAACAAAACCCCCTTTAACTAAGTTGCTCTTGTAACAAGTTAGAACCAGATTCTGATCTCTGAAAGCTGAAATATAGACAAAATGGATTGGTATCAGAGGAATAACTTATATTTTACAGAAATAAAAGAATAAATGTTCATGAACTTTGAAAAGCAATATTCATGTCATATCCATAGCTTGAGCTCTTAAAGATGAAAGAATGGAAGATACTGAAGTTTTAGATACAACATAGGTTAGGTAATGTCAGTGTTTTACCATAAGCCTTACTTGAAGGCGTGTGCATTTTAGCAAAGGATATTAATCCACACTGCTTACTATTCTTGAGTGTTACTGTATTCTACATTTACATTGGCTATGCCTGAGTTAGGACTCTATCTTGAAAAAAACAAAGAGTAACAAAACAAATTGGATCAATAGCAGGAGGAAACACATCTGTGCTAAGCTGGTCTGTGTCCCAGGAAAGATCAGCCAACATGAGGCAAAATCAGAAAGAAACCCATCATATGTGTTTAAAGATATTTCATTTTTGATGGAAGTACAGTTAGGGATGATTTCTCAGTTTGTTTAATAACATCAAGACAGCTGACATTGCAAGGTCTTCAAAGCCCATCATGATCCTTTATAAGACTTAGAAAAAATCAAAACAAACACTAGCAAGTTTGTATGATTACCCATCATCTGTCATTAGAGAAACAAAGGACCAAAATGGAAATGTAATAAGTAGTCATTTATACTCAATGTACTTTAAAGTGGAAGTGAAAAGCGTTGCTATTTTTGTGCTCATGTCAGTACCCTACCAACAACGAAACCATTGATGACTGCACCAGCCAACTCTGAATACCAGTCACATGCTTATTCACCATGGAAAATACAATAAAACAGATACAAATGCATATTTAATGGCATGTGCTGGTGACAAAGAATTATAATGTTAGGCTTCCTGCCCCTGCACATTCTTCTAGAGCAGTTCTACATTTAAGAAAGAATGGAAAATCTGAATATACCCTGACTAAACAAATGAGTCTAGGTTCTACTTAGTCCATGGGTGAGCATTAATTCACTTTTGAAATCTGTCATCAAAAGCATCTACATAAGATTATATAAAAACAGCCATACCGTAACAGGTCAAGCACAAGATGGTAGTTAGCCCACCATCTCATGTTCAAAAATAATCAGTAATGGATACTGAAAGAGGACTATAAGAACCAGACAGGCATTCAGTGATATATTTCAGGCTAAAGTCTCTTAGCTTACTCCAATCTGCAGTTTAGGAAGTTCCTGCACCAAATTTAATACTCTTCTGTTCAACCACCTTTGATAGATTATTTTCTCCAGTCATTTATCATATTGTTGTTTGAATCCCTCTAAACTTTTGGTATCTTTAGTTTAGAGTCACAAGCAGATTTACCATTTAACCAGGTGTTATATTTATGGCATAGCTCCCAGATTCCAGAGTTGGGCATAGAGCACCCACAGTCCATATAATGTATTCATTAAATGATTTTATGGGGATCCTCCACTGCAATAGTAAGCTATATAGATAGAATTAATAGTAGAAGAATAGGAAAAAGAAAAATGAAGAAGTGAAGTTATTCTGGAGGGGAAAAAAAAAAACAAAACACAAAAAGGTGACAAAGAAAAAGAAGAAAGAAAATAAAGCCTGATATAGTGCAATTACAAGGAAGAAAAGATGAGTGTGGCACACACAGAGGACTAGAACACGTTCACAACTCCTGGGTAATTAACACAAGCCTGACAGTCTGATTCTCTATAGAGAGAATAATGTATAACATATTTTGGTATCCACAGATAAGATGGTTTTTTTCCTCTCTCAGTTCAGAACAAATGTAAATTTTCACCAAAAAAAAAATCCTTAATTACAAAATGCATAATACATGTCAAATGACATTCAAAAAAAAACCAGATTCTGAAGAGGAAGGTGAGTTATTTTACTTGAGATCTTTCATTTACTTTTATTTTACAGTCTCTTACAGTACTTTTTAACTGCTATTGCATAGAATCAACAGAGTGCACATCCTTAGCAACAGTGTATTTGTTGGTATACTTTTTAAGGGACGTTGCATTGAAATGTAGTCTTGTCTTCTGCCAGGGAGATACAAAATTAAATGGTAGTTGGATAAGACAATAAAAAAAGGGGAAAGATGAGAAAAAGAATGAAAGCAAATATCAAGATGCTAGAGCTATGATTTCCGCATGAGGAACTTTTACTGGTACCTATTGTCCCTGGACACAGTTGCTAACATTGCAATTTTGTTAGAGTACACTTGGCTGCCTTTGTGCCTTTGTCGAGCCAGCACATTTCACAGCTATAAATACGTGGGCACCCCAGCATAACTCAGCATTGTTGCCTTTCTTTCTTGTGTATTTCCATTTCCACTGCAATGTCAGCCTAAATGTCTTTTTTTGACAGGTACTCAATGGCCAGGTTTGCTCAGGGAAATCCAGGATATCTTTCACTGCCTTTGGGGCTGGAGAGGGGGACATAAAACTACCTTGGTTTCTTCACTAAGCCCTATTTGTATAATCACTGTGATTGAGTTGCAAGAAGTGTTGAAAATAGATTTGATGGCCAGTCACTGACATACCAGTGCAGTAAGTCCAATCCTAGAGCTATAACGATCAGTTTTTCCATCATCAGAGATTCCGTAGGTATAGCATAGCTGGTACTTTGTCGTGGGGAAAAACAGCTTAACTCACACAGTTTAAATGAAATCAGCATGGAAACAGTTTATTGATTTATTAATTATGTAATAAGCCAGCAATGAGAGAACTATACACTCAGGATAAGAATCAGCAATAGAAAAAGCGTTGCCTGACGCACACAGAGTAGGCAGTGCCTGCCCACCTCACCTGCCCCACCTCCCCCCAGCATCTCTCCCCTGTTAGAGATCTTCATGATTCTCCTATACCGCTTTGCAAGCTGACTCTTTTCTTCAGAGTTTTATTGCTAGTCCTCTAGTTACTGTTTATTTCTAATGGTCAGCTTAAGGAAATTTGAAATTTGTTCATTCCCTTTTGGCATCACCAGTTTTGAGACAAAGCCCTTCTCAGAACAAGCAGTCTGGGGGGCTCCTCACACCCCCCAAATGTTTACACCCCAAATGTGTAATGTTTACACTCACTCTTCTTATCCAGGCCATATTACTTTAATAAACTATATAATTATACCAGCTCAGACAGATTGCTCTTCCATGGGCCAATTTTAAAACAAGGTAGTGTAAAACCCTGTTTTCAGCATCCTCCCCTAACAGGGATGTTTTCAAATAACTGCTTTCAGAAAGCAAACATTGCCAGAAAAACAGTGCAATATATACCAGCTCAAGCAAAATCATGTCATATACTCATTTATAGTCCCCTGGTAAAGATGGATAAAGCTTAACAATTTTTGTGTCATTTTTGGCAGTGCAGCTTGAATTTCTATTTGGCCATTGAACAGATGCAAAGCTTTGGCTTGTGGTTGGGCATCAACATGGGATTCAACATTCTGAATATTGCACAGTTATTCTCCTTGCACAGCATCCAGCAAGTCAAGTTATCTGTGCTGCTAAGTAAAGAACGGAAATAAAGTCATGAATTTTGATTCTTTCAGATAGATTTCACTTCAGTGAAACAGTTACAGTATATATCAGTTGGAGATTTTTTTCCACAGTTTTTACTCCTTTTACTATTCCTTTGAGAAACTGGTTAGATTTCAACAAGCACAACTTGAGTGGTGTAAACCTATTTGTAAATTGAAAAATTTGTAAATTGAAAAATAATTCTATTGACCCTAGGAAATTAAATTAGTCATCTGTTAGAAGAGTAACAGTATCAGAGGGTGTGAGGGCAAGAAAAAACCCAAACAGCTGCCACAGTGGAAAATTAAATAAGACAGGAAAATTTTTGGGAAAACATAAGAAAAATTTGTCCCTGCAAGCTTTATGAATTTGTAATTGAAAAACTTGAACTGTTGCACTGTTTTGCTTACTATACAAGAAAGCAAAATTTTCCCTGGGAAAACAGGGGAAGCAAGTTCATTCTGACTGAGAAATGCTTCAGGTGTACCTTGAACTGTCATTTCCGTACAAGATACATTAGCACAGGGGATGTACAGCCAGATTGCAAACTTCAATTTTGAAAACCACCTCATACTTCTCAGTTCCTGATACCTCCAAGCACCTAAAAGTTTAGAAGGCATACACTGTCTTTGATACAAAATTGTACAGAAGATCGAGCAGTACTTGGATGAGCAACTGGGGTGGTGTCAAGCAATCTCAAAAATAGGAAATTTAAAGGAAGATACATGGATAGAAAAATGCAGAAGGAAGTGAACACATGAAGCCAAATGAGGACCAAATGTTCCAGGTCACCCTTACTGAGAGTTGTGAGTGTTGGTGGACATGTGGATGCATCAGATCTTTATAAAGAGTTCAAATATAAACGGGTAACAGAAAACATAGAAGTCAGAAAAAGTTACCCTACATTTGGGATAACTTTTAGTTAGATATTGAGGCTGGAGCAGGTTGCCCAGAGAAGTTGTGGATGTCCCATCCCCAGAAGTGTTCAGGCCAGGTTGGATGGGACTCTAAGCAACCTGGTGTAAGTGGGTGGCATCCCTGCCCATGGCAGTGGAATTGGAACTAGATGATCCCTTCCAACCCAGCATCCAGTCTTAGTGGGGTTCTGCAGGGCTCCATCTTCAGCCCAGTTCTCTTCAACATCTTCATTAACAACTTGGGCACAAGACCCAAAGGAATAGTAGGTTTGTTGACAACACTAAATTGAGAGGAGTCATTGGCTCCCTCAAGGCCAGAGAGGCCCTGCAGAGAAACCTTGACAATTTAGAGAGATGGGCAATCACTGACTGTATAAAGTTTAACAAGGGGAAGTCCCGGATTCTGCACCTGGGACAGGGCAACCCTGGGTGTGTGTATAGACTAGGAAATCAGATGCTGGAGAGTAACACTGCAGAAAGGGAGGTCTTGGTTGACAACAAGTCAAATATGAGTCAGCAGTGCCTTGGTAACCAGGAGGGCCAAATATGTCCTTGGGGGCCTCAGGCACAGCATTGCCAGCTGATTAAGGGAGGTGATTTTCACACTCTGATGTGCACTGGGGTGGCCTCACCTTGAATATTGTGTGCAATTTTGGGCATCACAATATAAGAGAGACATTAAGCTATTAAAGAGCATCCAAAGGAAGGTAATGAGGATGGTGAAGGGTCTGGAGGGGAAGCCGTATGAAGAGCAGCTGAGGTCACTCGGTCTGTTCAGCCTGGGGGAGACTGAGGGGAGACCTCACTGTGGTCTTTAACATCCTTGTAAGGGGAAGCAGAGGGCTAAGTACAGTTCTCTTTACTCCTGTGACCTGTGATTTGAGGAAATGTCATGAAGCTGAGTTGAGGAAGGTTTAGGTTGGATATCAGGAACAATCTTTTCACCCAGAGAGTTATCACTTCCCCTGGGAAATGATCACAGCACCAAGCCTGTCTGAGTTCAAGAAGCCTTTGGACAACACTCTCAGGCCCATGGTGTGATTCTCGGGGTGTTTCTGCACAGGGCCAGGAGCTGTATTTAATGATTCTTGTGGGTCCTTTTCTACTCAGCACATTCTATGATTCTATTATGCTATTATTTATTTAAATATCACCAGGAATGAACAAGGATGTACTGTGTGAGAAATATGAATATCTACTGTGCATTTAAGGAAAAAGGATCACACTATGCTGGGGGTTAAGCATTACGACATTTAATGGATCAAATTTCTGGACATAGCCATCACCTCCCCAGTTCCTTTGACTACAGATTTCCTTAGTGATCAAATCAGCACCATCATCAAGAAACATACACAGCTGAGACCACCACAAATGGTTACAAACCACTTGCCTGCCATAAACCTAATTGTAGTCATCAGTGTCCAGTGAAACAAAATTAACTAATACACACAGGAATTTTACTGCTCCATCTCAGTAAATAAAATCAGCTTGTTCTTGAAGTATGACCATCTTTAAAATGTAAGTATTCTGTCAGAAAGTATTGTATGAGATGCTGATTTCTCACAGACAGGGTGAGAGGTACTTTCTCTCTTTCTCTCATCTTCCAGATTCATGCAATATAGCAGCCTATTGTAGCAATGATACTGCATGGAAAATCAGCTTCCCAAAGGAATAGCCTTTACCAGCTCTCACCAGAAGTGTCCTGCAGGTGAGACCACAGCGTTGTGCTCAGAGAAATTCCAGATCCTTTGATTTGTGTCCGCTCTTACAGAGTGGCATGGCCTAAGGTGTTGGTGTCTGACTTCTTTCACTAATGAAAGGATCACTGAATATAGAGAGTGAAAGGAGAAAAGCACAGAAACAGCTGCTGTGGGAGGGGAATATGACCCCTCTAAAGTGGTGTTCAGTCCCCTGAGTGGGGCTGACAGCCCAACCATGCAAAGGAAAGAAAGTGCCATAGGGAAAGCAAGGGTACCACCACACAGGGACACCGTTGTTTCACTTCCCACACAGGAACACCAGAAAAAAAGGTTTCTTCGCCTGCTTTAGCCAAGTGCATTCAAGTGTGGCTTTATTTGCGGTTTGCGTGTGAGTGTGCATCTGTGCAAAAGACAACAGGAAGAAGCACTTAGTTTGATTGCACTCTAGCTATTTGATCATAATGTAGTTGAAAGCAACTGTGTGTGGTAATTTATGTTTTCAAAAGCCAGATTTGCAATAACTGCTTTAAAAACACTAAACAAGTTTAAAAGAAAAAGGTGGGGATTGGAAAATTAAATCTGTAAATGGAAGTTAGAATTAGCAACCTAGCATGTAGTGGCATGAAATTACACACAAATTGCTTTGTATGCTAAAATTTTATGTAAAAACAAAGATTTGTTTTTCATTACACAGTTACCTAATAGTCTCAAAAGATGATGCCTTTTTACAAAAAAAAAAAAAAAAAAAAAAAAAAAAAAAAAAAAAAAAGCTAAAAGCTTGGATGTTTGCCTGTCAAAGTGTCTGAATATAATGAAGCTATTGAGGAAATTCTTTACTGGGAGGGTCTTGAGGCATTGGAACAGGTTGCCCAGAGAAGCTGTGGATGCCTCAACCCCCCATCCCTGGCCAAGATGGACAGGACTTCGAGCAACCTGATCTAGTGAAAAATGTCCCTGCACATGACAGAGGGGTTGGAACTAGATGACCTTTAAGGTCCCTTTCAACTCAAGCCATTTTGTAGTTTCATCGTTCTGTGTTATTCTCCTTGACTGTACTGTACCAAAGTCACAGTTCAGACTGTCTATAGCAATGGGATAGATAACAACTTTCTTAGGAATAAGTCAGGTCAGTATATATCAACTCTCACTGTTCAAGGCCAAAAGCAAAAGCTTCATGAGAAAGGATAAACACGGGTAACAAAACTTCCCATGAATTGGAATGAGTAATGGGATTTGGCTTTCTCACAACCCAAAACCTTAGGGATACATAATTCTCCTAGAAATTCCCCCTTCTCAGCTGCTGTCAGAACAGATTTTCCAATGAATACATGCAAAGACAGTTCTGTTGTTCTGCCCACTTTCTTTACAAGTGTGGGGTCATGGATGACAATCAGCAGAATGATTCTTATCCTTGCATGACTGCACATTCCTTACCTCAAAAAAGGAGTTCCTAGATGGAAACAGTCTGCACACACACTGATCTCAGGACTTCAGATTTCTACTTCAGAGTTTTTCTTCAAATGAGCACCTCAGTGCACATTCATTTTAATGAAAAAAAAAGAAAGTATATTTAACTGATGACATTGAATCCACTTTTAAAGCAAAACCAATGTCTTTTACTCAGCTTCTTCTCTGTATTCAGAAAACCTATGCTATTTAAGATCTCTCTTACATTTGAGGTTTTAAAAGCTCAAAATATATAAAACCTTATGTTTGCAAACAAGTATAGTTTGAATACTTTCCAAATCTTAAAAAACTTTACTTTGGAATTAGTAGGCTACAATGCTGAAAATTTTCAAGGCATAAGTTGTATCTGGTTGCAGAAAAAAATATTTAATTATAAAGGAAATAATACAGGGAATGGAAAATTTTAAAAAGTCATGCAGTGCTTGTGAATATTTTAATGAGCAGCTTCTTCCATTAAAAATAGGTAAAAATTTAATTCTAAAACTACAACGTATAGGACAACTACAGAGTGTCATACACCTATATTTTTTCAATGATTTGTAGTATTAAGTAATTTAAAATGCGTTTTTAAATTTTGAAATGAAAGCACTGAGAAACTCAAAGACTATAATACTACACTTTACCATAATCATCACCTCAGGAACAGTTCATTCGGATTGCAAAAGAGCTTCAAAGAACAGTTTCTTTAAGCACCCATAATTTTGAAATATCTTTAAAAGCAAGTTCCTGGCTTTCCTGGGAGGAAAATCCTAAGAGGCAGCTGTATGTCACACAAGTGCTTCAGCCTCAGATGCTGCAGGCAGAACCTTTTCCTAAGCTACATGGGATGCAATTCTCCAAGTCCATTGTTATTGCTATTTTTGTCTTGTGCAGCTCCCAAACTCAGATTAACAGTCTATCCTTGGCTCCTTATTATTGTATTTCAGATAAAGCTTTACATTTTAACTTTTTTAAACTTTAGCACTGACCTAATAGCTGGACATATACAAAAATTAGCTGCCCTGTTTAATTTTGTCAGCTATATGATTTGTCCACAATCTGTTCCAATTTAGCAATAAAATCCAGGCGGGGGGGCAAGGGGGGAGTGGCACAGGGTTGGAGTTAGCAGGAAGAAGAGGAAAGATGAATACTATTCCATCCTTATTTCGTGAGTTAATGGTTGAAAATAAAATTACAACACCTTTACACTTCACACCAGTGAAGTATCACATTATCAATTCACAGAGGTATAATATCTCTGCAGGATATTTTAGCTTCAGAGATT
Organism: Platyrinchus mystaceus; assembly: GCA_035041135.1. Taxonomy (NCBI): domain Eukaryota; kingdom Metazoa; phylum Chordata; class Aves; order Passeriformes; family Tyrannidae; genus Platyrinchus; species Platyrinchus mystaceus. The sequence continues at coordinate 18,785,180 of JAWWLV010000045.1, forward strand.
CAATGATCAGACAGAAATACATACCACTGAGAGTGAGGTCTGAGCTAAGTTGTCAATGTACAAAACCTAAAACTATATCCTCAGTTCCCTGTTTACTAGGAGGATGCCCAAGTTTCAAATGATATTGAATAACTAGGAACAATATGCATATAAGACAAATACTTGCTCCAGTATTATGACTACAGATTTCTTTATACTCTGTCAACAGATGGTTTACAGTGACAGCTATTTATCATTCTGACCAGTGCTGCCTTTTAATTGCCTTTTGTTTCATCACTGGCATGTCATCTCCACCTGTTTCCCCCTTTCATGTGCTTAGGATTTGTCAGGATAATTCTGGTGCAGTACAAAGCAAGTGTTAGCATTATGTGCTCAGTGTAAATCTGAATTCAATAGTAAAGGCAACTTCATCTGAGTTTAAAAAAATCAGGGTAGCTTATTCCTATCATCCGTGAGTGTCTTCTCTGAAGAATTTGGATGCCCTTTGGAGAAGGTAGTAGAGAACAAAACTGATCAGGTTTGCCCTCTGCATAACAGATTTTTTTTCTCTATAGTAGACAAAGCAGTAAAGAGGACATTTCTCAGCTGTATGTTTGCTCAGTGAGGACAACAGTGAGGAAAGGTCTGCTTCATAACTGGGATCTTTCATTCATTTAAAGATCTATTTGCAATGGATAATTTATAAAGGAAAAAGTTTATTTGGCCTTTTTATCAGGCCCAAAGGGCAGAGTTCTGTGAGTTTCAACAATAGAAAGACAGTGGAAATCTGTGCTAATTTCAGAAGTCCAGAATCTGAGTATCCATTTATGGGGTATTTTATACCTTAGTGTAAAGTTAATTAAAACAGTATGCATTTACATATCTTTAGATGGCACAGGTCCAACATCACTGGTCATTTTTGACCCTGTAGAGGTACTGGATATTGTTATATACTATGCAAAGCTCTAGTTTAAGCTTTTCATCACTCAAACAGTATATATGTTTGTGAATCTATCTAGATAACAGTCAGACCATTGACCATATTAATGACATTTCATCAGGCTTCACAGATTGCTGAGAGAAAATGTATCTCCTACAGGTCGTTACTAATACCATTGTAATGAAACATATGTAATCACTTTTTGCTGTCAATAGTGTAATAGCAGAAGTGTTCACTCTGTAGATGATCTATTATATTTTTATAGCTCTCTCTGGGAGGTTTTATAGAACTGAATATAATTCAGGTTTCTAAATCACATGAAGCTGATCTGAGTGAAAAATTTCATGTCTGAAAATATTCAAAGAAAAGATGTTATTTACCAACATGTTGTACCAACTTCGATTAGTAAAGACATCAAACACAAATTACCTGACTGATCTTTCCTTTAAAGTAAAGAATTCCTACATTTTAAATATAAATAAATCTTATAATTTTACAACTAGGAAGCTGAAATATTCATGGCCATTTTGTGTGTGAAAATATTTTGAACATATGGAAGAATGTATAAACATAATACAGAAGAGATCTATCCTACTAAAAACTCATGTATGGAATTTTTCTGCATACAGTGTGAAGTTTTCTTTGCTGGGCACATGCGTATGCTGAACACATTAATCACTGCACAGTGTATTTCAAGATATGTATTATCCAAATTTAAAGAAATAAGTTTTTTAATGTACAGACAGGATTTCTTCTAATACAATACAAAAAAAAGAAGGGAGGGAAGGGAAGGGAAGGTTTGGGAAGAGAAGGTTTGGGAAGGGAAGGGAAGGAGAAAGGGAAGGAGAAAGGGAAGGGAAGGAGAAAGGGAAGAGGAGAAACAGGAAAGGCAAAAGAGGAAAGGTGAAAGGGGAAAGGAGAAAGGAGAAGGGAGAAAGGAGAAGGGGCAAAGGGAAGGGCAAGGAAAGACAATATAGCCCAAGGAACATCAGTCCTGACATGGATTGTGTCACTTGGAATAAAGTAGGCACCAGTTTTTCTCAATTTTTAATGTGTTTTTTTTAATTTAGTGTAAGTTGAATTCAGTTCCACATTCTTTCAAAGCAAAAAAAAAGTGAACGCTACTTTGTATAAATGAATGTATCCAATTTCAAAGGGAAAAAACAGGACCTAGCCAGGCTCTATTATTTAAATAGAGCTAAAGACAAGCTTATTATGCTATAGAATGGAAAAAAAGCAGATCTGGCATGACACAGATCATAACTGAGTGTAACAAAGACATTTAACTAAGCTTTCCTAAAGCTCCTTATTTCGTTTCTCCTGCTCCATGGTGGAGTAGTCTTTAGTAGAGACACTGTAAATGTCAGTGCATCAGAGGCAGTCCCAGAAAACTTGTTCCCAGAATATATATCTCAGTATGTTCTGCTTTTCAAACAAAAGAAAAATGCAGGCACTCTACAATCAGATTACAGGTTTAATAGTCTCTTCTTTATTTATCCTGCTCAAGGGAAGAGTAGCTTCAATGCATCCTAATCAAAACTTCAGATGGCTTTCAAATGAATGGAGCCTGATAAAAGATAATTATAGTAAGATGAGAAGTAGTTGTCAGCCAAAAACTGAAAGGAAAAGGAAGATATTTGGGGCCATTTGTATAACAGAGAAATCCAGAAGGAAGACTTTTACTGAACTTGATAACATTTCATTGGAGTTACCAGGAGGTAGGATAGAGAATTTCCACTTAATGCAGCTAATGTACACTTGTGTCTGAGGGTTGGGCCTTCTAGAAAAATGGGACAGCACAGTCAGAGCAGTCAGTCTAACCATGCTGCCAGACCCATGGGAATAATGTTTGTTGCTCATGTGCACATGAACTTTACGGGATACCCAAGGAGTCCAAGGTATATACTGAGTACCCAACAGGTGGTCTGTGCATGCACAGTAAGTCCAGTATGCCAAATATCTCTTGAATTTACTACAAAAGAGCCAAATGTTTCCTATACATGTCTCTCCCCAGAAAATACCAGAAATAAATTAGGTAGTCTAAACTGAAATGATAGTAATAAGCTGCCTATTTTTCCAGAGTTGCCTTTTATTGGAAGACAGTATCTTCACTGGAAGTAGACACCCTCACCCACATGCATTGCAGAAAAAAGTTAGGGGAAAAAAAGAAGAAATAATAGTATGGAGAAGGGGAGAGAATGGTGAACAGAGACACAGATTAGTTTCATAAGTTAGTCCTTGCTAAACATATAGCTTATATTGCCTTTATCAGGCCCGAAGTGAAGAGTTGTGTGGGTTTCAACAATAGAAAGACAATAGAAATCTGTGCTAATTCCAAAAGTCCAGAATCTGAGTATCCATTTATGTGGTGTTTTATACCTTAGTGTAAAGTTAAGTGAAACAGTATGTGTTTACATATCTTAAGGACTATTTGCTGATGACACAGCTCAGCAATTTCAGTATTTAGGTAATTGTGCTGGAGGATGACTGGTTAGATGGCATGGCAAGCATCTTTTAAGATTTTTTAAAATAGTTTAACCAAAATTTCCAATATACTTACTAGGTCAACCTCTCAGCAGCTATAAACCAGCACGGTAATTTTCAATTCTATGAACTTGTGTTGATTTATGCCAATGAAAGAATAGCCACTGCTGTAAATTCACAGAGTTCTTTTGAATTTTATGGACTTACATTCTTTATGCAAACCAGTTAACACATTATGCAGAGCTGGTTGTTTACAACCAGTCTGTGTTGCAAGTATCAATCAACTTAACGTATTTCCAAGCTATATTTCCAGTCTAAGCTAATCATCTAAGTCCTCAGACAGTGAATGCCAAGAAAGAGTTGTGGTTTTTTTCTTGTGCTAGGGCATATTTCTCCTATCCTAATGTGGATTCATTTGATCTATTTTAGATGCCTACTTTAAGAGATATGAATCTTATCCTACAACTGCCTGTCTCTGTGGAGATTTACAGTCGTCTGAACAGATTAATTCCACATCCAGTCTTAAAATAAGGTGACTTACCTTTTGGAAGGGTCTGTAGCTTTTACTGTTAAGGTATCCTAGGATAGGGGTCCCCTGGTGGCCTAGCGGTTAAGGTGCAGCACTCTCACCGCAGAGGACACAGGTTCAATTCCCGGTCCTGCTTCAGGGACACCCCCGGGTAGATGGAGCTCGTCAGCCCCTAAGGCCATCCATC
>JAWWLV010000045.1:18789398-18817083 GCA_035041135.1 Platyrinchus mystaceus
AAAATCCATTGCGCAGGCTTGAAAGGTAAAAACACCTTTCCCAGATCTTCGTTCGCGAAGACTGGCCACGTATCCTAGGATATGAATCAGATGAATAATTTTTAGACATCTAAATTTGAGAAAGAAGAAACCTTGCCACAATTCCAGGAGCATCTTTGACAGCTCCTGGAATTGTGGCAAGGTTTCTTCTTTCTCAAAATCAAAGGGAGCCAAGAGCTCATCAGTTCATTAAATAATTGTTTCTGCTTTCAAACTTATATGTCACCCAAGAGGATTCTAAAGTCCTTAATAATATGGAAAAAGTGCTAAAAGAATTACCTTCAGATGGTATTAAAAGGTGAAAATGCAATGGCCAGAAGTTCAAATATACAAAAATATATGAAACCAATGGATGTCCTGAGGGAGAAGTACCATTTCTAATTTCTCCTCTACACTCACCATCAATTTAAAAGAGATTAAAAACCTTCAGTATATGTTCATATTTACAAATGGCAGATATGCTGATCCAATCACTTTGCACTCTGTGCTCATTACCTTCTGCTATACTGAACATATAAAAAAAATGAGTACGGACAGTGATTGAAAAAACTGACATAAAAATTACAAGATTTAATTTATTCCTACAATTTGTCCTGATTAAAAAAAAAAAAATCAAAACACAGAGTCAACAAAAAAATATTCCAGTGTAATAAAAATTTGTAGTATTTGAACACACATACCTCCCACATTCATACTGCAAAAAACAGTATGTTAGGGTTAACACTATACCCTTGCTAATAATCATCATCAGTAGGAATGTAGTACTGAGTCCTTTATGAACAGCTATCAATTGCTGCCTTCTGTAAAAGGTTCCAATAATTTTCTACTAAAGAAATATTTTTATGTTTACCTTAAGTATTTATGGGATTCTCTCCAGGTACTGAATTAGGAGAAGAAGAGATTTAAACGATCCATGTTAAAACAAAGAATAGGTATTTTATGAGTTTACTGCTCAGCTTATTACTCTGCACTGGTATTTGCCTTACCACTTTGACAGTCCAAAGTAATTTAGTGGATTGTATACCATCACTACTTTAATTACAAAGCTTCACTGAGCAGTCACTTCTGCACTTGCTAAGAATTTTCTGCTAAGAAATTGTTCTGTCCACTGCCATCAAGCCATAACTTGAGAACTTAATAACAGAGGTACATGTAGCCAAAAGCTACTCATGTGGAGAGAATGACAACCAGCACCACACAAAAAACCACTGCAGTCAGATGCAAAAGTTAAATCTCAGGCATTAAGCCAATCCACCAGCCTTCAGCTAAATGACTCTCTTAGATTTGGGTGCTGCAAAGGTCCAGGTAACCTCTTCTTTCCGGTGCGGGTTTACTGAGCTGCTTCTAAGAATTTACTTGTTAAATCTCAGGCCCTCCTATTTTCTCCATGAATATATAACTTGTCTATCACACTCCAGAATCCTCCATTTCCTAGCTATAAAAAGAAGAAAATTTTGTATGAGAAACAAAATAGGTCACTAAGAGAATCCCAGTATAATGTCATATCAATAAAATCTTCCTTATGAGAACCCTAAGTAGCTTTATAAACACTGATGAATACTTGCTATTAGGCCTAAAAGGAGGTTTATTTGTCCCAGTTTCACAGACAGACAGGAAAAGGTTATTTAGCAACTTTATATGGTTCAACATTATATGGTTTAAATGTGGCACCCACTCTAACTCAGATTTCTACAAAAAGCATCATTACTTCCTAGCACTCATGGCAATGATAGGAAGAAGAACAGGACCTTCTGACATCCTAGTCTGGTCCTTTATGCTTGGAAACAAAACGCTGCTTCCTCATGAAAAGCAAAGGCTTCCGTTTTTCAGCATAAAGATAAGTAGCCATAAAATTTCCTGAGGCTATTTGGATGACAGTCCACTCAGTTTGGAAACAGTTCAGCAAATTCGGCAGCATATTAAAAAGAAAATCTCTAAAATATTGTTACTGTAGGGGGAAAAAAATTCCTTCTCTCATAAACAGTTGCATCTATGTAATTAAGCTTGGTGGGGATGTTGTTTTCTGTTTCTTTGAACAGAGTTATCAGCAGGGAGAGGAAGTTTAAAACTTATGAAGTAGGGCAGTGCATATTCCTCCTTTACCCTGGCTTATGCCCTGAGAACACACATCACTCTCAGTTTAATAAAATTAAACTCTAGTTAAATAGAGTTAAACTAATTTATATTAGGGTATAGGACAGGTATATCTGCCAAGAAAACCTTGAAACAAAGATAAAAGCGATCCTACAAGAAAGAAGTTTCCAGCCAGAGGGCTGAAGCTTCTTTTGCTGGCACAAGGACAATGCACTGCAGAGCAGCTGCAGATTCAGGGTAATTGGAAACCCAACTGAAACAGCTTGGGGATTTTATCAGTTTGTGTATGAAACTCTGTAACTTAGGGGTAGCAGTTACATAATTTTCCACTTTAGACAAATTTAGTTTGTTTTGCTGCATATCGATACAATTTTCAGTTAACATTTTTTTACTGCACATAAACATAAGTTCATTTTAATTGTTTTTTCTCAGCCCTTTTCCAAGCAGATCCTAATCCCTCAGCTGGTTTATTTTTTTAAAAATACACTTTACTGTAATGACAACAATAATTTTCTCCTATTAAGTACGATAGAGTTTATTTAAAGAAATTAGATATCAAATGAAAGCTGAAATTAAAAAAAAACCTGCATAAAATCTTAGGAATTAGCACTATATGCATCAGAGTTTTCTATGCAATTTTTTTCTTTACAGCTGGTATCAACTTTTTAGCCACTCACACAATCTATGCTAAGTACCTTTAAGAATTCCTTTACCAGTACAGAATCTGAACTATCAAATATTTATGTGTAGATTAACAGACACTAAACATTTTTATTAACATTCATTTTTTCACACATAATATTCAATGAAAAGTTAAGGAAAATCCATATCAGAAAAATTTCATTCCTGCAAGACTGAATTCCTCAAATATGATGAAAAACTAGCATCTTTAAGTTCAAGGAGCAATAGCTACACCAAAACCCTAGTATCCTCCTGCATTAATAGGTCCTGCCACATTTTCAGCAGGACTCTGCATATCTAGGGGGGTTTTGTCTATGAAAGGACAGTTATAAATATACTTATTCTAGTGACACCAAAGCTTTAAGCAACTCAGTCCTGCCTCATTGCCCTCTCAAGAGTCCGGGGGAAATTGGTTCTAGTTCCAGAATGTAAAAAAAAATTATAGATGAACCCTTGTACAAAAATAGCTTTGCAACCGAAAAACAAAGTTTTAGCCTCATCCAGTTCCTTGTTCAGTTCACTCCGAAGTGCCACAACAATTATACCAATGCAAATGATGCTGATGAATATCTGAGAAAGAAAAGGTGCATGTGTTGGCACTGTCACCAAGAGGTTGTTAAGTGCAGTGATATGAAACAGATTTCAGTGCCACCAGTGCTGGTTCAGCAAGGCTGCTTCTGTACACTCCTAAGGGATCTGCCAACACACTGAGAGGTAAGTTAGGGCTCCAGGCAAATAGTGAAATGTAAATCCTACCATCTATACTAAGACAACTGTCTCTGGTCTTCAAAGATGAAGTCAGAAAAAATAAGCATGTATCATTTAGTACCCTTCTGTAACTTTAAAGTGTCTTTTATGTTAATTTAATTAATAATTAATGAAGAAAAACCGGAAAGAGACAGGTTTGTTTTAAATGTTTTACTGTAATGAACTTGTGACTCAAATGTATTCATATGGAAATTCAAGTCAGTATTTTTTCCAATTTTAGATAGCTTAAAAAAAAACAAAATTGAAAATTGATATATATATATAGCATGTTCATAAACATTTTAAAAATTAACCTATTTAGATAAAGTTCCTGGTTTATTTTAATGAATGGTTGCAACTAATACTTCTCATTGTAAATGCAATTACTTTATGAAGGCAATAACCTAAAAATAAGAGAAATATTTTAATATTCCTACTACATTTTGATCTCCAAATTAAATTCACAAATCATATGAATGTAAAAATAATGCAAAACATTGATAAGGATTCCTGTGGCAATATCACTACAAACACATTTAATGTCTGGACCGATTCCAGTAATGCATTGAAATATAAAGTAATATTGCATAGCTTTTAAAATTAAAAAGTGGGTCATTAACACAAAGTTCCTTCAGATCCTGTCTTTACATAATGATAATATCATGGAAAGCCTGGAACTGTTATCTTACTTTTCAGATATATTAAGTAAGACCATACACTTCATGTAGTCAATTCTCAGTGGTATTACAGAAAAGATTTATTGAACCAGTAGATTGTTTCCTTTCAGATACCACTGAGACGTGTTTGTGGAATTCTAAGATGTTTACAGTAAATTAGAAACTAATTAGTTGAACTGAAATGCCAGCACCTGCTCCTGCATTATTTAAAAGAGGAAAGGGGAAAAAAACTAAAAGCATTTAGGGTTTCACAAATGGAGATAATACTTCAGGGTCTGGATTTCTCCAAGCCTATTTAATCATTTGAAAAGGTTGTCAGAATTATTGGGTTATGAAACTGAATCAGTGCATCTTAGATATTTTTCCTTCCTGCAGCTTTATAGTCATTATTGTATTAAGATCCTGGCAAACAAGGCCAACAATATTTATGGTTCCTGCCATAAACATTAAAAATGCATATCCCACTCAGATTTTATGAATCTTGAATTGCAGCAGGAAATGAGCAGTTTAGATGATAATTGACTGTAAGGATTAGAACAGTTCAGGTTTCCCCCTGTGCAAAGAGAAGGTTCATCTGAGGTCTTACAGATAGATGATAATTCCTCCAAAACATCACATCTGTCTCTACTAAAAGGTGCTTTTGTTCTGCTAACTCTATATTGTGACAATAACAGTTATTAGTAAATCAGATAGAGCAGGCACAGCTAGCCAAATTGTGATGGGAAAATGAGGGTGAAATCCAAATCAAATATTAGATACATGCAGTATTTTATATAATGCATAACCAAATAACCTGGCAATCCTAATGAGTTTGTAGTTTAATCAGGAAAGTATAGTACCCAAGCAATTCTGAATGGGAATGTGTACTGCCAATGAGAGAACCAAAAATGCTGTGAGAAGGATCTATGTTTCCATGAAGAACAGAAGGAGAAATTTTCATAGCATAGGAATTAAGAACCTATTCACATCAGAGAAGATCCCCCAAGAGAAGGTGTTGTGGCAACAGGTGTGAGGAACAAAAAAAAGAGAGCCATGGAAAGAGAATGTTGTTGAGTAATAACAGCTGCAATTTAATAGAGTAAATTAACAGGAAAACTGCAAGCAGCAGATCTAAGGCAACTGGGAAAGATCTACATGAAGGTATGTAAGAAGGAGGGTGGCAGAAGAAGGAGAAGCTTAAAATGAGGACAGTTAAGATGCTCTGTTATTACAACCAGAATTCCATTTCCTGAATAAGTTCCACACATATGGCATGTGTTCACAGAACTCTACACTCACCATAAATTAGAAGGTGATTAGTTGAACTGAAATGATTATTGTGTGTTTCAACCTTGAAAGGACACAAACACACACACAAGTTCCTATTTGCAGAAACCCACTCTGAAATTGGTCTGAGCTGGGCTGTGTCAGCTCAGTCTGAGACACCTGCTCCTTGCACTCCTGGGCTTTACAGAGGGTGGGGATTAGTTCTTCAGAATGTGGTGATTGCATCAGCAGGGCCCCGGTTTCATAGACTTGAAGACAAAGCTTTATTCAAAAAGGGCAGAGAAAGCACTGCCCTCTCCCTTCCCTTTGGCAATCTTGGGGGTCTGAAAGTGAATACAAACTGCATGAGGGGGACCCTGCTGGTGGAGGTCCCCACTGCATTACTTTTACTTATTACTTTTGCCTATTACTCATTGTCTTATTGCACTCAAATGCTTGGGGAAAAAAAAATAAACAGAAAACCAACAGAGATATAGCAAAACTCTTTCAAAACCACTAGCACTGAGAAAATACACTGGTGGTAAATTGAAAAACTCACGTGTATGTTGCTCTGGTTTGGCAAAATACATGCAAAACTTTAGCAAGTGTCAAAGTTAGATCAGCTTTCTTGAGTTGCACTTTGACAAGTTAAGAAGCCAGAGAACATAGAGCATAATTTCTTTTTACTTGGTCTATCCTAGAACTAAGCAATAGCATTAAAGAAAGAAACTATTATGCTTTGTGCTGTTTCCATATTTCCACCAAAAGTCCCCCTTATCACTTGTCACAGCTTCTTTTTTCGTTCTAAGTCTTTCCTTTGTGTTGCTTTTGGAGATGCCTCTCTGGTCAGCCTTATCATGCGATTGAGTTTCCTGCCCCTGAGACCAAACTAAAATTACAGAGCTTAGAAGGGAAAAATAGTAATCTCCCTTTCATAAGCTATTTTGGTTACAGTCATATTTCATTATTCTATTTCAACTAATAATTACCAAAGTTTAATCATCTTTTCTTGTTATCAGTGTGCAAGAAGCAAAAATTTCTTCTTTCTTTTTTTTTACATTTTACCTCAATATAAAGGCACAGGAACCAAATACCCAAAGGGCAGCTTACTATCTCAAACAAAAGCTCAGAAATCATCCTCAATAATAATAAATTTCATAAATTGCCCAAGATCCCTGTTAACAGATTAAATATTTTAGTTTCCAGCATAGTTCTCTGATCTTTTTTCCACCCTTTTCTATACTTTTCTCTCCTCTTACCCATATGTCTACCCTAGTTGCTTAACCTGACCTTCAACCAATTCAACAGATCTAATCTGTCATGATGGCATGCCTATAAGTCCTCTAAAAAGCGAGAAAACTGTCTTCATGTGCCTCGCTGCCTATAAATTACACTGTGACTTTGCTTCAGAATTTGGCTTTTAAATCAGACATGAGTATTACTTTTTTCATGGTAATTATTCTTTTCATAAAAATGAATTTGCAAAGTCCTTAAGAAAAAAATGCATTATTTTCATGTTTTAATGGAACATGTATAAAAACACGTTCATTATTTTAATTGAACTGAAACACTTCAATGTGATATTAAACTGGTTATGGTACCATGACATGTCTCAGTATTCACATACATCAGGTCCCCACTTTCTCCCATCAGTGAGCCTAATGAAAACACACAACACACAGTGTTATACTGTGTTCTCCCTGCGAACACTGTGTGGTGTTTCATGGAAGCACCACAGGAGATGGAGACTGTAGATCGAGCTCAGAGGAGGCCTGAACTACTCCCGCATCACTACAGTTTAACGTCAAATGGAATGATTCCACCAAAAATATAAGCGTTTCCACATGGCAGGGGTGGGAGTGGGTGGTGGGGGTGGAATTTTTTTCTTTGTCAAAGAGTAGAAACTTTAGATTTCAGTCATCACATATCCCATGAGTCTCATATACAAAGTCTAATATATGGGCACTTGTGACACCTCTTTAGAGTGTACAACTCTCTCTATGTATATATATTATGTGACAAATTTAAGGGAGCTGGAATACCCGAGGATGATGCATGTAATATCCTAACCTCACTTTTGTCACAGCTGTAAATAAAAGCTTTTAGCAGGGTGTGTTTTGTTTCTCCAGAAAAAAAAGGAACACAAGGACAGAAGGCTTTCTACTGGCTTTGGTCTTTGACTCTGCTGGCAACTTCAGAATAATTTTACTTGAAAAACAAATATATGAAAATATTCTGCAAACAGGCACCAGGCATAGGTCAAAAATGTGGACCCCTAAGAAAAAAGCTTAAAGATAAATACATGTTGTCATAGAACTATAACAAATGTGACTTGAAACTATGAGCAGAGGCACAGGCATTAAAAATGAAATTTGCATAAAATTTCTGGAAAAACAAAATAAGGATATGAAGCAAACTCAGGCTTATCATATCATTCAAAGACATATTTTAGCTCAAACTGGAACCGAACCAAGTTCCAAGCATTGCTTTGGAGACTTTGTTGAACGCTCCCATTCTCTCAGAATATTCTGGCTTGCAGTTCAAATAAATGCATTGACCAGGTGCTGACATCTTTACAGAGGCATCTCCATCTCTGAGCCTGTCTGCATTGCCTGGCATCTCCCTGCCCTAATCCCTATCTCTCACCACATGCATGGACAAAACCTACCTCAAAAGCCAGCACCTTTTCACTATTTGCACTGTTCATTACAGTCCTGCAAGCACTAGCAAAGAGGTCAGAGTTATTTGGAGGTATTTCAAGTGAGTTTTTACTGCTTCTAACAAGAATAATCTTTGTTTCCTAGTCTCCTTCAGTGGACACCCATGTCTAGCTGCTAACACATACCCAAGCCCTCTCCTTACTCAGTAGCCACATGCAATCTCACTGCCTGAGCATGAGTGCATGCATGCAGTAATGTCTCTGTGCATGTGTATGTTCAGGTGTGAGTCTGGTGGAGGGGACAGGCAGAAAGGTCTAGGAAGTTTTCAATCCTGTTTCGCAGAGCTGTGGAGCTATTCTTATTCCAAATGCAACATTACAATATGCCTTCCTTCAGCTACACAAGACGGTATGCCAACCTCAGGGAGATTGAAAGAGGCTGTGATTCTTCGTTTGTGAGTAACATTTCCCACTTCCCAGCAGGGATGAAGAAACCCTCCTTGGCTGAAGCCTAAGCATCATGCCTGGCCATACCACATTACCCTTTTGCAATCAAAATACTGTAATTTCTATTATGAAACCAGTTCTGCACTCATGGGCTGGTTGAAAAAGTAACATTATTGGCTTGAATCCTAATGAAAATACCATCAGTTTCAAAGGCACTTTAACTAGCCAGAAGAAAATAAATTTTGTCTCTATTTCCTGAAACAGAAGTAGCTCAATTATTAATTTATCTCCCTAACTGGAGCAATCACAAATAATCCAGGATTTTTTGCTGCTCACTTGACAAGTAAATCAGAAATCCCCATCATGTTTCATCAGCAGATGATAAATAATATAAGAATACAAGTTTCTCTATCTAGACATATCTAAAATATTTGGGAATGGAGAGTAAACATTTTAAAACAATACTTTCAATACTTGAGCGAATCATTATTATGAAAATGTTTTATTTATTACTACTTAAGACATGACTAATCTATATTTTTTTTTCATGTTAAGTAATATGTACAAAGTTTGCATAGCAATTTCAAGGCACTCTCTTTCAAAGTCACATTGCTACATTTTTAATGGGTGTATTAACTGTTTCTTCTCTAAGTATTGCTGAGTATTTCTTTTTCCAGACTGAAGTCAATGCATTAGTCAGGCTATCACCACCATAAACAAATGTAATCTATTTTATCCATTGATTAAACCAGCAGAGCCTGAAGGAACATTTCACGATCCAGGAAACCAAATGGATATTTATAACGTCCATTCGTGCTCTTTTTGCATATAGATTGTGAAATCATAGAGGAGGCATTTTGGTTTCTGAGCTAATGTATTCAAAGAGAGGGATCAGTCAATTTTGCCGAAGAAGTTTATCACAAAATTTAAATAAATGTTGCATAGTCTAACATTGAATCTCTCAGCAAGACATTGTATATTTTAACATAAACACGGCACAAGTTCCATCCTAAAACTTGAAACACCTGCTATACAGAATATTTTGCTTCAACTCCTTGGCCTCACTGCTGTCCCTGCTCCTCAGTCTGTGGCCCTGTGAAAAGCAGCACACAATTCGCTCTGAGGTGGGGGACTAAGAAGAGGAAAGACTAAACTGAGTATAATCCACACCTGGTGGATTTTAAGGGAAGTAATGCAAAACCACATATTTCCAGCTCCTGCTTATTAAAACTGAATACTCTTGTACCTACTTATGGGTCATTTGCAAGTACAGTTTCACTCCAATAAATTTTAGTTTTCTGAATGAAAGACTTTTGTCAGCACTTTGGAGTCTTCATTTCCTTAATTTCCAATCCCAGAGCTTTCAAGCAGTTCAGAACCTAGCTGGGATCACAAAGGGTTGTAAAAGAATCCATGGATTTGAGTATGTTGCTGGAGGTTTTTTGAGGGAACAAATATATTATACAAAAGATTCACTGTCTTATCTAGAGAAGTTCTACAGCCTCCTGTCAATGGCTGAGTAGTTACTGAGGGAGGTCAAAGGAAAGCTTGTATCCAGTGATTCCTTGCCTTCTGTTTTGTAAGATTTTGCCTCTCTTACAATCATCGAATTGTCTGGAAAAAACTCCAGATCATCAAGTCCAACCATTAACTTAACCCTGCCATGTTTACCACTAAACCATGTTCCTAAGTGCAACATCCATAGAATTTTTGAAAACTTCCAGGTAAGGTGATTCTACCACTTCCCTGGACATCGTAATCCAATGCTGGACAAGCCTTTCAATGAAGAAATTTTTTCAAATATTGACTCTAAACCTCCCATGGAGAGACTTGAGGCCATTTCCTCTCCTGCTGTCACTTGTTTCACGGGAGAAGAGATTGACCCCCACCCCTACCTTTCAGGTAGTTGTAGAGAGTGATAAGGTCTACCCTGAGCCTTGTTTTCTCCAGGCTAAACAACCCCAGCTCCCTCAACTGTTCCTCATCAGACTTGTGCTCCAGACCCTTCATCTGCTTTGTTGTCCTTCTCTGGACACATTCCAGCACCTCAATGCTTTTCTTATAGGGAAGGGCCCAAAACTGAACACAGGATTTGAGGTGGGGCCTCACCAGTGTCAAGTACAGGGCGACAATCCCTGAACTTGTTCTGCTGGCCATGCTATTTTGATACAGGCCAGAATGCCACTGGCCTTCTTGGCCCCCTGGCACACTGCTGGCTCATGTTCAGCCGCTGTCATCCAGCACCCCCCAGGTACTTTTCCACTGGGAATCTTTCTAGCCACTCCTCCCCCAGCCTGTAGCACTGCATAGGGTTGTTGTGCCCAAGTGCAGGATCAGGCACTTCACCTTATTGAACCCCATAAAATTGGCCTTGGCCCATCAATTCAGCCTGTCTTGGGGAAGAGATCATAAAGTGAGTTTGTTCATACCCTTTTCTCTGTCCATTTCTTTGTGCCAAAATAAAGAGACTATAAATGTCAGAACTTCTTGGTCAAATAAATAATTAAATTGTGAAAATAATTTTTAAAAACTGAACTACAAAAATTGTCATTACAAATTATTAGAAGAAACATTTAGAAAAAATACAATCTTGTTTTTAAAATAAAAATAAACCAAAGAAAAGGCTAGCATAATTTCTGGTGGAAAAGAGGGATGGGGTATAGTGAGGAGCATGAGTATTTGAAGTGAAAGAAGAAAGTGACATTACCAACTTTGTGTTACTAAAATTCAAAAATCTTTTATAAAGACTCTGATATATGGCAAAGTTTGGGTTGAACCTACGTAGAGTGCTTAGATTTAGCTGTATCCATAATATCAACCTATCAGTTAGAGATTTTTACTTCTAAAACACACTGGATGACGCAGCTGTTGCTCAGAGAAGAAGCAGGTGAATTATTCATAATTGTTATTGACCCCCATGAATTACATTTTCAGAGTCAGTCCAAAATACTGAAATGAGTAGCGGCACATCATCCCTCCTCCTGTGCCAGAGGCTCCAACTTAATCAACTTTGTGACCCACCACTGGACTCTCCAATATGCCCATTTCTTCCTTGTATGTCTTGTTCACAGTTGTGTTCTCCATTTGGTACATAAGGATTTATGGATGCTCAAATTAGTGAAAAAATCACTAGCAAAAAAAAAGGGCAACTTACTTACAGTTTAAAAAAAAAAAAAAAAGGGTTATATATTCCTAACAGGGCTACTCACAATCCTGCATAATTGCAGTCTTAGTTATGTTTACTTATTTGAACTGAAAACATTGCCATCTCAACAAACTCTATTAACATTTTATTTTTGTGCAGCCTGTGTTCATTATAATTTAGGTATTAAAATATCCTGTCAAACTTTCATGAACTGCATGTTTGTCTGGAGAGAGTTCTTTGCCTTTTAGTCTTCCAAAGCAAAACAAATGTGCATCTATTATATAAGAATACAGATTTTAAAAAAAAAATCTTGCCTCCCTTTGTATTTTGGTAGTGAAATATATTATGGGGACTGTTTTGGTAAGAAAAACATGACAAGTAAAGACTGCACTGAATTTATTTATGCCATATGAGACAGCTATAGCTTTAGATATATAGATAAGAAACTAACAGTTCATAAACCATACTATCTACAATTATATTATGTCTAGTATTAAATCCCATCTATGATATTTTTAACTTTAAGGGTGAGAATTTTCAAAGAAAATATTTTTTTTAATTGTGAACTATTTCAAGATAATCTGGAAATGCCATTTTTCAAATCAGATTTCCAGAAGAGGTATCACAAATGCTTAGAACAAGTATATACTTCAATAAATCACTGTTATTCTCACATGGAAATACAGTAGCTCTCTTCACACAATTAGACACCTAATTGTGTGGCAAAAAAAAACCAAACAAATGAATGCCTAAATAAAGAACTGTGATAGAATTGCCCACCTGTTTCTTGTCTTCATTCAATTCATTCAATAATAGCATATTCTTGCCTGTACTAGCTATAAAAATATTAAGCATGTGCCAGTGAATCAGGCACACACTTAATATTTCAGTTTAGATGCTCAATTATTGTTTCAGTTTGAGCAATATATACACTATTTTTCTGAGTTCACACATAAAACAATTTGTCAGAGTATTTGACCTGTCAAATCTGGTTCATTCTGCTGACCGGTATTGATTCTGACCAAAGCAGATAGTGTTGCATTTTTCAAAACCTAGACTCAATAAATTCACAACTACACCATTGAGCTGACAAACCAGAAGCCATACAATACATTTACATTCACAGCTGGCATGCCTTCTCTGATCTTTTCCCCTCAGACATGAGACTGTAATATGATTTATTCTGCTCTATTATTGCTTTCTATGTCTCAGTCCATGTTTGTGTTTAGAGACACATGATGAATCAACTGCCGGGGGCCAGCACACTGCAAAAGTGAGAATATGAAGATGTGATAAGGTGAAAATGTGATTACAGTTCCAAACCAGCCTCAAAAGAAAGTCTCTGTCACCACAGCTTACACACCACAATTCGGAAGACTAATATGAATAAAGAGTGAAAAGTCAACCAGAAATTTTAAGCAGACTATTCAAATAAAATTATAGAGTATATGCCAAAAAAATAATGAAAATGGGAGAGAAAAGTAAAAAATGTGTCTTATTACATAAGCTGATAAAAACTAACCTCTAATTCACTTAATTTATCAAACATTTTCAGCAGCTTGCACAGAACTGTTATCACAACATTTGTGTTTCCACAGACTGCCTTCTATAGCAGCTGAGAAATAAAAATTTAGAAACACAGTCATGATAACTGCAGTTTTCCTTAGCACTGTCAGCCCACTGAAGTTCTTGTTGCCTTCCCCACTGCTGATGACCAGACCACCCTGAAGCTGCAGCCACAGTTGGCAGCATCCCCCCAGAGTTTATCCTTGCTGCACATGGGGGTCAGCCAAGGTGAAATGACTGGATGCTGCTGATAAGAGGAGGTATTGTGAACACTACAGTCACCGCTGTTGCCCATAGCATGCTACCGTCATTACCATCCTTTATTAAGAAAAAAAAGAACCTTTCACAGTAATGTGGAAATACTTCCTGCAGCCTGAGGCTTTGCTGGAAGGCGTCACACCCAAGTACTGCTCTGCCTCTATAGTACTGGACTTCTGAACCTCAGCGGGATTTCAGTGATAATCACTTTTGACTGAAGGCAGGACAAGACTAAACAGGGCAAAAACTCATGAAGTGCAAACTACATTAGCCCTCTTCATGAAGAAAGACATCTCAGGAAGCTGCTCTCTGTTAACTGACTGAGTCAGTTGATCCTGCTTACTGTCAATAAAGTCGTAGTCCACTCTGTAGACAAAAGCCTAGGCTAAGCCAACTATCCCAGCTGAAGGATGAAAAACACTTTCAGACAACTTGGATTTAAAAAAGGAGGATTTTTAGAGCTGGTTTTCTTCCCCAGACTCTCATTAAAAAAAAAAAAAAAAAAAAAAAAAAAAAAAAAAAAAAAAAAGTTGTCATCATTTATTTTAGCTACATGATTTAAGATGAGATGAATCATAGAATCATAGAATATCCTGAGTTGGAGGGGACCCACAAGGGTCATCAAAACCCAAGTCCTGGCCGTGCTTAGGACAGTGAATCACACCATGTGCCTGAGTGCATTGTTACCCCATGTAAAAGTTGGGTGAGTTCTAACTATAAAGATCAGCTGGTGACAGCATATCAGATTTTTAGAAGATAAGGACAGAAGAATCCCAACCACAATACGTGTGAGCAGAGCAGCATCTCTACTGTACAAACCACCTGCCTGCTTTGTGGAGTACATAAAGAATCAGATCCAGACCAAGATCATTTCTGCATTTGGATGTGATGATATTGAAGGCAAGCAGCCTTTAGGCAAGTCAGTCAAAAGCCACACATTTTCCACTATAATATCATGAGGATATGCAGCAGACCCATCTTTCTCACATTTAAAGGGACATAGAGGGATTAGGGAAGGACTATAATACCTGTCATACATTTTTTTCCCCAAAACTTCTTTACTGGCATGTTGACACTCCTGCTCTCCCTCTATTGTCAATTTTTAATCTAACTTTTTTGCATGACTGATGAGGGTGCTGCACACATCTGCATCGGTACAGAGCACTTCCAGGAAAATGTTTTCCCAGCACCACAAGGCTAGTAGTGCAGGTGTAATGGCTGCACTTTTTCCCTTTGGTAGAACTGAGTACTCTGTCATTATCTCAGTATTGTATTTCTCCAAAAGCAACACTAACTTCTCACTTATTTTTAAATCAATTTTTTTTTTCTGAGGTTGTCCTAAAGGTTTCCAAAGAAACTTTTCCTGAAAAATAGACCATTTCAATACAAAATTCCTTTGGCAGTAATTTCAGATCTCTGGGAAAAAACTGAACAAAAGTATCTAAGGAATTCATAAAACTCTAAATTTTGAGAAAGAAAAAAGTTATTGTCTGGTCTGCTCTGTTCGCTCATCATGCCAGGTTTCATGAAAAATAAAGTTCTTTTTCAATAAAAAAAAAATTACCCCAGTCAATATCAAACAATTCTCCAACAACGGAAACAAAAAATGCTTAAATAACTAGAAACCATCTTTAATATTTGTATGATACTTCACATTAAATTTTTTTATATTGATGTGTCTAGCAATAGAGGGAAAAACCAGAAGTGATGGGAGACAGAGAACTGACAGAAAAAGGTATCTTACAGCCTCCCACAAGACTTCTATTATGGTTTGTGGTAAAGCAGTGTGACTTTTCCACTGCATTTGACTTCTAGAGATGGAGACCAAACACAAATAACAAAAATCAAGAAAAGAACTTAACATATTTATAAAACCACATTTGCAAAAATCAAAGCAGCAATCCTGCAACTGGCACACATACGGAAAAATCCTGGGTTAGACTCTAATATGGCCCAACTGATTTTCTTCAGTTAATCAAATTACATCACTACCTACAGCACAGAAATTGTCCCATGATGACACAAGGGTGTGTCTGTGCCCATTTAAAATGTCTGCAATATTATGCACATAATATGACTACTAGTATATGTGAAGGGTGTTTTCATCCCTAATGCCAGTTGCTTTTGATCTGGAAGGTGGTTTTAGGCCTTTGAGACTCTAGAAAAGAAAAAAAAACCCACAAAGGTGCAAGGATCTTTTAAAGCAAGCAAGTGTAGTATCTTCAACTGCGATCAAAAAGTACATTCTAAACCAAAAAATTTAAGACATCTGACCGGTTCAGCATAGCCCATCTGAAAGGTTGTGCTTTGTCAAAAATAATTCTCTCTTTTTCTGTGTTTTCTTCTTTCTTTTCCAAGGAGGAGTGGATCACCCTGAAAAGCTAGTGACAGATTGTATATTTGTGCTTATCATATTTCTTTTATGATTCAAATACAGTCCCTGCATAATTTCTGTTGATGTCAAGCATTTGGTTATTCATTTTTATCTAATATATCTAGTTCTATTATTTCAACCATTATAACTTACAGGAAAACATTTGCACTCTAAATTCATCTATTAAATATCTTACAACTATGGCAGAGGCTTGCCTTGGGTTTAATCACTTTTGGCAGGCACCAGCACAAAGATTTACACATGTAAACCCTAAGGTTTCTTGTTCAGTTTCAGAGTAAATCCACTAAAGTTTGAATGGCTGGTAAATATTTAATGAAACAATAAGCTCCTTGAATTTTTTTACTGTAATATTTCTTTTCATCTGTTGTGCCTCAAGAAGAATTTCATACATCAAAATGCAGAAAGTAACTTAAAGCAATTTTTAAGTGTCACATTGATTTAAAATATTTCCTCTCAAAAGATTCAATTCTTCAAATTATGCTATGATTAAGAAAAAAATTGGAAGATTTCTTCACTTCCCTAATTCTGCCTTTTAACACTAAAATATGTATACAAAAGATTAAAATCCTGTATACAAAAGATTAAAATCCTTCTATAGTAAATTTGTGAAATTAATCAGTGATAACAAATAGGCATAATGAAATTTCTGGTTTAGGAGAGGCTAAAATTACTAATGGATAAATAGAATAGAAGGGCATCTTGAAACCTCTCCCCTTGATATACAATTGTAAGTCAATTGGCATTTCTGTCATCCTTATTCTACAACTTCATATTATTAAATGGTGATATAGCAGGTCCTCACAGTAACAGAGAATGAGCCAAAATAAGGACATTAAGGAAAAGAAGTGAAAAAAAAAACCATTTAAAGTTTCAGTGGATATGGTTTCCCCATGGGTTTAAATTTGAAGGTCTTCAATGTAAAGGTGTTTTCTTTTAAGAACTGTTGGAGAAAATCCTAACCCTATATGCTAAAACTACCTGTGTTTACAGTAAAATCCAGACAGTTTAAGGAAATTTGATGAATCCACCTTGCTACTCTCATCTCTCACTTCAGTGACAATCATTTGTGTCAGGCTTAATTGGGAACTCTAGATTTAGGACACATGGCAAGGGATTATCTGGCCCCTTATTTTTTCAAATACTACAAAGGATTCCACAGAAAACAAACAAAAGCTTATGTATGTCTAAACATAATCTTTTTGGCCTGTCTTTATAGTAACTAATCTCAGTCAACCAGGGGTCCAAAATGCTTATACACTCACGAGTAAGGAGCTAAACTGAAACTATTGAGAGCAATCTCCAACAAGACACCTTAGGGACATAAGATTATATAGATTGCTCATACAGTATGGTTTCTGCATCCCGTATAACACCCTGGAGCAAAGTTCACTGATGTCTCCTTCAACCCATTCTTACATCTCTAATCAAAATGACAAAAGCAAGATAGACCAAAAGTCACAAGACAGAAAAATGCATTTTTGTATGCTTCTAATGGATCTCTGTGACTGCAACAGGCAAAGCAATCATGAAGCCAGCATATCTGATCAGAAAAGTGCTACCTGATTGAAAGAATCATTGGAACATGTAACATCACTTCCATGACTTCAGTATTACTTCTCTACCTTCCCATAAACACAGCTATAATAAAGAGAAAAAAGCAGACATATCCAAGGTATCAAAATACTGACATCATTCTAATAGGATGCAGTTCTGCTATTTCATGCCAAAGTGTAATAATTTAAGTTTTTAACTGACCCTTCATTTTTCTCCACTCTCCCTTGAACTACAACAAACCCAGCTCAGACATCATTCTTCAACTGACTGGAATATGCTCATGAAAACATAGACTAGGGAGAAAAAAAAGGTAGTCAAAAGTGTAAGTGCTATCACCAGGATATTCTTCCAAAAAGTTGATGCATTTGCTGGCAGTGTCAGTCTTAATCCAGTGATTAAAAGTGCGATCTTTCATCTTTACAACTTAACTCCTACAAACTGATGGGCTCTGACATTATACTCCTGAGGGTGTTGAGAGAGCTGGCTGACACAATTTCAAGGGCTTTCCACAATCTTTTAGATGTTTTGGAGATCAGAGGATACACGAGAAGACTGGAAAAAGATAATGTCACCCCAATCTACAGGGGCTTAAAGGGTCAGTCTTATTTCAGTCCCTGGGAAAGTTATGGAATGAATATCCTCCTGGGGGTTGTCATAAGTCAGATGAAGCATGTGATTGGGAAAAGTCAGTGCAGATTCATCAAGGGCAAATCATACTTGGAAAACCTGATCATCTTCTATGACAAAGTAACCTTCTCAGTTGACGTGGGGTGAATGGTGGTAACCATCTACCTGGATTTCTCCAAGGTTTTCAATATGCTTTCCCACAACCTTCTCCTGGACAAATTGATATGCTACATCTCTGTCTGTCTCTGTCTGGACAAGAAAGTTGTGTGGTGAGTGGGAAACTGGATGACAGACCACACTGAGGGCCTTTTGTACACACCATGACACAGAATTTTGAGTTTTATAATGATGTGCAACTGAATTGGTCAGAGTGCTTTTTGGGTTTTGTCTCTGATATTGCATGAAATATAGCTAACTTTAAAAATACATGTTTAGATTTCATACCCAGTCTGTCTCACACCTTTTATTTGCACCCTGTGTGTGAACACTCAGGCTACCCAACTGGGCTGGTCATTGTCTCACAGCAATCTCCGTATCGAAGTTTTCAAGAGGATTTGACTGCTCTTCATTAGCCAAGGTCAAACAGGACTAATGCTTAGAAGATTTGTACCTCATTAGCATTATCTTTATTGCCATTATTTCACAAGCTAACAAAACAAAAAGGAATTATTCCCCAGTTAGTTCCAAACATTCCTACCCTTCTCATTAGTATTGGCATAACCCTTTTCTCTAGGGCAGCTCAGAGCTCAGTTCTTGAAAGAAAGGCTGACAGCAGCAAAATTATGGTACCAAGAGGGACAGGCAGAAAACACTCTCCTGATTTATAATCAGATTCTCTTATTGTAACAAGCACTTTCTCATTGCTGAGCTACTTAGATCAGCTCATGTAATTTGTCACGTACTAGAAACTACTCTTTCTGACAATGAAGGGCATGTTTCCTTCCTATATTTATTTCAGAATTTTAAATGCTGTGCAGGATCTTTGAGGTGGTATTTTAATTGAGCTCCTAATAAAAAAAAGTCATTCTGAAAATCACTGACCTCTGCAGGAATGATCTATTTTGCAGCTCTGATTGACAGATAAGGGAAAAGAATAGTTTCAGGATGAGATGCAACATGGGGTCTCACATGCTTTGAATTCTCTGTGTGCTTCCCATATAAACCTTGATGATCTTTGCAATTCATTCACATCTAAATGCATTCAAGAGAAAAATCTGAGGTATGGCCAGCTTTGGAGTAGACAAACCTAGAAATAAGGCACCTGAAGTGAGTAGAATTTTTTACAGAAATTGAGATAGAAATAACCTTTTAACAACAGTGGCCATTTTGTGGAACATCAGAGGATTTAGATGCAGTTTCACTTGATTTCTCATGAGAGGAACTTAGCTGTCTAGATCAAGGTGATACATATACAAACACAAACACAAGTACAAAATTACTACAACGCCTGGGGAGTGCTCAGATATGGGAGGTATCGGACATTTAGCTTCAATTGCTTGAAGGAAAACAGGGTTTTAGGTAAAGCCAGGCTCAAAAGCAGGAGTTATCTCACTGCATTAATCAGTGAAACAGTCATCTCCAGAGAGTGACTCATCTGACTTAATTTAGGATAAGATATTGTAGCATAAGATAGATTACTCTCTTTAGGTGTTTATTTCATCATCTATGAAAGAAGCTTATCGGTTTACCTTCACATTTTTACATGTTCCTGACAGAGGACAGAAATCCCCACCTTGGGGGCACCAACAAGGGCCTTCATATCACCAGACTTCAAATGCCTAAGGATCTAATTTCCTCAGGTCTTTTTATGTAGAGAGAAAGAAATGCAGAACACCAATTTTAAATTACAGTTTTGCACATTTTCTTTGTTGATGTTTTTTGATTCTTATTTCTAAGCATAAACTGAAGTAATCTCAGGCTGGTGTTTTGTGGGCAAACATTGTGTGAGACAAACTAATAGCATAGCATAGATGTTTAACACAGCTTCTCTCTCAGAAACTCCTCTGTTTCATTCAATCAATACCCCAGTTCCTCATTATTCATAAATACAGTGTCTCAGAAAACCGAGTGGTAAACTCACTGCTCTTCTGCCAAGCCTACAGCACATGTTTTAATCTCACCAATAAGAAAGATGCAGAAGGGTTTACAGACACGATTTACACATAACCATGACTGCAACACCTGCTCTTAGAGGGAGAGGTGATCTACTACTTCTACATCCTGTTTCACCAAGCAAGACAGCTGAGGATAAAACCATATCTTACCAGCTAATCCTCTGATGCCAATGACCTAGAAGGCTCTTAAGCACAGTGGTTTCACTGAACTAGGGACAAGTGAGCCATACTCAGTAATGACCACAGACCTGAGTGATAAGAGCGCCATGATAACTTCCCTCTCCTAATGCCAGCTCATCTGGGCCATCAGGAGCCTTTCTACTCCACGGAGCGCACACAGCCCCAGAGGTTTGGCTTGTCATTGTATAATTCTCTTGCAGTGACACATTAAAAAAATGCACAAATGCTATAAATAAAGGTCAGCTGGAATGCAAGCAGTAGCAGTCTAGCTGTAGTTTTATAAAAGCCTTCTCCTATTTACCTTATAGGATCTATTTTTTTTCTGGTGAGAGGGTTTGACAACTTCTGAGTAGGTTCAGTCATAACAAGGGAGAGTTGATTCTGTCCTTTTATCATGCTCATGATCTGGAAGAATCCAAGTTACCGAAGGCAGAAGATAGTAAAGATATCTTTACAACTTAATACATAATCTTTACATTTCAAAGCATAACAGGCAGCCTGTAGGGAAAGCAAGGAACCTACAGCTGATGTGACTGACTGACACAGTTCGCACACTGATGTCATAACTAGCAAATAGACACTGCACTTGAAAAACAGACTACCAGCAGTGAAAAAAGGGCTTGATAAAATTCAGAGGAAATGGAATTTCACGCTTAGATTTGGTTTTTTGTTTGTTTTTATTTTTTTCTTTCTTGACTGACTTAAGGTCACCTATCTGACTCGTAATTTGACTACAGGGCTGATTGAAATAACTTTATTTGACCCTTCTTGCAACCCCTTCAAGGACCATTCAGAAATCGCAGTCTTTCCTTGCAGCTACAAATATTGTATTAATCTACGCAGGAGAACTGGTTTATCCAGCACTGACAGTCTGTCATGTCCTTATCTGACTTCATCAACTGCTATTGTAGGGGGCTGCCAGAGGAATCAGTCAGAGCCTTTCTGATTGATTACAGTATTGATCCTTTTTCTTCTTCTACTTAAAAAAAAAAAAAGGTAAAAACCCCAAACCGAATAATCCATCTTACCAACTCCAAAACCATTTCAGAAGTTTGTAAAGAAAAGGCTTGATCCCTTGGTAAAAATATACAACTCCAGAGTACCAAGGATTGAGTAGGCATTTGGAGTCTGTTCCTCGCACTAGATTTTGACATCCTTCAGTTTTATACGGCCGACTCCACCCCATGAAAATACACGACAGTCACTCTCCAGAAGGGTATATCAGACTTTTTTTTAAATTGTTATTTCTTTATATAGTGAGAATAAATAAAGTTGCAAAAAGCATGACACTTTTCAAGTCTCTGTATAGGGATCTTAAAACCATTCTTGAATGTGAAGAACCAGTTAAGTCAAATTTATTTCCTATTCCAGTAAGATTGATTTTATTCACAGTATACTTTATTCGTATTAGAGAATTTTCCTAAAGCTTGGTAATCATTTCCTCTATCAAAAGTTCTGCAGTGTTTAATTCACCCTATTTGTATGTCATGTAATTAGAACCATGCAAGACATTGGAGTGAGGCCATTAATATAAGCATAAAAGATGCCTGCATAGACTCCCTGCTAGTAGCAATCCATCATTTGGGATTTCCATTTGAAAGCTGTTCTAACTTGGTTGTTTTTACTTAAGAACTACACTGCTTGGTGAAGCTCCAGTGACACTTATTTTGCACTAAGAAGTGCAAAACAGCATGGTAAGTGGTACTTTTTGGTGTTATGATAGGATTTAAAAATAATAGCTCAGGATATTCTATTAGCTAAACAAAAACCATGCGAGTTCAACAAAATGCATGAACAAAAGCTCATCTTAATTAAGATTGTCTTAACTGTAATGTAACAAAAGACTTTTATGACCATATCTGAAAAAAATTGCTAAATGTCTTTTTATTAAAAAATGTTTAAATGTTGAGCAAGGTTGAAAGAAGGAAGATGCAGATGTGCATTAAGGAATTTGTTTCCATTAGATTAGATGAATGATCTTATTAAAAGGTGATTTGATATTTAGCACTGAGTCACACATTTCATACCTAATAAAGCATATTCTACCTGTGTATTAAGTATGAGATTAAAAAATGATTATTTTAAAGTATTATGGTCACTTTATATATAGGTAACTATGTGGGACTTTCTGATAAATAAAAAGAAATATTTCGTTTAAATTTGAAGGCATTGGAACAGTGAATTTCATGGTAGTTTAGAAACATACACATTAATTAACAATTACTATTTTGCATTCCTAATCTCCACTATAAAAAAGGCATAAACATTTGTTGTTTTTGTAATCTGTATTGGAAGTCCTAAAAAATAATCCCAAACAACCACAAAGTCTTCCCTTCCCCAGAAAAGCCAAAAAAAGCTTATTGTACATAACATTAATTTGTTTCAGAAGTATGCAAAAAATAATTTCTGAAACTTGCACCCTTTGATATGTTGCAGTTCTATCTCTTTCATGACAATACAAGATTTATTTATTGTTTGCTGATGCTGCTTAAATTCCTTTCACAATAGAATTCAAACAAAAGAAGAAAGACTTAATTTTGTCTAAACTATGGAATATGATGTGTTCTTCTCAAAAATATGAACATTAATCAATTCAAATTTAAACACATGTCATTGGTAATAATGGTGCTTTCTCATTAAATAGGCAGTTGTGTCAAATATGGCAGATTAGACTCTTACAAAATGGATGCTTCCAGTTTTCATTGGGGGATTAATATTGATTTTACCTTTGAAGCCGTAAAAGCTTGTAATAAACAATCCATGTCCTTCAAAAAAATAAAAAGATCATCTCCAAAATGTTCTCTTTTTTTTTACATATATTCTAGCACTCTTTACTGGTACATGGTTAATTTTCCCAGAAGGCACATGAAACTAGAAAATACAGGGAAACCGTAGCAGTCACACATAGCATTTGTAAAAACACAGACAAGAATAATGAAAATGCTCCTGTCATTTTCAATTATGCTGAAATATAAAATATTAGTTACATAACTAAACTCAACGAATCTAAGATGATGCAGGGCATTGTCATTAGAACTGACCTATCTGTGGCTGGACTCAAATCGAGATTCCAAATAGCAGAGCTGGTTTGGATTTTGGACTGATCTGGGAAGTTACTTGTGTCTACCAGCTTTTCTTCAATGGCTTCTTGAAACTGGCACATGAAATTGTCACAAAGGCAGTGGAAGAGTGATATCTAGGTAATACAAGCCCCCAGGTTATTTAACATATAGGTAACTGGGTGACATATAACCTCATTCTTAAAGGAAGACATTTAAATAGATACATAGAAGACACTAGCCAAGTTTTGGAGGCAAAAATGAATGTTTCCTCTGTTCAGCTTCCAGACATCATCTGTCTCTAACTCATACTTGCAAGACCATAACTGAAGGGAAAGAGCTAAAAATAAGGTATTTGGCTAAAAATAGAAACCCAGTCTGTATTTCTTTGGTGTTTAAATTACTCTTGTGGACAGCAAGCTGAGAGTGAGCCAGCAGTGCCCTGGCAGCAGAGAGGGCCACCAGCCTCCTTGGCTGCATTAGCAGGAGCAGAGCCAGTACATCGAGGGAAGAGATTATTCCCCTCTACACAGCATTCTTTGGACCACTGCTAGAGTCCTGTGCTTAGTTTGGTTGCCCAGTTAAAGGCAGCAGGTCGATAGACTGGATCAGGTTCAGCATAGGGCTGCCACCATAGCAGGGAGATGGGCCTGTCCTGCCTGCAGCAAGTGGCTGTGAGTGGAGCAAAGAGCAGCCCCCCAGCACCCACAGGGAGGTTGTAGGAAGACAGACCAGGATCTTCATAGTGGGACATAGTGGGCAGATGAGAAACAATGCGCATAAAATGAAACAAGAGAGGTTCAGACCAGATAACTATTTTTCCCTCATGAGGATGATTAAGCCTTGGAAGAAATTGCCCACAGAGGTTGTGCAGTCTCTCTCCATCCTTGGGAATTTTCAAGACCCAGCTGGATAAGACCCTGAACCATGTGGGTCTAAGCTCAAGCTGACTCCTTCTGAGGGACCCATCCAACCTGAACTATCCCACAGTCCTACCATTCCTTTGATCAAGACAGGCGGCAGTGATTTTTCACACCTGATACCAGAGCAATGCCTCCAGTGGGTGCTACACTGGAGTAGCACCTCCAGTGTAGTGCTACACTTCTGAAGCTGTGCCCTGTCACTGGTCAAATCTCATATGCCTACCTCGACATAACTGTGACCACCCTCTTTCTCACATTCCCCCACATTGAGCATATGGCTTACTTACTCCTGCAGTACCATGCCACATACTGGGGTCTCAGTCCCTGTGAGATCCTGGATACAAATCTCACTGAATTAGTGATATGGGTCAGAACCAACTCACTGTGAGTGTGTGTGTGCATGTGGGGAAGGGCTGGGCCTGGGCCTGCAGGAACATGGTAAGGCTGCACATCAGGGCTGTGCTGAGGGCACCGGGCAGAGCTGAAGGCAGGGCCCGCAGCCCACACAGGGCACAGGGCACAGCTGAAGGCCCTGCAGCCTGGCTGTCAGTCAGGGCTGAGCTGCCTGGCAGCCCATCCACACTGCACCCTTCAGCCTGTGACTGCTGCAGCACAGCTTGCTCTGGCCTGGAAGGCTCTGACCAGATATCCTGCCTGGGAGGGAAAACTGAACTCTATAAATACACGAGACTCCATGCGGTCTCTCTACTCTCCTTTCCTCCTGCAGCCTGAATCATGTGAGTCAGTAACATTTTTTTTCCTCCTCTCTTCTCCCTCTCCAGCCAGCATCATGTAAATCAATGAATCTTGTTCCTCTCCTGTTCTCCTCTCCTTTCTCTTTCTCCCCCCTCCCTCTCTTTCTTTACCCCTTTTAACCTGTTTGCTTTTACTCTTTTCTTCCTCTTGTGGGTAACTTAAAACCAATTAATTGTGTTTTACTAAAACTGGTATATGGACTGTTTTAGGGAGTGTTTTCCTGTGGAATGGGTCTTTGTGATAAACATTTTAGTGAAATGCCCTTCTCTTGGTTTTATTTTACTCTTTGTAAAAACCTTTTGCCAAAATATCTTTTCCTCACTAAATTAAAAAGAATTTCTCTTAGAGAAGAGTGTGTGACTCTTTCTCGGACGCTAGTTAGAGGTTATAATGAATCAAAAGGCTTTTAAAAGTCTTAAATAAAAAATGCAAGCACTCTAGGCAGTTCATAGTTTAATTTGGAGCGTAACAGTCCCACCCCACAACCCCAGCTGGCAGGTCTGTGCCATCAGCACAAAGCCTAGTGCAGGATGGCAGGGCTGGAGCACCGCTATGGCTCCGGCTGGAAGAGGAAAACCCTATGGTTTCAAATCCAGGTGCCTTTTAAAAGGGACCTGTTGCCTTACCCTGACCTTTTTACTGGTAGGCTTTCTAGCAGTGGAGTGCACAGCATTGAGAATGAACAAACCTACCCCCAATACCCCCTGATTATGCCTTGCTTCACTTGATAGCCATTTAAATAGTCACTAATCCTCTGTGTCATCCTGGTTATCTTCAAGGTAGCATAATAGAAATGCCTGAAAATCCTCAGATGGAAGTGAAAGGACTTGTAGGCTATATGGTAACTCAAAAGCTCATACACCCTGAGAGCTGCACTCTGGTACCATTCTTAATTATCTAATGGACTATTTTTGTCTGCACAAAATAAACAATGGCACAAATTAAATAAAAATGCATGAAACAAAATTACAACTTACATGTAAAAAATGTATATAAACATTATACAGTGTTAATTGTAAAAGGCTCATGTTTCTACAGCACTGACATTTCACATAGCTTAAAATCTAGCTAAAAAATCTCACACTGAGAGCTATGTGGGCTGTATTCTGACAATAAAAGTATTCTTGGTTTCACTTGCATGAATCACCACCAAGGACAGGAGTTTTGCTTATCTGTTTCCTGTGGCTTATTATTTTGATTTTAGAAAAAATAAGCTCTCCATATTCTGACCATGTAAAACTTTGCATAACTGTAGCTATTCAAATCACAAAGACCTGGCAAGTAAAATCTCTACAATAGAGATACCACCTCTGCAGTAAAAGAGGATTGTGATAAACAATTAATATTTATCTGTGAGATATAACATGATACTTTCACTTGAACAACATTCATAAATCTATAATTGTGTCAACTACTGTGCTTCAAGAATATTAAGAAACCCTTGTCTACCAAGCTTTCAAATAAGTCATAGAATCATAGAATATCTTGATCACCTAGTTTTCAGCCAAGGAAGGGAGGGGGCAGAGTCTGGAGCTGTGTGAGCATGTCCAGGTTGTTATTCTGACCACCCATATCATTGCTGGGGGGCAGAACTAAGGGGTTCTCACTTCCGTGAAGAAAGGGAATGTGGCTTGAGATGGAAGAAAAAGCAGACATGTGGACCCAGAGGTGTCATTTTGTTCCTTTCTCCTGGGAAAGCAAACAGCCAGTGAAGCAGTGGGATGCTCCAGTCCTACCAAGGGGTTTGTCCATCATTGTTTTTCCTTGTCCTGGGCTTGGGGGAAAGACACAGGCACAGACAATTTGTCCACCATTTTCTTCTTTGTCTTGGGAGCCATGGCGCTCTGGTACATTGAGTTAGACTTGGTGGACATTTTTGCATGTAATCACCCTCTTTTGTATCCTGTTGTTATTAGTATTGTTGCTGTAACTGTTTATTTTTCTTATGTCATTGTTGGGTTGGGTTTTTTTCATCTCAACCCGTGATCTGTGCCAAGGGGAGCGACTGTTTGGAGTTTAATTTCCAGCTGGTTTTAAACAACAACGCCTTAATTGGAAGAGACCCACTGAAGGGATCATTGAAGTCCAACTCCTGGCCCAAGAATCACACCATGTGCCTGAGAGCATTGTTTAAATGCTTCTTGAACTCTGCCAAGCTTGGTGCTATGACCAGTTTTCTGAGGAGTCCATTCCAGTGCTCAGCCATCCTCCAAACGAAGATCCTTTTCCTAATACCCAAACTAAACCTCTTCTGACCCAGCTTCATGCCATTTCTTTGTTTTCTGTCACTGGTCACCACAGAGAAGAAATCACTGCCTGCCCCTCCACTTCCCATCCTGAGGAAGCTGCAGACTGCAAAGAGGTCTCCCCTCAGCCTCTTATTCTTCAGCCTGAACAAGTCAAGTGACTTCAGCTGCTCATGGTATGACTTGCTGTAGCAGGGGGATTTTAAGGTTAAAGTGAACATGTGGTAAAAATGGCTTTTTGCATTGTTTGTAAAAGTCCCTGCCTTTCTCCTT
>JAWWLV010000045.1:18817304-18827559 GCA_035041135.1 Platyrinchus mystaceus
TAGAAATGGCATCCAAAGCACAGGTCAGAAGCCAGAAACTGGTGCGCTTCCCAAAACGTGGAGGCTGAAGATCCAGAACTGTCCCTCTAGGCCCTTCACCATCTTCCTAGCCCTCCTTTGGACACTCTCCAATAGTTTAATATCTTCCTTATATTGTAGCACCTGAAACTACGCACAGTATTTGAGGTGGGGGTGCATCACTTTACCATTTAAAGTAAAATGGTAACATGTGTAGTAAATCTAAAACTGAGACTTTTAAAAGCTAGAGATAAGCTAGATTCTGCTAGGTTCTACCAACCAGGATGTCAGTGCTCTCCCTTCATAATTACCGTCATTGCTGCAGAAGTTGAATAAGATTTTAAAGGGAAATTCTTCTGCTTTGGCACTATCATCGCAACTCATCCACAGCTCCCATCAGCTTGATTCACATTGCTATGACTCCTATTTACAGCCTATGACACAGCAAAAATTCATGGGGTTTTGGTTACTTTTTAATAAAATGTAAAAAAGAATACAGTTAAGGAGCTTGTGAGTTTAACTTTCTTGAAACCATAACCCAAGTCTTAAAGTTCTTTATTAAGTCTTTCTGAAAGCTAGAAGTGGACAATTTGAACTATTTGCCTATTTTTGGATTGTGACTATTATGTGCATGAAATACATACTGTTACTGTAGCTGCACTTTCAAGTGTGGGAATCTATTTTTAAAGTTGATTTAAAATTTGTAAATTATGGGGAGAAAGTGCTGAAAACCTGTCTTCCACCTTCATAGGTTACATCCTCTGCCTCGTGTCAATGCTGCAGCCATAATACGAATATTCTTACACTACAGCTAAATGTTCTCTTCAGAATTTTATTTTCCATGTTTATCTCCTCCTGTTACCTTCTTTTCAGAAATTCCAATGAAGTTTAAAATGAACCTCCAACAGAGAATGTGCATGTATGAATGCTGGAAGCAAATTGGATGCTTTGTTACATAGGACTAACTTCTTAATACAAGAGTCATCACATAACCTATGTCTGTGAACCAGATATCTAAACTCAGAGAATGAGATCTCTGGGTTTTTCTCAATGGTGTAAAATAAGCTTGCTCAGAGAAAAAAAAAAAAATCACAAAGCCGGACAAAAAAAAACTTCAAAAAAAAAAAGCCTGGTGCCTGATTTCTTTGCATCTTGCTCTAATCCTATCATAATCTATCATATCCAAGCAAAAGGTAGCCTAATCTAAATAATGGACATGTTCTCTTGTGTTTCTGTGATGCATTCCTGGCATCTACACAAAACTAAGGTTTGGACCAATCAAAGTATTGTCTAGGCATCACAAAGATTACAGGTAGGTGTAGGACTCAGCTCATCTAACTTGTTGATAAAAAGAATATGTACTTTTAATGAACTATCCACTGCATCTGCAAATAGACATCTAAAGAAGATAGACTAATTATACCTCAAAACTCTTGAGTTATTTTTCATAATCTAAAGATACTAGGGATTGTAGAGGTCTAGATTTGGTCATCTGAATCTTCTATATCTTGTACCCTAAGAAGTAGCTTATTTGTAATATTCTCCCAGGTGCCTGGGAACCAGGAAGCCCCATTTCCCTAACCCTGAAGGAGATATGCCAAGTGGAACTTCTTAAATAGTCAGTGGGATTTGGCAAAAAAATTAGCAATTCTCGGCAAAGTGTAACAACAGTTAACTGATTGTTTCTGTTCTAGTGGCTATGCAAAGGCATACAAAGAATTACAACTCCATATTCTACTGGAATTATTTATCCCATGGAATTGTTAAACAGTATTACATAATACCAGAGGAAAGGAAACAATTCTGTAAATGGATCACCTTCTTTAAGATTATGCTAAATGCTATACTTAATTTCCCTGAGACAAGTCACAGTCAGGGATTCAAAGGTCACACAAGCAAGTCTTCCTGCAGCTTGGTGCCTATTATGTTAATTCAGCAATGTTTGTTTTGTTTTCTCCCATTATCAGCACAGTGGATGTGTTCTATTCAAAACTGTTACTATAGGAACCCTATGGCAACATCTAAAATTTTCTTTTCTTTTGGATGAAAATATCAGAAAATTGATGGATAAGTTGTTTAGGTAGAACAATAGGGCATTTGATATTTAATCTGCAAGCACTTAATAAGAAGTATTCCAAGTAATGGCACAGTGCTATTATCATATCACTTAGTAAAATGGCAGCAAATTATTGTATTATTCACATCTCGTTGGGTCCATGCTATTATCACAGAGATGCCTTTAAAGATGACATTTAACATACTCCTTTTACACAGTAAAGTGGTTAAAAGCACATTCAAATTTTAAAATGTTTCTGATCTCTTGACAGCTCACGGAAGCATTCTGTGGGCCCCCCTGCCTCTCCAGTGGTTAACTGCAGCTCTAAAACTTCTTGTAATTATGAACGTTGCAGTCACACTAAATTAGACTGACAGTTGAAATACTGATTACTAAGGACTTATTAAGGACTACTTTGCAACCAATTATGCTGACATTTGACTTGATTTGACAGTTGAATTGACTGGAAGATTCCTCCAAAACAGTAGAGAAGAATTTAATTTATATCCTCATCATTTTAAGATAATTGTTCAGGACAGATTCATTAATATACCACTACAAAATTTATTTTTATCCCAAGTTGGAGCACCTATGATTCAAACGCTAGACAAATAATAGAAGCATGCGGTCCTAACCATGCATGCATTCACTTATATTTTGAGTTTCGGTGACTGTTACCATGGGATCTCTGCTGGAAAAAAAAAAAAAAAAAAAAAAACAAAAACACCACCTCAAAAACCTACACACAGCTTAATGCCAGCTTCTAGGAATATT
Organism: Platyrinchus mystaceus; assembly: GCA_035041135.1. NCBI lineage: Eukaryota > Metazoa > Chordata > Aves > Passeriformes > Tyrannidae > Platyrinchus > Platyrinchus mystaceus. The sequence continues at coordinate 18,820,153 of JAWWLV010000045.1, forward strand.
CAACTCTAACAAATCAAAAATATGTTTTCAAGTTGTGAAATATTTTTCCTCTAAAGTGATCAAAATTGTGAAATGAGATTTTACCCAATTTTCAGTGCTGTACTATTACATGAAAAATTCACTGTCATTATATTGTTTCCCTGTAATTTCTCAAATATTCCTGCAATTTAGTGGATTTCACCTGGAAATTCTCTGAAACATATACACCACCTTTTTTAATGTGCAAATAAGAACTAGCAGAAAAAAATATCCCCCTTTGCCTTAAACTCACCTGGTATAATTTCAGAGCAGAATGCATAGCACAAACTTTGGTTTAGTAGAAAGCTGACTAACATTGTTTCCCAAGAAATCATCTTCTTCAAAAGAGGTATACATATACATAGGGAAAAGGAAGAGAGGAATTTTCCTCAGTTAAATCTGTTATGCCGAGAAAAAAAAAAGAGGAGAAAATAGAGCCTTTGAGCCACAAAAGAATTAATGAAATATTTTCACAATACTTTAAAAGCTACTCTAGGATATAAGAAATGTCACTGACATGTCACAAATTAATAACCAAAGGGAAAATACTTTTGGTACAGTTTGCTTATTTTTATTTTCAATTGCTACATTGTAGAATTCAATACAAAATTCCATGGAGAAAAAGTAAAGTAGGATTCAGAAAGAAAAAAAAAACAACATTCTGCTTCTTAAAAGGTACTGACTCCCTTGCATATTTCCAGGACTAAAACAACTTAAGAGGTGAAATGAATGCCGAGATCATTGTAGAAATGGAGTAAAAAACAGTATAATTGACACAATAAAGAGAAAAAAACATAACCAGATTTTGAAGTAGATAGCTGATAGTATTCAGTTTTCAGTAAAACCTGTATTATAACAGTTATTATTATTTCCTAAAGTTAGGAAATAAAGATAGGTAAGACACAGATGTGAAGCAGCAGGGTTTTCTCACAAGACTGCATTTCAATTCTTTCATTTCTTGTCTCAGGAAAAGTCCAATAAACATAAATAAGTCTGTTGTTATTCAATAGGAAAAATTACTAGATTTTTTTCCCCAAAACTCAAGGGTGTTATAATCAGTTAAGCTTTTTCACAGCTTCAGCACATAGGCAAAAAGCAGGAAAGCCAAAGATGCTGAGTACACTCTAAATTATGAAAACTATGTCTTATCCATTAAGATCTTAGCAAAAATCAAAAAAAGTTGCAAATCCTTCCTTGTCAAAGACATCTAGTCACACACAAAGAAATAAATTAATAAGAACATATCTTTTCATTTTCCCATTTATGGAAAGTTATTCACACATCTCTCCTATCTGAACTATAAAAATCACTTACATTTTTACACTTGGCTCAGCAAAATAGGTGCTTTCCAATTTACAGGGATGCTGAGACTATTGATTGGAATCCAGAGAAGGGTCTGGTATAATCACCTGAAAAAGAGATTCCAGAGATGTTATAGTGTTTCTATCATTACTGCATGAACTTCATACTAAACAGGCTAACTAGAGCCCCTGTGAATTAGCTTGTTTGTATACCAAGAAAACATTTTCTTATTCACTCATGTATGATTTATAGGATGAGATTATTTATGTCAGTTGAAAAAAATAAATAGTTAAATGGAAAGTGAAGTTGAACTTAATTATAAAATGAAGTTTTAAGCTTTTGGGATATAATCTATTGATGTTAATGTTGAAACGGTGATGTACACATCTGGTTTTGCAGATTTGTCACCTTGGAATAGCTCCTTAAATGTAGGTTCACATGGTAGGTGCTATGACAATTCTTTCCATTGATAGTGGGGGAAGATAGACTTCAAAACTTTGGGTAGATAGCAGACTGAAGCAGCCATTGTTTTCTTTGTCCCAGATGTCTATTGAAAGCACAATAGCTAAAATTAAGTCACAACTGAAAGCGGACAGAATAAGACCCTTTGGTTATGCATTAAGCATATTGACCAACCTGAGGTTGGGAAAGTGGGATCTGACTGACTTTTGTTTATCTAGTAAAAATTTTCCCTTAACTTTGATGACACATGATTTGGTTTGAAGACTGTCAAAGGTCTTACGGCAGCTTAACATATTTCTTGCATTATTAGTGTCTCTTGATGGACTGTTACTCAATGGGACTAGGTCTTTACACCTTAAAGAATTATTTTTCAGTGGTTTTGTAGGGAACTTACACAGATTTTACTTACTCCCTTACAATGATCAGCAAGTATTATCAATTTATTTTCTCATCTCTCTCCACTTGAATACCAGCTTTGTTGGTGGTAAAGGTGGTAATAATTGGACTGGAGAAAACGCAGCTTGTGAATGGAGAAGAAAATTCAAAATTACATCTAAAAGCTTCTTTGAAGATTCTTTGATGCATAAAAATAATTTCTCTTCCCAAGCTCACTAATGCAGTTTGAAAAAAAAATACCTCAAACAAAATAATTTGGATTGTGAACACTGAAAAATCAGTGAGGCATTTCAGGAGTGCTTCCAACTTGCTGGAGCAGTTTTCAACTAGGAAAATCTACTGTTAGAGGTGAAAATCAGGGAAAATAAACAATAATTAAAAATGGAAATGTTGACTGGTCTTCACAAATGCTGGACGGGAAATTTCAAATTAAAATAGGTTTTGGAAGTGTGTGATGTAAACAAGAAACACGGCTCTTCTAAAAAAATAGAAGGAACAAACACATAGTAAAGTAGGGATACAGAGATTATTAAGGGATTAGATCATCTGACATATGAGAAGATGCTGAGAGAGCTGGAATTGTTCGGCCTAGACAAAACAAGGCTCAGGGTTATTTTATCCATGTGTATGAAAACCTCACGGGAGACAGCAGAGAGGATGGAGTTGGACTCTCCTTAGTGATGACCAGTCAAAGGACAAGAGGCAAAGTACACAAGTTGATATAAAGAAAATTCTACTTAAACATCAGAAAAATATCTTTTACTAGGAAGATGGTCAAAAACTGGAACAGATTACCCAGACAGGCTGTGGATTCTACATCCTTGGAAATACTCAAAAGCCAGCTGGACAAGTCCTTGAGCAATCCACTCTAGGCTGATCTTGTTTTGAGAATTCTGGAAAATTCAATTGTTTACTGTGTTCGCTTCACTTGCTGGCAACAGGAAGAACTGTTTATCAGAGCTCAAAAAATTTCTATATGCTAGTAGAACCTCATCCTGGTTCTGGCCAGGACAGATATTATTTTTGCAATAGCCAGAAAAGGGCATGGCCAGGACCTGGTTATTCTCTACCATCTCACGTCACTGCCAGGGGCAGGGGAAAAGGAGTCTCTTCTAGGAGGAAGGAGTCCCTTCTGGGCCAGCAAAACATGACAGAGGGAGCGGTTGGGTATTGTTGTTTCCGTGTTTCCTCTTTCTTGTAGCGTCTGTCACTAGCATTGTTGCTGCTATTATTTGTTCTCTTATCTCGTTGTTTCCAGTAAATTGTTCTTATCTCAGCCCATGATCTTTACCTTTTCTCTCTCCAGTTCTCCTCTCCATCCTGCTGCAGGGGACAGGGGACAGAAAGGACGAGGGGGGGAGTGACTGACACGCACATGGTTTCAGTGGGAGCACTAAATTGGAGAATTCTAATTCTAAACTGCAACAAACCAAAAGAAAAGTGGTGTCAAGTGCATTTTTTGGACAGAAATAATTAGATACCAAACAGCATGTGGGTGCTTCAAATTAGGCATTTAAAGTAGATGGTTATTTGTCTTGTGGAAGGAAGTTTGAAAGTGAAGGCGGATAATTATGAAGGATGATCACATTCTAGCAGGTAAAAAAATGCTTAGTCATGTTCTTATTGTCATTATAATTTGCTGGTGCATCAAGTTCTAGATGACAAATAAGCTATAGGTTAGGATGCAGTAGTTGCATATCAGTTTATTTCAAGAACGCTTAAAAAAGTAAAAACATGAATAATTTTCTATAAAATGAGTACAATTGAGCAGTAAATATAAAATAAATATTTTTTATCATTTTGCATTGTAAAAGTTTCTCTGTCAAAAGATTTATAGTCTTCATTGCTATCATATCTAGAAACTTATCAATATTCTGTCCTTTTTTATTTTGGTTTCTCCAGGTCTCATGCTAAAATTCTGCAGTTAAATAAAAAGGATTAGGCAATTTTCCTCTTTTGAAGTCCACTATCTCTGCTGAATCAGCTAAATCATTTCCCCAGATGTGTACAATCCTTACAAGTAACTTCACATAGCAGGAAGCATTTTCCTAGGTGATATGTTGAAAAATGCAGACATTTCCTCCACTGAGAAAGTCATCCTTTGGAACTAGGAGGTACTCAGCAATTGTACATAATGAAGGCTGCACATTAATAAATATAGCCAATTAACTTCTTTCACAATCAGATTTAAACATTTTTATTAAGGTCAAACTGCTATAAAGCAGTTTGCCAGGTGTCTCGCTGCTCCTGTTGATTGCAGATGCAAAAACCTCAACTTTCATTTACATGGGAAAATCATTATTTGATGCTATGCACTCACAGCTATTCTCTTTAAAGCCTGTGCAATTTCTGACACATGGAATTTATCACAGGTCAGCAGGAGAGAGAGAATTTCATGCCAGTCTTTTATTAAAACAGTGCAGAGCAAAGCACCCATTGAAGAGAGCTGTGTATCTTGCATTTCCTTAGCAGAGTCCACAACACAGCACAGCTGAGTGACAGGGAGATATCTTTTTAGCCTCATCTACAATAGCCATTTAGGTCAGATGCTGAACCCACACTGAAAACTGTCAAATGCAATGTACCTTTGTAATATGTTAACTCCATGTAACAAGAGAAATTCTCTCATTAAGTAAAGGGTTGCTTATTAGCAATGGACATTGTTATATCTGTACTCACACCGTGGCTGAATATTATATAATTAACACATCCAGCTGGTGTTTGCTGATTACATTGCTAGCAGCAGCTATCAATTTAAATGGCATTTAAGACAACATTAAAGATATTTTTTTCAACACCCTCAGTATTTGCTTTTTCAAATGCCATGCCTTTGTAGCATCTAGAAAAACTTCTAAATCCAAAAGACATGGCTGTGGTTTAGGTATTATGAAATTATATGTGTATGAGATCAGTATTTTGTGCAAATGAGTTTATACTAACTCATATGGCTTTCCAGGAAAATGTGTAAAATCATTAAATCCAAGCTAGGGAGAGCATACAGTTGCATTATTCTTGGAGAAGATTACAAGGGGAACTCCAGTTCTAGGCATAGGAGGAATGAAGAAAAAAAAAACAACTTCTTGTCTTTCAGGTCTGGGACACACTAATGTAAAGTAGGAATGGGTGGTTCACGCAGTCATGAACACCCTGCTGTAGTGATACTTGTTCCTTTCGCTTTCCACATATCAACCCAAGAAGGGAGAAGGCTATCTATATGGACCTGATTTCGGATTAATGAAGGTGAAATCTGATGTATTCTGTCTGAAAGAGCAAGGAAAGAATAGAACATTACCACAAATGTATGTAAAATCTACCATGACAGAACTTCTTAGCTCTTTAATAGATGTACAAAGTCACTATAGACCCTGGGTGCAGAATCTGAAATAGCAGGGTGGATAGAAAACAAGCCTCTGAAACATTTTTTAAAAGGATGATAAGTTAAAGAAGAGAAAAATTTTAATATTAATATAATTTAAATCATATTAAATGCTATCAATAAACCAACATTGTATAAAAGCGCAAGATTTTTTTTCCTTAGGACCACGTAACTTTAGAGACATTTCACTATGCTAAAAGCTATGTTCACAACTATTGCAACCACATTCACGTATTTAGTATCTAAGCATGTAAACTGTGTTAGAGAGCTGGGAGCTCTTGGCATGACTAAATGCAAACGTGAAAGTGAGCATGCCCTTTTACAAAAAACTTGGCCCCATATTAAAAAAATACAGTAATCATCTAATCTAAACCCAGGAGACTCCCAAACTTCAGAGAAACAAATTACTGTCACTTTCATGTAATAGCATACTACTACTTTCCTTTCCTTGATTCAATAAACTACTGATTTGTTACAGTTATTACACAGAAACTGTTCAATATTCAAGAGGAGAACTGAACATGGCCCTCTTTGCATACAAGTAAACAGGACCTATCTGAGAGCCTTTCAGCAGGGCATTTGTCTAGATCTTATTTGAGATCTAAATCATAGGAACACTTATCCAAGGAAAGACAGCAGGAATGATCATTTTGTTACAGGTTTTTTAATCCTTTCTCAAATAAATACCTCAATATTCTTTCCACTTGAGATTCTAATTTTATTAAACTATTTCCAAAAGCACTACACATAAAATCATCACTGATTTACATTAATGTCTACCAAATGCTGTGCGATTTGATCAGTGTGTCATATACCAACCAATGTCTTCAATTCATCTTTAACAAGTTAATTGGCTGTTCTATTTGATGGTTCATGCTGCCCGAGAAAAATTTTAGTCTTTCATGTTCCTGAAGTCTTAAAATATTTCCATTGTAGCTCTCAGAAGATACCAATAATAAGGAAGGTGAACAGTAGATCTTTCTGCTAATGAAGAGGGCATTGAAGATTAGCAACTCAATGTACTGTTTGATGTTCAACCTGCAATTTGGGGAAAAACTGAAATTTTTCATGGTGTTGCACTTTTTATCTGGTAAGCTTATTTTAAAAATAAATCTTGTTGTGTTACCAGTAGGACTACCAACTTTTCCAAAAGAAAGTATAAATGCCTCATGATGGAAAATTATGTTCTAAGGGGAAAATTTCTTCCATGCTTGAATAGTCATTTCTCAGTCAATGTGGCAGGATTATGGGCTGTTTTGTTCCCAGTTACTGTCTGTCACATTTTCAGCTGCTCCTGTGACTTACCATGTTTTTCCCTCTGTGCATTAGAACGAGGAATAGTTCACCACTCATGATCAATGCAACTCATACTATAAAAGCACAAGTTTCAATAGCCTCTGATCTTCTACAGGTGTGACACAGTGCATTAAAGAGAGCAAGGTAGTTCCCATTAAATCCTGGTAACTCTAAAGTCACTTGACATGCCCCATTATAAAACCATATCTTAAGTTATACTTTTGCCAGTTTTCAACCACTGAGTTGGAAACTGCCTGCTGAGTGTCTGTTTTATTTTAAAAAAATAATTCATTAGTATATTAGATATTTCTTAACGGAAAAAAATATCAATTTTTGCCTATGCTAAAACCTTTGTTAAACTGTCTTTGAGTAGCTGAGGGTGATCTATGTTTGTAATTTGGCAAGGCAAGTCATAAATTGTTTCTTCTCCTGTTTCCAAGAAAATCTGACTTTTTCCCAAGTTTCAGCACTGAGAGCATCCTAGAAGACACTGTAGACTGGGATCAGATGAAGAGTTCAGAATGTGGAGCATGGAAATAAACCCAAAAAACTGGGAA
>JAWWLV010000045.1:18827659-18838841 GCA_035041135.1 Platyrinchus mystaceus
CTAGAAGACACTGTAGACTGGGATCAGATGAAGAGTTCAGAATGTGGAGCATGGAAATAAACCCAAAAAACTGGGAAGCAGGATAGCAAATAGGATAAACAAAATAACAAAAAATCTTAACACAAGAGAAAGGAAATTGATGGACCATTCCATTGCTGAGATGGGGTGGCAGGGAAGGTGAAGAAGACACTTGATTTATTATCTGATTGAACATCCAGAGGAAGCCAAAAGCTAGCTAGATAAAAGAACTATGAAGAGAAATGAAGAACTTAAGTAGGAATGAGAAGCACAGTGCAGACATAGGTCCCAAGCCTGCATTATATTTTCATCCCTAGTCCTTGCAGTAATACCTGGGTTTCCTAGTTTTTCCTCACAACCACATTCGTATGCAAGGACTGGGAGTGCATCATGTGGCAGATACAGCTCAGAAACTGCTGTGAAATAAACATATGCCATTGCCTCTCATCCTATCACTGTGCACATCTGAGAAGAGTTTGTCTTTATACTCTGTGTACGAAGACAATTTTGCAAAAGTATATGTCTTTTTATAGATCACTATATCTTTTTTAATTTTCTTTAAAAGAATAATAATTGTGTCAGACCTTTTAAGTCAATTCTTCCTGACTAGACCCATGGCCTTTATTCAATGGTCTCAAGACCTTAAGCTTTGTCTTGCTACTGTCTACCTTGTTTTCTGTGAAGAATATGTTTAAGATTAATATTTCTGATTAGCTCAAAAGTAACCTAAGTTACATTACAAGAATTTATGCATCTAAATTAGAAGAGATGCATATCTCTTCCAATATCTCCATCTACTCAGGTGAACAAAAAAGTCTCAGTGTCTGACCCTAACACCCAATGCAAAGGTGCAACTCACCTAGATTATTCTAGAAGGACTATGTTTCCTATTATACAGGAACTAATAGACATCTTTCACATAGGAGTCATGTACCCTTCAAGGGAAATAGAAAGCCATGGACATGGAACTGGAGAGCACACACTGCACTTAGGACTGATCACCTCAGATACAACTGCCATATTCAGTTTTTCATCTGTGAAACAGAGAATAACATCCCTTCTCTCTGCACAAATACAGTGAAACAGACTTATTGATGTCTAGAAAACAATAGTATCACATTGATAAGCAAAAGAGGGGATTTTAAGTAGTATGAAATAAATGACAGTCCAGACATTGAAGAATGAAAACAATATACTGAATAGCTGCTCAGTAAGTGAGCAGTGGCTGAGACTGGGATTTTATGAAATGTAATCTGTTCCTATAATTAAGGATGGTATAATGTGCACACAGAGAAAGAGCAGTAAAAATATGCAAGACAACCTTATTTCCAGCATTTCCTGACTTTTGAGTCTTTCCTGGCTTCTATTCTTAGCAGGCTTCAAACCCACTTCTTATGTGTAATAGTCCCTGCTAACCCAACAGTTTCTTAAACTCAAAGAGCTAGAGCAAGAGCTCTAAACCATCTGGAATAGTTGCAAAGCAGATTAATGCCAAGAAATCTGTACCAAATTACATCCTATCCCACTCCTGGCCTTCTCTGCATCAGCTTTAAGGATGCATGACTATAGAAAAACACGTCCTAATTAGCAAATAACACTTTGCGCTGCCCCCAAAGCCTGGAGTCTTTCCACCTACATTGAAACCTCATTAATATGTCATCATTCAACCATGACTCTGAGACCTTTGATGAAAACAGTAATAGCATGTTCTTCTCTGTCACTTAGGGTCATCAGCAAAGAATGGGTCAGCCAGGTGTACCAAAAGGAAATTTCTAAGATGTTTTAAGATCTAGGGTGCTCCTCTGTTCCTAGCTGACATTAAATATCATACAATTATGACAATCAAGCTATTCAAAGACAGTATATTTCCTTTTTGTATTGTCATGTGAACTTTTTATTAAGTATTCCCATAGAGAAATAAAATAGTGAAGGGGATTTGTCTGATTTATATTAGTAGCCTCACTTAATTTCTGATCTACAGTACCTTATATATAATTATTACTTTAATATAAAATGGTTTATAAGTCTGAAAACTGTTAAATATATGTATTAGAGAAGGCTACCCAAGCAGTTCCTTAAGGCAATTTCAGATTGCTAGATGAACATCTTTGACTGATGGATATTATATTGACATAGACAAATTAAAAACATCCATATCTATGTATCCCTCATATCCCTCAAAATCCAAAAGCTCAGAGTAGTCTAGAGCTGATTGGATAGTATATAAATCTGCTTATAAATAGTGAGCTAACTTAAAATATAAGTTTTGATCCAGGTTATTCAGACTGATTTAGGTTCCTACTTGCAAAGATTTATTAGTGCAAATGAATTTCATGAACACAGCAAGACAGCAATCTCTTTCTTAACCTGCCTTAACTAGAAACACTCTTTTCTCTGGGAAATGTTTATGTCATACAGGGAAGGATTCACTTTACCTCATTTTTGATAATTAAGAGTTAAAAATATCAGCTTGTCACTTATCTCATTTTTGATAATTAAGAGTTAAAAATATCAGCTTGTCACCTTAGGCTAGTCCCTGGGAAGAAGCTGGCCCTTTGAAGGTTGTATGTGATTTGCACAGGAATGCAGATTATTTCACAAACATATTGCAGGCATCTGTAATGCAACAAATAACATCATGTAACATAGAGCAGCCACAATGGATCAGTGCAAAAGCACTTGTAATCCAACATCCTGCCTGTAAAAGTGGTCAAAATCAGATACCTAAGGAAGAGTACAAGAAAACACAAATGACCTAAGTAATTTCCAGACCTTGAGCTACAAGGCCTCAAGGGACTTCCTGAGCTTGATGTTTATGTGTGTAATAATGTGAATAATACGTGTTTAATAATTCCCTTTATTTTTTCCTCAACGAACTTCACCAGACTCTTCTCAAACTTCTGTAAGCTATTAGTACACCTGAATCACGTGGAAAGGATTTCCACAGCTTAGCTAGACACTGAAAAAAAGACGCTCATTTGTTCATTCAGAGTTTGCCTCCTCCTAGTAAATTAGTGAGTTTAAACTTAAGAACCCCTAATTCTTGTATTGGAAAGGAAGGTGATTGGTACCAATACAGATAGTTCGTGACTTTTGTGGTTTCACAGATGTTTACCATATTACATACGAATTTGTTCTGCCGAGTCTCCAGACTCAGAAAATGAAGGTGACTGTATTAACACATATGCTAAGCTTGAACCATGCCTGCAAACAACATTTGTGAGCTCAGATGTATTAACTCTCCAGAATGACCAAAGCAAGCCCTCGGATAGCCATGAATACATGACAAAAGTATAATTTCAGTTTTGGGGGGAGAATTAAAAATAAGAATTAGACAAAAGAGAAACAATACTCTTTGAAGAAAGGAGTTCAATTTCTTTTATTACATCAAAGTATTGCTAATATATACAAACAGCTTCATCTACTGACATACAGGAGTTCTGATCACATCAGTTATAAATCTGATAAAGATTCAAGATAGGAAAATAATTTCTTGGTTGCTGATATCTCAATGATCCCTTTATGATAATTTGATCATAGGAGGGCACATGGTTGAAAAGTCTGAACATTAGAAATGTCCTGCCTATGTGAAACTTTTGTGACTGAGACAAAGCCAGCATACTCGTGACTACTACATCAATTATAAAAGATGCATCAAGTGAGGCCTAGGAGACTGGAGGCTTGCTGATGAAGGGAAAATGTGACTGCTTTAGCTGCCAATAGTAGCAGTTGACGTGGCATATGCTCTTACACCATGCAGTGTGATCAGAAAAAAAAACACAGAGGGCTACATTTGCACCCTTGGCAGATGCCACTATTTTCAACTGCCAGAGCAACTTTTGGCAATCCAAGTGTAAATTAGATTCGCCTTGGAGTTACTGCAACTCAGGCCAACCCCACCACCAGACAGAGTGCAAATACAACAAAACACAAAGGTGGCCTAAAACCACCCTTGTTCTCATTCATTTATAATGTCTGAATCTCAGCTTGAGCTAAAAATCAAGCCCGCAGCCTGTGGAGTAGAGGAGAGAAAAGTATTTACTACCCAGAGCTCAAGTCTGCTCTTTTCAAATCCCAAAACAGAGCCTGTTCTTTGCTAGTGAACACCTTTACTGTCCATTCTGCATGCTCATCAGCTATCATAATAATAATTGATTTGGATAAGAATAGGATGCATAAAACATTGGTGGAGCTGAAAACTAATTTTTCCAACAGTCATGGCCCTTCTTAAGACATGGGAATGCAGTAGTTCTGGACACGCATGGCTGGTTTAATATACCTCTGGGAGAACAAGGCTTTCCTGGCAAATCTATCTTTCACAAAAGAGCCTTTGCAAGCCACTTTTCTTTCACTCGAAGGGAGGAATGGGGCAGGCACTTCCACTGAGAACCGAAGCATCCCATGTGGAGCACAGACAACATGAGAAGTTTTATGGTTGCTTTGCTCTCACTTATCACAATGAGCCTTATGAGTCTTATTCTGTAGAGGCACTTGGAGATCATTTTGCAAGCTTTCACACTCTGTCAACATGGAAAAAGCCAAATAAAATATGTCTGTTTCAGGTAATAGTCTTAAATTAGAGGAGTCATAACAGATTCTAAGAAGCAGTGTGAGTTGAGTTCTTCATTCAAGTAAAACAGCTACAGGGTGACCTGATTCACAACAAATCATAGTTCTCTTACAGCAGAGGAATATATAATTATAAAAAAACATGGAAGTAGCAAGGATTAAATTACGTTGCCAGGGCAGTTCTTTTCTAAAAGGCTTATTACAGGCATGAACCGCAAACCTGCGATTTTTCTTTTTTCACATGAATTGATGTCATAATGAGGTTTAAATGGAGACTCAGTGTCTACTTTGCCTCCCAAAGGAGAGGGGTTCCCCCTCCAGCCTGGGCACAGTGCCTCCTTCTGCTGTGCTACTTAATGCAAATATAAACAAAAAGGAGAGTCAAACCATGAGAGCTGAATTCATTTCCAATTGGCTCTCATGGGTTTTCACTTTGGTCTGCTCATGGTTCACAAGGGTACCTTTCAAGTCTGGTTTATACAGAAGATGCTTATATGATAAAAGGGTAGAACCTAAAGAAGAAATACAGTACTGATTTTGAGGTGGAAACAAATTTTCTTATAGAAGTAATCTATGTGGAACCTTGATTGTAGAAATCTTTAACACTTCTGTTATTGGAACAGCTGAGAATAAAGCAGGAAATCTCAAATGAACAGCTATTTTTTCTAACAACCTTGAAAACTAATGTTTCAGTATAAATCTACCCTTTCCAACACATTTTGCATCCCCTCAGGGCTAGCTCCTGTGTAGGCAGATTAAATGGTTGCCTGTGGCAGCAAAACGTTAGGCATGGCAAAATGTTTAGAGACTGCTTATTGTGTGATCATAAGCTGGGTGAAGCAGACATTTTCCAGTGTGTTGAGGGTTACAAAAACCCTGAAGACATCACCAGCTTCCTCAGTTCTTCCACATAAAAGTGAGCAATAAAAATGGGCAGTTTCACAGCAAGGAAATCGGTTTTGTAAATCACGAACTCAGTGACAGAGAATAGTGAAACCTTTTAATAAATAGATAAGAAGAATCTAGAGACACACGATGCTGTAGCATACCAATTAGTGTGTTTTGTACTCTGACCTTCAACACAGTCAGAACTGTGTCATTTGTGCGTCAATATACTGAGAGCTACAGGGTCATCACCTTGAACTTTTAGCCATGGAATATTCATGCAGCTGCCGGGTATTTGAGAAGGCACTTGCCAATACCAAAGTGGAATGAACAGAAGTATATGAATGTTTATTCATGCTGAGAATCTGACCTCAGGGATTTTACTCACTACACTTCCTTTAAAAGAAAATTGAGTCACTATTAATGACATACACATTAAAATACTATTTTAGCAGAGCAAATGTTAAACATGGAGAAAGGATGGCCAGAGATGAAAATACAACAGCAGGGCAGGAGATGATATGCTGTCTCCAGTGCTAAATCTGTTTCTCACAATACACTCTACAATTGCTTTTTCTGCTTGGTTTATACTTTCTTTTAGAGCCAAGTCTGTGTGGTTCTGCTGAATCAGACTAAAACATGAACCTTCAGTACTGCACCATACTCACTACTCCATCCACAACAGATATTTCTACATTAGTATGTACTACCTATGTTGGTCGTGACTTTTATTTGGTAATTAACATGACATTGGCATCAGGCAGTGCAAGTTACCAGAGGGGTTCTCCAGCCTTGCCATTTAAGATGGTGATGTGGGACATGCTTGCTTGATAAATGAAACTGGAAGATATAATTGACTGTCATGAATCAGATGTGCAAGTAGTATCATTGCTGAGACTGTAGTTGCTGTCAGTATGCATATGTTAGTTCTCTGGTAACATCTGACTTCACATGGCACAGATACTTACAGCACCACAGGGCTCAGTGCAGGGCCACTGCCTGGGGAATTACCCCAGCTGTAGAACGCAGCCTTTGTCACTATACCAGGAAGATTATCTGATCAGCCAGCTACACAAGTCTGAAGTGTCCAACACACACTGCACGGGCTAAACTAGAGAAATGAACAACCTAGAAGCTATTCACACCTCTAGGAGACAAAGAGTGCCTAAACACCTTCCTTTCGGGCCAAAGTAAATAAATGCCCTCTGTTTTTATTTGAAACTGGAGGCTACAAGAAGACAGTGATGTAAGGAACCATAGACAGGGCTGCACTGTTTGGGCTAGGAGATGTCCCCAGCACGGGAATACGGCTGCTTTAAGAGAAGACAAGGGAAGGTAATTCTAAATACCAACCACAACAGACAATCTACTTGGAAAGTATGTGTGCTTGCTTCTTTCAAATAATTAGCCAAGCTTCTTGAATCAATGACTTAAATGCCACAGACTGATAGCAACCAAAGGAAATGGGGGGTGGATTGGTAGTGAAGACACACCTGTCTGTTTGAAGTATAGTTTGTAGTATAAAGTAAAGAACAGAACAGTGAACCAGAACAAAGAGCTTTGAACAAGAAAAGTGAAGAAAGGCAGACTGGCATTTGAGGCTCACTGTTTGTTCTGCCTTCAAGGCAAGAATATTTTATGGACTTGTTTAACTAAGCGAACAAATCCACTAGAGCTGTATTAGCAGTTAGACCCTCCACCAAAAAATATTCTGCAATTCCAAAGGAAACTTCTTCAAAATAAAAGAGTAGCAGAGCAAAGCAATGACACAAGAACACTCTCCCAGAGTCAATCAGGACTGACTGAGAAGTGGCTTCTGCTTTGCTTGCCATTCCCTGGCAGCCCTCAGCAGGGGTGCTGGGGCTAAATTGAAGCTCTGGATGTGGAATAAATAGGACAGCAGCCTGGTCCATTGTCCCATGATGGGACGTAGTTGCCTGCCCATCTTGTTACACATCAGATGTGGAACCCCACAGCTGCTTTTTTTTCCTCAATCTGACATTTTTTTGATTCAGTCCTCTGCATCCTATGTGCCTGCTCTATCCTTGATATGTAAAGATTTTGATGCCTGAGTTTGGAAGTCAATAAATCTACTGTAGAAATCACTAGATTTTCTGCCATTATTTAGCAAATTAATTTATTAAAAAATAATTTTTGCTTCCCTTGACAGATTTAAAAATCAGTTCCTTTAATTGAATTGTCGTCTCCTCTCACCAGACTAATTCTCCCAGAAAAATTACTGTTCTTGGCTCAAATGTGCAGGTGTAGTGATAGGATTAAAACCTGAATTCAATCAGTGTTTTGCTCCTGACACCAAAAGGGCCAAAATTTCACAAAAGGTTGCAAGCTCTGGCAAATTCAAGTGCTAAGTACATGGCTTTGTTGACTACTTCAAATAAACATAAAAGATTTTACAATATTAAATCCAGTCATCAGAAATGCATTGTTTCTCTTCCTACTGATCACTTTCACAATATTTATTTTATCAGTGAATATAAGATGTAAAATGAAATAAAATTAAAAGATAACTAAAAAAAAGGGAAAAATTTATTTTCATTATGGTTTTTTCTATATTCTAGAATTTTCTAAATGAAGTTCTGAATTCTTTTTTTGAGACTTTTTTTCTCGTTCTAGAAGTATAATAAATCTAAAACAAGTAAAGGTTAAAAAGAGTTAAATAATTCCTACCAACAAAAAATGTACTTTAGCTAAAATTAAAGATTTTAGATCAACTGAATTAATTATCAAAACAATTTGGCAATTTGTGTTTCAAATCTCCTTGATCTCAAACACATTCCTGTTACTGGTTAATGTAATGCAATTATAAACTAAATATTCTTATATCTCTAATTCTGAGGAGTCACAGACACTGCTTTGGATCTATACGCACTGCTCTGAACGCACCTCTTTGGAAGTAAGAGAAGTTTTACTGAATGTTATTAGCCTTCTATCCATAAAAATTCTCCCCCACTGATGGAAATTTTAGCTCTAAAAATATTGGGTGAAGGAAATTACAGCTTTATGACCTAACGTTTATGCATCACGTTCAAATTCAAAAAATTGCTTTATTTTTAGTTTATATCGCCCTCTTCTTGGGTTCCAGACCGCATATGCAGGGCACTTTAATTTCTCTCCTTTCTCAGAAGCTGAAACACCCCCCCAGAACCGTTTCTTTGCATTTCATTATTTGTCTCCAGGGTACACAATTCAAACAAGAGCTACCTTGTGCTAACAGAGTGGTGATTTGCTTGTGTTCACAAAAACAGGGAGAGTGCTTTTCAGAATGGGAGCAGGGCAGGTGAGTGGGGGGATGTTCTTGGTTTTTAATTAAAGTATTCTTTCAATAACACTGTAGAGTTGTTGAATGGCTGGAGATTTTTCTCTTCAATATTTTAATAATCCTAAAGTGCCATTCACTTATGAAAACAGAAGTTTCTCTTCAACACATAACTTCTATGAAAGAGTTGTCGTGAAGGATACTACATTATTTATGGTTGAAAAATATCACTTTCCTCTGTTTTTCCTCTACATTTTTTTCCTCACCCACAGAATACTGCGAATTTTAGGACTCGGATCTTACTATCTACTCATGCATAAAGATTTGTAGAACTATGGCCTTCAGCCCCGATCACGCAAAGATTCATTCTGTTCATAAGCCAGTAGATATAAAGCAGCTACTGTCAAGAACATGATTTCAAAAAGCTCTAAAATTCTAGATTAAGGACTGTATTTTACAATTTCTCTGAATCATCTCTCAGAAGGGCAGTGGAGTACTCTAAAGTAATTCTTGCTATAGGATATTTTTCACATTTATAATAATTCATAGCCTCTGTAGAGCATCCCGGCATTCTGCTGTTCTTTTAAACAGTCATTAGACCCCTTCAGGGGTGCATGAAGAATTTACTACTCCTTAATTCTAGTAGAAACTCTGAAAAGTATGTTGGTTTTATGCAACTTCTTACTCATTATATCCCTGTATTTCTTCCCTTAGTCTTCATTGCTAAAAACCTACAGATTTACTTTCTTAGACTGAAAAATAATATCTTCTCCATATAAAATATATTTTTTTGTCTGAATCAAATACACTATTCCTTCATTTGCTGAAAGGTTTCTGTTTCCATTCCTAGAGGGGGGAATTTGGGAGTCTAATAAAAAGTAGAGTTGCTGGTGAGTGGCCAAGGGCAGGTAGAGTTGGGGGAATGAATGGATGCAGACCTGGATGATTAGAGATGAACCCTGAGGAACGCTCTGGCACCTTGGGGGTATATTTATCAGTAAAATCACAAGCAGCAGTCTACCACTTAGCACTGAAATTATCTGCCAGATCAGAAACAGATGAATAAACCGTAACAGGCAATACTAGCTGTGTTGGCTTTCTGCTTCCATCTTCCATCCACCTCTTTGATCACACACACATGGCTTCAGTTATGGCAGGCAAGAAGGATCTTGGTGTGGGAGTCATGATCTGGCTTAATTTGATCCTATGTTCTCTCTGCTTCCCTTCAGCACGTTAAAAATGTATTCCAATGTCATTGTAAAGATATCAAAAAAATAACACTTGAAGATATTCTGTCAAAATCTCTTCCAGAGATCTATCTGCCAAATTCCTGGCAAATAATTGCATTTGCAAGTGCATGTGTTGCTTCACAAGCAGAGGAACAAAAGCCTAGCAGGACATCTGGCTCTTCTCTTGTTATTTCTCCCACCCTGTATCCTTTGTCACTGCATGCCTTCCATGAGAAGGAGGCAATGCTTGTCCCAGTGGAGCTCATTCACACACAATTTCATCACCTGATTCTGCTGGGAAACAGGGACTTTCACAGGCCTCGCCATGAATGGACTTGTGTGGCATAGTACTGAGGCCTGGAGCTGGGATCAAAGATGTGGAGAACTGCCAGCGTGGGTGTGCTATGGACAGCAGTGCAGGGCAAGACAAATGCGTCTTCCTCATGATGATCTTCCAGAGAGCGCTTTCAAAGATGGGGCTGACTTTGGTCATGGAGGGTCTGCGCTGGAGCTGCATGAAGGCGTGCAGTTGTGGGATCCTACATGCTGTCCACAAGAGGCCTCCTCACCACTGGCTGCCCACGAGCTTGAGACGTCTGCTGCAGCCATTAGTCCCAGTGCACATGTACAGCCTCGCAATTACACAATCAAGGCAGCAACCCAGAGAGCTGAAGTAAGGAGGTAACTCGATCTGGCATATTGGGCAGCCATATTATCAGTCAGCATAAATATCACATCATGTTACCCCGGCCAATTCAACAGAAATACAACACTGTACAAACATGTGCTCATACCCAACCTAAGCCTGCGGTCACTGATACCCAGTCTAGACTTAACAGTGATGTGACCATTACTTTAGTCATTCTCTGCAGATTGCCAAGGGCAGATATGGTGGGTTTCCTTTCTTTTTTTCCACATAAACTCAACATGACATGACTCAGCCAAATACATTTCCAGGGTGTGATGGTTTAGGCCTAGGCCTTCCTGGTAACTAGTTGTAACTAAGGAAATGCCCATTTCCCAGGATTCCATACCATTTTTACATAAACCAGGGTATAAATAAGATGGAGATTTGAGACCTCTCTCTCTTCTGTTCCGGTGAGGTTCAGGAGCAGTGTGGCCCTGCGTTGGTCTCGCTTATCTCGAGGCTGAGGCCTGCAGTGACCGCTGGTCTTGCCACGCGGGAGGTTGGAGAGTGCTGGCC
>JAWWLV010000045.1:18838941-18903919 GCA_035041135.1 Platyrinchus mystaceus
CTGTCTCTCTGAGGGATGTGGTGAGATTTTATTTTGCTAATTCTGTATTTTGCTGTATTATAGTCTGGGTTTCGATTGAGCATATCTGTTCTGTTTGGTCTCTTTTTGTCCCTTTTCCCCTTTCCCTTTCCCTTTGGGGGCTTTGGGATCCCTTTGTGGTGTACATAGTATTTTAATTGTATATAACTGTAATATATGCAAATAGATACACATTTTTGATATAATTCGGTTGATTTCGGGTTCTTTCATTTTTTTATAGGTTTTTTTTTTTCCTTTGCCCTAAGGGAAGAGGGGAGGGGGAAGGGGTTGTTCCTGTGAGTTCGGGCATTTGGCAGGGAGCCAGGTCCGAACCATCACACAGGGTCATCTGTATAGATAAGTTTCCTGAACACAGCTACACAAAGTAGGTTACTTGAAACATATTGCAATTCTGCATTACGTGGCTTTCAACAAACTGGAAAAAAAAAAAAAAAAAAAAAAAAAAAAAAAAAAAAAAAAAACCACCACGTCTGGTGGAGTAAAATAAGCATGTAGGAAACATAAATGAACTTCAGATCTTGGGTTACTGAAACCCCTGAAGTTAATCTCCAGTGTCTGCATCCTAATACTGTTTATAGCACTTAAATTTTGTTAGATTTTTCTCTGATTATTTAAGGACTAATCAAAATTCTACCTTCACTCTGGGAGATTTTGCATTTTCCTTTGATGACTAATGACATCCCAAACAAGTCTGAGTACAGGCATTTTTCTGTGACTTTTTTCCTCCTTTAAGATGGATTAGTGCTGTCATCAGCAGGTGTGGGGAATACACAGAAGACCCAGCACTGGGTATAACAAGTAAGCAGGAACTGCATTTAAATTAATTTGAAATGCAAAGGTAGTGACTCGGTACTAAGCAGGATTTTGGAATGCTGGAGCATCTTGGTCCCTCACCAGGAAAGGACAGGTGATGCCCAGAATGGGGATTGTCTCTCCTGGACTAATACATTGTCATTCTTTGAGAACTATTCACGTATGTGGCATGAAAATATATAGGTATATTTCTGCTATCTAGCCAAATATGAGGTTCTGTTGTTATACATAAATATATATTTTCAACATATATATGTATAAAACAACAGCAGAACTGTACCAGTACTATACCAGTTCCAATCATAGAGTTGCAGTACAAACAGCATCTGTGCTTTAATAATATTTACTGTTAGCTTCTTCCTTGTCTGTTTCCATAACTCACGCTGGGTCCCATCTGCACCAAGACAATGCAACTTAAATAGCCTTCAAAAGCCCCTTCTACACAAAAGCTGCAGTAGTCGATCTCTCAGATGATGCTCCTTTCATCATGATTTATGCTCATTTTGCCTCTTACCTGTCACATTTGACTTTGACCTACTGATTTTTAATGAAGTTAGGGAAGGCAAACTATATGTGACCTACTTTCCAAGCAGATGGTGTTTCACCTAAGCAGGAGCGCCTGAGCAGTGTCACCCTGTGTTTAGCTTTGGTGCCTTTGATGAGTCAGTACCATGCTGCCCACCCTGCCAGGGGTGCTCTGACCACAGGGTTCCCTGTCACATGCAGCAGAACAGGCAAAAGGGTGAAGTCAGGAGAGTCATTAACTGGTCATTAGCTAATGATAGTAAATTGACAGAGACAGCCTTCGCCTACTTGTATTAGCTGTGTCTAATTCACCAAGGCAGCCAAGAGGATTATTTAAATTGAAAATTTACTTACCTAGGAGAGGGATGTCGCCTGCTGCCCACTGGGCAGATGCCAGAGGCAAGCTGCAGGCAGGCAGGCAGGCAAGTAGGCAGGTGGGCAGGCAGCAGCAGGAGCACAGGGCAGAGCCTGGGGGCACACATGGCCCTCACTGACCCACGGCTCTTGCCTGGCTACCAGCCAGCCCATCCAGCAGCCTTTATTGTGTTTTTCCCATGTGGTCCACCCAGAACCTACAAAGCATCTTTCTTATTCAACCCTACACTGTTTGGCAGAGTCAGGATTCTCCCTGAGAACATCTCACTGCCATAAAGGTGCCTCTCTTGTCTGTGCCTCTTCCTGTGGGGTGCTGGAGCAAACCTCCAGCCCTGCCTCAGCCCAGCTGCTCGCACCCATCCAGTCCCTAGACACCCATTGGCAGGGCAGGCATGTTCTGCCCACTGCCAACATGTCCCTGAAGCCTGGTGTTATCCCCCTTTTCCCCAGCCCTCCCCATCCCCTCCACCCCTGCTTCAGTTCACATCTGACCAACACACCGAGCTGATGATGGCACACACCGCTCTACTAACAGCATTGTTTTCAACCATAGCTAGAGTAGCACCCACAAAGGGACGTATGCCTTTGACACTGTGCAAGGACCACATTTTCACTTGTATTTCTACACAAATAAGAGTTTCAGGATACTCTGAAGCAGACTTACATTGATGCCCTTTATCAGTGCTTTGCAACTAGAAAATGGCTTGTTCGCTGCCAAAGTGATATAGGGGGTACTTATGGAAAATTAAAATCAGGGGCTCTTACATTTTGTTTTTTAATCAAAGCCTTGCAGTTCATCATTTGAAGTATCCTTATAACTATCAAAATATATTCCAGGTGTTTTACACCACAAATGTTGATCATTATGTAAGCACTGCAAAGTTTATAAAGATTAGACCTGCAGTTCCATTGCTTATATCTCCGGGATGTGAGAAATATGCTTCTGTGGCTCACACACAAAGAGTGCAAACATATCACCAAAAGCCACATTTCAAAAGAAATCAGGAGCTTTATGTAAATTCTTTCAAGTGATGAAAAATGTTTAGACTGTTGTACCGCAATAGGAACAAATAAATGCAATATCATTAGAGTTATAAATAATTTTTTAATGTTCGTTTTATGTTTATGTTATAAACCCTGAATATTTAAGGACTGCAAGCCAAAGATGTAATAATTCTTAGAAACAGTAGGAAAAAATAAAATAGGGAGAAAATAATGCTTCATAAAATATGAAGAAAATTCAGAGAGGATTTACACAGAGGAGCTGATGTGTGTTCTCCTCCAGTGCTTGTACAACATACACATTGCGGTCAGATTCCCAATTTTAATAAGTTTCATCATACCTAATATTTCTCTTTATGCCTTGGATTTCCAACTAAGTTATTACATGCGAATTGCACTATTTTCTCATGAAGAAGGTATTTTTCTCATCATTTAAGATTACTAAAATTTCCCAAAAGAATAAATGACAAATGAACACAAACTAAAATTATGTAATTTTTATACAATTTGCATTTTTGCGCAGATGCACTCCTGTACTGACTGCTGTGCAAATCCATGCTGTTATATTTGTCACTTCAGCCCGTGGTTAACTCAGCCAAAGGGCACAGTACAAGAAAGTGTAAATTATATTGATGTGGGTTCTTTTACAATGTCTGTCAGACTGACTTGCACTTAATTACCAATGTGCGGCTCGCACCATTTCATAGCACCTCTTGTCTAGCGTTGCAGTTTACCAAGCAGGATTCCATCTCGAGTTGGAAGGAGATGGAGGAAGGAAAGGATGCTTTGTGGAACGTATCCATACAAAAGACAATGTAAAAATGATGTCTTGGTTCATTAACATTTTGTGTTGCTAAATTTCCCATTTATTTTCCTTTTATTGTGGTGAAGGCTTATTACAAAAGTAATGAATCACACAGCAAAATAATATCACAATCCCATTTCCATGCATATCTGATGTTATTCTGAATTTAGAAGAGTCCTTTAGAGGTTGGGGTCTTTTTTAACTTTTGCTGAGATCAGTGTGTATCCAAGAATCTATTTCCATTTTTCCATTTACTTCAGAGATATCACCCAAAAGAAACACTGTATAGTTCAAGATTTTTCAAGCAAGCTGGTCACATTTGAAGACATTTCCTTATTATATTTAGTCTCACAATTAAAAATTTTCTAAAACCTGGTGAGATTTCACTGGGATTTTTGTTTTGCCTAGATTTATCAATTAACAAATAAAACGTGTTTGAATGATCCATAGCAAATTGATCACAATGTTGAAGGGTTCATCATGTGCTTATTATTAAAGTTGAGTTTAAATCTAGGCTAAGATTAAATAAATCTGATATGCCACAGTCTTGAAGCAGGTTTTGTATGCAATCTTGAATATGCATTCAGCTCTGAAACAGGGACAAATGGTATTTCCAAAACAGTGCTTTAATGAAGAATCCTTAAATTGCTGTCTTGCTAATCCTTAATATCCATGTATGCTATCGAATTTTTCTGGATTTCTGAAATGTTTGTTTTAAAATGTACTTATTTTTACCATTTTGCATTATTAAGGTAACTTCATTCATACTGAGCAGGGAAATAGCAGCTTTCTGTGCTTTATGTGATAGCTGTCTTAACCATGCACATTTAATTACTTCACCTGCACTACATCTACTAATCATACTATACTTCAACCTCCTTGGGGCATACCCTGTTATTTTCTCCTCATGTTTCTCATCTCTTTCAGATCCATTTAGACTTATTTCATCTTTCTAATGTTTACAGCACCTTCCAATTTAATATCACCTGTGAATTTTCTTGAAGTGCATTTTACCCTGTTTTCCAAATACAAATTTAAAATATTTCATACAATTAGTTCTCACACATGCATTCACACTGATACATAAGCACACATTTCCAGAAAATCATCAGCTTTATCCTACTACTGCAATGCACTGCTGCTTACCATTCATTAAAAAAGGGGAAGTCTGTGTTGTTTTGTTTTTTTGGGCTTTCTTAATACCTTTGAATTAAGCAATTCATTCTGGGAAACAACAAGGAAATCATTTAAAGTTATTATAAGCTACCTTCTGCAAAGAGTGTCTAAAACAAAGAACTAAATAGCATGTGAACAATGCTTTCTGACTCCTTCATGGACTTTGTTATCCAACTATTGCTTGAATGGAATGGAGGAGAAACTAGGAGAAACCCCATTGTGAATCAGCACTTTCCTTGGTTACGTCCAGTGATAATTCCTAAGTAACAGGTCACTAGTTAATGATGACATCTGCACTCAGGTCTCTGGTGCTGTAATTAGCAGCTATTTGAAGACTCAAAATACTTTGATTCAAATAAACAAACTAAGGATCTAGGTTCTTTCTATGTAAAAAAAAAAAAAGAATCTCAGAAAAAAAGACAGATGTAGCCATATAAATACATGACAAGCAGGCAAAATAGCCATTTTAGAATG
Source organism: Platyrinchus mystaceus (assembly GCA_035041135.1). Lineage (NCBI taxonomy): Eukaryota > Metazoa > Chordata > Aves > Passeriformes > Tyrannidae > Platyrinchus > Platyrinchus mystaceus. The sequence goes on from JAWWLV010000045.1 coordinate 18,844,151, forward strand.
CAGAGCAAGTAATATTAATTTGTAAGCTATCTGAAATTCAAATTTTGTTAAGTGCTTGCTGATTCCAAGAAAAGACAGTTGGCATTTTGATTATAACTACTTCATTTATTGACTTAATGCTGTATATAATCTGTCTAAAACAAATACACCAAATTAATTATTATATACAAACTCCTGCAATGCTCTCAAAACAGGATTCACTGTAGCTCAGCGTGATGTGTGTGTATTTTTTTTTCCAAGCAATTAAATTGTATCCTTTAAGATCATTAAGGCTCAGGGTCAGACCAGGCTCTTTATTCTTTTAAACAGATGTTTGGGGGATCCTGGCTGCCCTTTTTTTTTTCATCACCTTCTGCTAATTACTATCTGCCTATTCTCTCCACTCCCTGGCTTTCAAGCGGCCGGTGGGCCCCTGAATACCATCTGCTCAAAATTCTGGTCCCTGCCCTCTATTAGACCTCACTAGACCTTAGCCTTTTTTCTTTTCCATTATGGAGATCATGCATGCATTAGGTGGGTCATGTTCTTTTTGCTATACACAGTGGCACGTGCCAATGCCCTTGAGGAATCAGCTGCAGGGATAAATTTACAATTGGCTTGCTTCCCCCAAAACAACATTAAGCTTTTGTTCTCCCACTCACAATTTCATACAATTACAGAGATATAACTGTCTACTTTAGATTATAATGAAATTTGAAAATGTCTTTTTAAAGCAACAGAGTTAATTAAAGACAGCTTAAAAAAAAAAAAAAACCCACAAAAAAAAACAAAAAAAAAAAAAGAAAAAAGAAAAAGATGCAAAAATTAGAATTTTTAACTAACTTCTTCAAATCCCTGAATTTAGACAGGGAATTTTCTCAGCTTCCTCTGAACAAAAACTAAAACAAGCTACTTGTCTTAGGCACTAGCTACTTCTCTCTACAACTTCATTTCTGTATATTTTTTATCTAAGAAACAGTGCACATCAAGTTGAAATTATAAGGAACTTAGTCATGTTAAAGGGCATCTATGCAGCACTGCTTGCATCGTCTAAAGGTGGTCAAAGAAATTCCTCCTGTAATAAATAGAGTTCCCTCCTCACTTCAGTTGTCAGTGTAACCGTACAAATTGTTTTGTGTTAGTCATATACTGCAGACTACAAAATAAGATTTAAGGAGATTTGAAAACAGAGCAATGGCTGTAGCTTTGTGTACTGCTATTATGATTAAACCCTGGAGACCATTTTAAGACTATGTTATAATTTGCACATCTTTTGCATAACATATGAGTCTTTGGAGCACCCAGTGGTTCACAGTTGGTTGAATGTCTTGCTTGAATATTTATAAAAAAGCATTCTCTCCCACACAGGAGATCAAGCTGAAAGCCTATGGGTCAGCCTTCCAAAGCCAGTGGCAGTATCACTTGTCAGGGTCATAAAATCTTCTCTTGCACTCTTAAACTATGACATATTATGCAGGATTCACCTATAGAGGAAATGTTTATATATAAATTAATCTAATTACAACCATATTATCTCTATCAGCATAAATTCCTATTATCTGTAACAAAATGGACTGCTATTATCTACAAACTTTTGATCATTTCTGACTCTCAGAAGTCACAGCTGCTCGTAGCTGATTCTGTTGGAATGAACAATTGTATAAATTGCATACACATAATTTGAACACAACATACTATATTTTATTCTATTTCCTGCTCCACTTGTGCTAGTCCACCTCCACCAGACTGATTTTGATAGTCCAAAAAGCCTCCCTTAAGCAAAAATTCCATCTCCTGGAAAAAAAATTTTTCCCCTCTTCCAGTCTATGCATTTCCTCCAAAATATATACACACATTCTATCTTGTGGCAGCGAAGATCTAGTTCTGTGTAAATGTCATTTCAAACTTTTGACATATTTGTGATGATAAAGTGTAAACACTTTCCTCTGAGCTACAAATGGTTTGAAGTAAGAACCCATTCCAAGTCTATATATGTCATTTAAAAGATCCATATTGACTTCAGTAGGCTTTCTATCAGCTCCTGGTAATCTGTCACCACAGAAAGAGGGGTAAAATACCCAGGATAAATTGTATGTCAACTGGTTTGATTATGAAATGTTTAGAGTTTATGGTCTCAGTAATCATGGCACTTAGAAGAGAGAGTTTGATCAGAGTTTCATTGTCCTGTATTACTGGCAGTTTTCTGGCATGGAACCGAAAAGGAGAAACACCAGAGGCATACACGTTTTCTAGTTTTCTTTGATTTAATTACAAAAAATTGTCTTGGTTCCACCTAAAAGTAACAAAGCTAATGCCACAACTTTTCCCCATCTTGAAAGAAAGGTTCCATGGTGTTATCTTCTTCAATTACTCTTCCTATTCTGATTATCAGATAAGCAGCCAATCAGAATTAATAACTTCATACCTTTTTGAAAACTGACGAAAACCTTTTTTACACAATAAAAAGATTCTCAAATCCGTACTGAAGTGTAGTTTAAAGTAATTTTGAAAACAGCTAATTTTATTCTCAGAAATTGTTTTGGATATTTTTGTATTTCAATTTAATTGTTTTACATACTGTAAGACATTTGGGGGATTTTAAAATTATCTATGATAATGAAAATAGTTTTCCTATTTTTAGAATTGACTTCAACAGTAAGAAGATTTCTTTAGCAGTTTTGTCAAAGTCTTTAAATGAGATGAACTTCAAGGAGAGGATCCAGTTCATTTAACGTAAACAATTTGTTCTTTAGTCTTTGGTATCTAATGAACCCAACATTCAGATATGTTTGTTTTAATTCCCTCTATAGATAATACAGAAACCTTGGCATCTCTGAAGATCTTCAGGGAGAGGGTCCTGAACTCATCCTAGAACCATATATTAAATATCACTAGGTTCAATGAACATAAGATCAGAGAAGAATACAAAATTATTCTAAGCCCAGTTAGAGTCAGCACTTAGCCTCAGCACTACCTTAAGGTTCCCTCACATGTCTTTCTTGGAGTTGGAAGCTGAGGAACTGGGAGATATTTTTCTGTCTGTCTTTTGTGAGTCCTGAGAGGCTCCATAATTTTATTTATACATGGGAGACAAAAGAATTTAAGAAAATGTTACTGAAAAGAGATTATAAATCTGGATATGAAGTCTCCTACTCCAATCACCATTAAACCTGCCCGTCCATAGGAGTTCAAACAGAAGCTAAAAAATGCTGACTCTACATTCCTGTATTCAAAGAGCTCAGGTTTAATGTCAATCTGAAAAATACACGTTTTCATTAAAGATTTATAGCCGAATTTGTAATGAAAATGGAAGAGTTTCTAAGTACTGATATGTCTGTCATCACTGTCACAGGTGAACTACCCACAAATCTGGACTTCTTGTTGCCCAGTGGCTGTTGTCATATAGTGACAATGTGTGGAGGCTTTTTGGTATTACCTTAAAATAAATTAACAGTCTTTCTATTTATAGCAATTGTGGCAGAGGAAGCACTCCAGAAAGAGAAAGAGCCTCCCAAATGTTAAAGTTGTTAACATTTCACTGGTCAGAGAAAGAGAGAGTGTTGGTCACCCAAACTCCTCTCACTTTTGTTACCAGACATACCTTTATACCTGTTACTGGGTGGATTCATGATCAAGAAGGGACTGTCGTGTTAAATCCTTACACAGTTCCACAAGAAAGTACCTCCTGCTGCAGGAAGTGGGCATGGAAAGTTGGGAAACAGTACACACATAAGATTCATCTTGTCTATTCTTACACATCCAGAGCATACAGAGATGCATCTTACCTAGCTCCCACTACATCTGATGAAGGAAAAGTAACGTCTTCAGCATGTAGCTCATCTAGCATTTATTAAACTGTTATCAGGATGAAAATAATTATTGTAGTTTGCTAAGATGGCTAGGTTCCCGTGGCTTTCAAGGAGATTTGAGCCTATGTGTTAACATTAAATGACTACTGTCTGCAACACAGTATTATCTCCGGTCTCTTCTTGAGAAGTCAAATTTCTTATTAACAGACTTTCCAAATGTGTCTTATGAAGATAATGGGCAAAGACTCTTTCAAGTGTCACATGGAAGTGGAGAAGTCAAGGGTTTTTCATTTTTCTCTTTCCAGAAATAACTTTAAAAGGGGGCCAGGGGAGGAAAATCCTTGCTTCATTTTTGCATTCTTGAATTTAGAAATAATGGACAGAGGCTGATTCCTCTGATTCAAGAAGATGGAACAACTGTCCCTCAGAGCTTCCCAGTGCATTTCTGCTCCTGTGGGAGAAGTACTTTAGTGCAGAGTCAGCATCCTGTGTAACATTTCTTACTTAGTCTTATCTGGTGCTTTTCACCAAAACCACATTGATCTCTAAGTCATTAAATGAAGCCTTAGAAAACATATGGCTTAAAGAATAGCACCACTTGGGTTCCCCATAGTATAGTAATACAAATTCTGGACACATGGGTTGTTCTTTGGTGACTTACTTTATTAGGTTTCCAAGTCATACTAATGCCCAGAGAGTGTGAATAGAATTGAAATAGCTTTACACTGCCACAGGAGGGTTGGGAAGGCCCCATTTTATGAGGCTGAGGTTGACACTAAAATAACATGTGGCAGATGGTCACTTTTTGCCCGTCTTACCTGACCAGTATTGTTGTAACAGACACCAACAATTCATTTCTCTTTTCTCATCAGAAAATAAATCCATAGAAAATATTTTAACTGATGACTTTAATGTTTCTAAACACAGATGTGGAGGCACATTATATACTGTCAGGTCAGCAACATTTACTGTAACATCTTCCCAGTGAGAAACCATTGTTGAGTAAAAGAACATTTGTTTCATCTCTAAGAATTTTCTGTTTCTGTTTATACAACTTTATTGTTCTGAGAAAACTAGCCTACCATTTTTGGGTTTAAGATACAATGAGTTTTATGCTTTTTAGGAACAAACTTTTTGTTTACTCCAGTATATTGTTTCTGATAGAATCCAGTGGCTAATGCACAGGAAAAGATAAGCAGAAACTTTATAAATAGTGAATGCCCCTTTGCCTCACTTACTTACTCAGTTTCTGAAAATTAGTTGTTTATGAGTTCCTTAGCTGAATGTTTCAACTAGACCTTTGTGACCAAGATTTATTCCAGAAATTTGGCTAATTCCCTTTTGAAACTATTTATATTCTGACTATCACAACATGCTGTGGCCACAAGTTCCATAGTTTAATTACGTATTAGGGGGAGAAAATATTTCTTTTTGTTTCTGTTTGACCCTATTAAACCCAGTACATATCTTTTTATTCCATATTAGCTTGTGTGATTGTCTGCAACATTTTTTTCCTCTTCTCTTGGAATATTTCATTATTTAAAGTCCTAGTCTGATGGCATTAAGAGCCATAGCTTCCTAAAATATGAGTTGGATGAGTGTTTGATGAGAGACCATTACCTCCAACCATATTCTCAATCAGCTTGCTTATATATCTCCTCTGCATATTGGGAGGATAGCATGTTTTTAATTACCTTTTAGCAATAAACCTTCTTCCTGAATGTACAGCCTGTAGTACAGTTTGCTGTAAGCCAGTCCCTGAGTATCATCTGAAACAGGCATTATACAAATTTCTATGGTTATGCCTCAGCAACCACTTTAATGGTTTTCATGGTCTATTCTTTTCAACCAAGTTTACTTGAATCACCTTCAAGCAAACAAATCAAAACAGACTATAGTGTTTTATTCAAACTCTTAAAGTCTTTCTTCTTGAGGAAGAGGACTTTAAAATCTCCCTCTCTCAAAACCATTTTTGGCACTCTCAGCCAGAAAAGATTTCCAAATCATTTTTCTTGTCCCATGCCAAGAAATATGCCAGGCCATTGTGCCTCCTTTCACTACAGTTCTTAAGTTCCTTCCTGCAGTGCCACACCTCTCAGCACTTTGTTATTACTCTAAGCCTCTTTATAAACCTCAGGTTTCTTCTCATTTCAAAACTCTTTCTCCTTTTTCTAGACCTCTCCAAAACAATTTTGCAGGATGGGAAATACATGGTATTCTCACACACTTCCCCAGGCTTCAAAACCTTTTATGCTGTAGAAAAGAAACATCCATGACAAGAAAGACACACGCATGTGAAGGATTGCATAGATATCAACCACAAAGCACAAAGCACTTGGTTAGGGGGCAAAACATGCTTTTTTTTTTTTTTTCCAGGAATAGAAAGGGTTCCTCTCAGAACTGTTTTAGGCAGATGTTCAGATAGATGTAATAAACCTCAGAGAGTAAGAGGATGTCATAAATCAGCTTACTTATGCATCAGTAGTATGAGTAAAGCCTGCAATGCAACCCTCCTAGCCATTAATTATGTTTCTTCAAAGGGTGCTCTCAGGTCATCTTCAGTGCAGAGTATAGTCCTTTACAGTATGTACAATTTTGGCAATAGTGCTGAAAATTAGACAATGGTAATCCTCTGTTAACATTACTATAAACCTCCTTATTCCCACAGGAAATATGGACTCATTATCAACATCACTGGTAAAATTTCCATCACCTCACAATCCCACCTTCTATGAAGCTGGTCAATCAGAGCTGTTTTCATGTCTTTGCATATTATTACACAGTTGTTTTCAGACTTCAGAGTCTGACACTTGCTATGAGATTCGTTATCTATACTTCCATAGTTTCTGTAACTAATTGAGTTATATTACCAGTGGCCTATATTTTTTGCATCATTGGGGAGGATACAAAAAGGAGAGAGAGCAAAGAAGCAGATTTTGGTCCTCGCAATGAGATGCTGTATAAGTAGTGCAAATTACAGCTAAGGAAATGAGTGAAATTATAGACATTTGTAATAGTGTGTAAATAAACTAGGTGAAATCACAACCAGGTCCTTTTATTTTTAAGAATTTCATTGCTTTGAAAACATAATTCCACTTAAATAGCTCAAATTGTGTCATGTTATATTTCCCATTCTTTTCCTTTTTATCACAGTGTTCTAAAAAACTTTTTTATTTTCACAAAAACGGAGTCTGGACATTTTTATACTACAGTAGCTTCTATTCTGTTATTTTCATGCTGTAGGAATAGAAAAAGTCAGTTAAAAGTCAACAGTAAATAATCAGTTTCTCTTTAAAAATGGCAGGGAGAGAAATTTTTATATTACAGCACATCAATGTTCATAGGTTTTTATCAGAAATCATTTGTTTGCCCATTATTAGTTTGGGGCAGAGGGTTCAGAAGGCATTCAATAGATTTTCTTTTCTACTGACTTTTTTTAGTCAACCTTAAACACTAAATAAATAAATGAGAACTCTTATTTTAACAGGAGAATACTAAACAGTACAGAAGACTAACTGGTGTCCTAGTCCAGCCATGTCGTGTTAATATTAGCTCAGCTAGCTGATGGGCAACTTAGTCCAGCTGCTCAAAAGATCTCCAGAATCAAACCATAACAAAACAGACTGAGAACAGGAAGACCAAGAGGGGAATTCATCTTCTTTATATATCTACTTGCAGAAACAGAGGCTTCTGAAACAATCCAACTATTTATTATACTCCCTTTAAAATCAATGAAAATAATGAGCACACTTTAGAACAACTTTAAATATCCATTTTAACCAAAGAATTACAGTCTTTATTCTTCTTTATACACTGTCTGGATCTCCCCTAACTGAAATGGGGGCCTGCCATGGTTTTCATTGCCTTCCTCTTGGCATACACAAGGTGTTACTGATCATCGCAGTATGCATGCTGAGTTCCTGGTGACCTGAGAAATATCCTGTCATCAGCACTGCACAAGAGTTAACATAAAAAAGTGCTTTTTTTACTGACAAATAACTGCTATCAAGCTCAGGAAGCACCAATGGAGAAAATCTGGCTCCGTTATGTGGAAATTTGTATCTTAGAATCAGATTTTTGTTTAGTTATTTCAAAGACCATCTATTTACTTCACTGTTGCTCAATGTTTTCAAAGTACTTTAATACCTGATTTCACTATGCAGTATATTTTCTTTTTATTTAGTATTTGCCGTAATAAGATAAATTAATGAAATTAATACATGAAATTTATTGACTTAATGTTGTGGAAAACTGAAGATTTAGTGCCCTTCAAAGTAAATGTAGACTTTGGCTTTACCTCAGCAAAATATTAACTCTTATGTCAGTAAGTCTTGATGTTCGTTGCTTACTTTAATGAAAGCCAATTTTAGCTTAATCTGGTTTACAGAGAAAACTACATTCTGGCTAGAGTTAAAGAGTTTTATTTTAGCATCATAATAAAAAGAAACCTTTTAGGAGGATCTAACAGTGCAAACTTTCATGATTATATCTTAGCCTCATGAGAGTTGATGTTTTCTCCTCCTGAAGTCGTGTTATTATGGTTATCTCTTGTCATCTTTTTTCTGTTGAAATAATGAATCATCCACACTTGCGGTTTCAGATAAAACTCCTGAAAATATGAATCTTAAATGATCCAAAACCAAAAGTTGAATAAAAAATGGTCTGCAATTTGTTTATGTTTTCATCTCATAATTTTTAAGTCAATACCATTGGTTTTTTACACTTGTAATTGGAAAGAACAGTTAGTAATAACAGTTAAGAGATGTGTTGGTTTTATCAATATACGATCAAAAATGATTTCACAGATTAAACTACTTGTTTTGAAAACTTATGTTCAGAGTAGGAATATATAGGACAGGTTAGACTCTGAAAATTTGGAATTTCCAAGAAACTAGAATTAAAATATTTTTCTAAAGAGTGTATTATGCAGATACATTATTTTCTAATAGTGGAAATGCATGTTTACATAATACTGACAAAATTTTAAGTATTGACCATGAAACGTAAGTGAACAAAATCTTGAGATTTTCACAGAGCCTCTAATCAGGAAATCTTTCATTAAATCTAATAGAAATGTATCTAAGTATACAAGTGAAGTCTTTGTATTACCAATTGAAATCAAAATAATAAATTATCTTATCTGTATTCACTGTACATCTTCCAAGATGCATCACATTCATTGCCTATCAAACTCTTGCATGACAGTTGTTCTCTCAGTATAGGTGAATGAGGACTAAAGATCTGCCCTCCATGGCTTCTTCCAGCCTCACCTAGAGTGAGAGCGCTCTAAGGACCCAGCAGAGATAAGAGGATTGGCACTGGTTTCTTAGTTTCATCCCTGAAGAACATTTGCATTTTCAGCCTTATACTGTGAAATATGGCCAGACCTGATGAATGAAATGTCTCTTGTATAGCACATATCCTCCTTACATGCATAATGGATCAAACATCTCAGATAGATGTTATTTTTTCAACTCAATTGAGTAAATGAGGCATCAGGAAATCCTGGCATAATAAAGTGAAATTCTGTATCATAATCAGCTAACAAAGGAAAGTGTAATAGTTGATGGAAAGCAGAATATGAAAGCACAATTAAATCTGTCATGCATATCATCAAGTCAAATTATCACTTGGTTATATAAAAATGTGGTAGAGAAGCATTTATGAAGAGCACGGCGCAGCCTTACTCTTCTTTTCAAGTGTTGAACAAAATTACAGCAAGATTGTGTTTTATTTAGACTGGCAGTGTTCCTAGAAAGCACTAGTTGTGCATCACATGCTGTGATGCATGGAGCCTGAAATAGTGGCTTTTTATTTGTACTCAAAGCTCCAGACTATTGTTCTGTTCAATCACTTATAGATCAGGCTGCTCAGTAGCTTTCTTAAGCACTGGAACAGTGTGAATAAATTGTACTGACAATGCTGACAGCTCCATACCCTGCCTAAGAAAGGCCTGAAAGGTTTTAAACTTTTGCTTTTTCATTCACTGAAGGGTGGTCCTTGTGTATAATACACTGGTCTCCATACTTTACAAGATTCCCCCCTTCTTCCCACACATACAACTTTTTTTGGCAAAATGAAATGAGCTTCCTACCATTAGTTTCTAAAGAAAGGATTCTAAATCAATCTGTCTTTAAACATAATTTAGAAAACAAAAGAAAAGCTGTGTGAGCACAATAAAATGTTGTTCTTAATAAATTCCCAGCTGGCAGGGGTCCCATTTCTCTGATATTTGTAATCCTTTCTGCATTTGCTCCAGACAGAAATAAAAATACAATAGAATTTTTGTAAAACAATATACAGGCTACCAGTTCCGGACAACCTGCACATTCACAACAACATTTTGTTGTTGTTGTTGGGATTTTTTTTTTGTTTTTTGTTTCACAAAATTAATTTTTAATTCCCTTGAAACTGTTTTCCTTCTCCCAAATAAAGATTATTTGGAGATGAAGTTTCCATAATTTTTGTGTAATGAAAAATTCAAAGTGATAATGTCTGCCCCTGGATGCAGGATTTACAAGCTTATGGAAAGTAAGTTGGCCTCCTAATTTTTCTCCAAATCAACATATGATGGTTTTACCTCTTTGAAATAGGCCACACCTGCCTATACACAAAACAGCTAGACCATTTTTCCAACCACTGGAGTGAAAAAGAGGAAATAATTGTGTCATATTGTGCTTTGTCCATCTCTCCACTGCAACCACCATTTTTCAACTCATAGTTTCATTGTGAAACCTTGGGTGCATACGTTGACTGCATGCACTGTGCATTTTTACCTAGATACGTGTGCATACACAGGTGTATTTGCATGTAGTTCCTAGAACAATGGGTTGGTGATCACAGGTTACCACCATTTTAATAGTAAGTAGATGAGAAAAGGGGAAATTGGGCAAAACCACAGCCTCCTGAATGCTAGAATGCATTATTACTGGCAGTTCTCAGACCAATATCTGAATAACTACACTGTGATAAGAATGAAATACAAAATGTGCAAAGCCAGAGCTCCATATGATCATAAAGTGGAAACAGAAAGAATTGTCAGAACCCAAGTCTAAGGCCATAGTCTGTTGATTATTGTTCTATTGTGAAAAACAAACAAAAATGTAAGCTTGAACAGCATATGAAAACACACATCAAATTGCTGGCAGCATTTCAGCTTCGAAATGCAGCAAATGTTGAAACATATTTAATTTCCTTGTCAGTTTTTAAATCCTGCTTTATCTCTTGTCATTTGTATGACAGAGACTGAAATTTTTGACAGCTGAAATAGCTGCCAGTGCACTACACTCAGAGTCTGATCCAATGGCAGCTGAATTCAAAGGGCACTTTTCTCCCGACTTCAGTGGAGCTGGGTGATATCCAGTATCAAATGAAAACCCTATTATGAGGGGATACAATCTGAGTAATCAGCTCATGAGTGCATTTACCTTAGATAATCCTCTAGTTCCCCCAACACTCCCCTTGGTCAGTCACAAGAAGAAAATCAGTCGGGAAGCTCAGACCTCATATCCTCACAGCCCCCTCATGAGAGGAAGGAAACTTCACTTTTATTAAGGCTTCTTGTCTGCTGGTAATTCACTCGAAGCTTCTAAAGCATTTAATGTTGCCTCAGAAACTCTCCTCAGCCTTCTTAGCAAAATTGCTCTTTAACAGTATCGAATGAGCTCACCACTGTCCTATTCTCACAGGAGCACCCTGACAGTAGAGGACCTGCACGTGCATGACTGCTCCAACCCCATCTCCTCTCTAAACTCATCCCCAGTCCACTAAAACTGTCCAGACAAGATTTTAGAGGGGTGGGGAGGTGGTGATTTTGCTCATTATTTACTACCTGCGTGTCAACATCTTTAGATTACTTTTGAGATAGAAAATGTCATATTAATATGGAGGCAACAAGAGTCTCTACCTTATTGGGATAACTCTGATTAATGTTTTTCTCCGAGAGAATCATTATTGAAAAAGTGAAATGGTGAGTGATTTTTGTGGGTTTTTTTGTAATACAGTTGAAAAGTTAAGACATTCTGTAACTCAGAAGTATGACATTTTTTGGGTTGACTCCAACATTGAAACACTGCCATAGAGCTGCAGTTCCTGATGTGGCAGGCTTTCAAAGACTCCCCATCACTGCACATGCACAATTCAATGGCAGCTGTGTGCAAACTCTGCTTTTAAACCCAGCAACTCCTCAACCTCAGTCAGTCCAGGCATACCCTGAGAAAAATATTAAAAAATATGCATTCAAAGAGCAAAATGTATAGGAATTTGGATGCATAACAGAAACTTTAAAAATTACAGTTTGGGAAATCCAAAACATGCTTGTGCCTTCCTGGTTTCCAGATACTGACTCTTCTCAGAGATCTGACACAATTGGCAAAATTTACCAAAAATTTTTCATTCTGAAGGGATCGTTTGCCCAAAGGAAATATCATCAGAAATGTTTTGTTCAGTTTTAATCACAGGTGACGAGCTGCTAGATGGAAAGTCAAAAACATGCTTGCTGGAACTCTGGATGCATTCAGAGGCAGGAGACCAGTATACAACTCTATGTTCCTTTCTCAGGCACAACTGCATGGAGTATAAACACAGAGATATTTTAGGAGGTTAACATTTAGGTAAAGACAACTATCCACAGTAGTTTTAAAAGCCTGGTTATTTTGCCAGTAGGGTCTTCAAAAGGAAGTTTAGCTGAATCTATATTTCTAAGAATCCACACTGTTTCGATTATGTCAGCATGGAACAGATTATTGAATTCAATTGACACCATAAATTCCCTCACTATTTTTTAATTAAGAAAATCCCATTTTATAACTTAATAAACTTCAAATCTATCTATTTTCATTATCTCGTCCAACAAAATAAAATAAGTCCACACAATCTCAGACCTTTGTTCAGGAGACAGCAGAAATCAAACATTCCAAGGCTTACCAAAATGTACGCACATTTTAAAACATCAATAAAGGAGAACCTAGTCAGTACAAGAGATCCATATTCAATACATTTTCATGTTGTTGTGAAGGGCAGAACTGTGAGAAGCCCTGAGAACAAGCAGGCTGTGTAGGATGTGGCTTATAGTATTTTGGGTGGTTATCAGTTCAGGTAAGTAATTAGAATGGTAAAGAAACTTATTATTGAAAATATTCTCTTCTCAAGCTAGTTGATTTTGTGGTTAAAGATGCCACAGTTAATTTTAACAGAATATGTAATAACAGCTCATCACTGGGCTGTATGTATGGCTCATACTGTACAGTGATGAGACATGGGATAAGTTAATTACCAACTTCTGACACAACCAAATGACATGCATACTCTCCAGCCATCTAATTTCTATCCCTTCTTTCATCTTTGATGTTCCAGTTGTATATGGTAATGACAAAGTTATGAAAATGTTGTGATGGTCTGATTGAAGAGACTGGGACAAAGAGACAGAGAAGATAGAATTTGAAGTAATGAGGCACGTGCCTCCGTCTTTTAAAATACTTTTTCTGAATACTTTTTGGAGTATTCTTTTAACACCGAAAACAAAACATGCCAGACAATTCACACATGGATGCACCAACATTTTATGTAACTCCTTGGTTTGTTGTCCATAACCCCTCTCAATTACCACATAAGTGTCATCTTTGGATGATTTCCAACTTATGGTTTAATTAAAAACACCAGTCTTCTTTTCTCTTTTGACCAAGTTTTGTTCTGTACATTTTGAAGAAAAAATGTTTATTATATTCTGCTGATAGTAAACATATATATAGCCTTTTTTCATTGTCATTAACAGAAATAATGATTTTAATTACAAGTCATCCACTGTGAAATATAAGAAAGTGCACAGTCATTTCTAAATCAAAATAGACTATATTGTGTTTTCTGATATCTGATGAACTGTTCACAGAACAAAGCAAAAATGGAGCAAGTCTGTAGTGTTTGTGGTCTCAACACTCCCTGTTAGTTGTGGTTGTTATCCACTAATGTGTGATGTACTCAGTATCTAATAGTGTGGAAGTTAACTTGCTTATCTCTGTCATCCATTTCTTTCTTAGACTTATAGTGGCTGTGGCTTCATTTGAAACTGTCACAGAGAAGGCTCCAAACACCTTTGTTTTTATTCTCTCAGATGTCTGGTGGGGAAAAAATGTGTTATACCTCTGCCAAATTAGTTATGTTTCAGGCACAATAATATGATTAAAATACTAATATGGAGCAGCAGGCAAAGCAATATATTAAGCCTTCATTGGTCTTGAGCTAACTAAGTTATTAAGAAAATTCTTATTTTCTGATGTAAGTGTAGGTTTCTTCATTTCTTTGATGAGAATTTTTGATCTGAAAACTACGTCTGATGAATGCCATTATGCACATGATCCATTGCCACTGTCACTTTCAACACCTAAACCACTAAGGCTGTGGCATCAGTCCTTTCCATGAAAACTGGGGTTTTTTTCTCCCCAACTAAACCATACTAAGAAAAATAATCTACAATTCCCTGTACTGTGCACAGTACTGACCTAAGGTTTTCAATTTCATGAATGAGACAATCATTTTAAAGTTGCCATGAGATTACTTTCTATTTAAGATGGAATGCTCATGTTTCCTTTATTTTCATCACCTTTCTAGTGTGATGACTGGCAGCCAGACAAGATACCTTTAGGTATCTCAAAATGGCACTGAATGCTAGTGGATGAGCAACAGAATCAAGACTAGTTTGAGTGAGACAGATAGGCTAAAATAGGGGAAAACAGACTGATTGGGAATGAAGGAGTTCTGCAAGACTGATTGTTCTCTGTCAACAGCAAAGAGAGCTTAGACTGCATCCAGAATGAGATCTGCTGTAGTCAACTGGTATTTAATCTATACACTCAGCTCACTCTAAAACAGGAACCGACAGGTCTGCTGGTCATCCAAATTGCTCTCAAGTTTCCCTGGATTGTATTGACTCGCTCACTGTTACATGTAATGGAGGTCTTGACATCTAACCCACAAGGAGACACCTGAATATAGATGCTTTAATGGGCAAGATCAGTCCTATTGTTCACCTTTGTAGAACAAAGTCTATCCAACTTTTGTGACTCCCTTTCTCTACTGGGAAAGCTTTCTATTATTTCATACTTTGTTTACAGGATTTTTCCACATTATGAACTTCAAATTATTACTCAAACATTTAAATTTGCCATCACTTTCTTGGATTTCTCCTAACACTGCTAGGTTTTATACCTGTCCCTTCCAGCCACTCAGCAATTCCATCATTCATGGCCCCCCAGCTGCCTTCTGCAGCGTGCTCCTTCTTCCAGCAGCACTGTTCAGCTCTCCTCTGGCCATGGAGGGACACATTTTCTGCAGAGGAACTGAAAATTGTGTATTCCTTTCCTTAGCCTCTACTATGAGGAGTAGTTCTGAAAAGCTAAGTGAAAAAAAATCTGCAAAACTCAATGAAGAGAGGAAAAGACAAACAAAGAATTGTAGAAATAGTACAACTCTAGAAAAACTGTGGCTAGGAAGTGGTGAAATTTTCATTTAAATATGTAAACAAAAGGCTATAAAGAGTGGGAGGAAAATACTTTTTTCCTGCTGGTTTGTGTCTCTGATTTTCACATATTTAGGATACTGAGTACATGGCCAATGAAAGAGAAGGATGATTAGCAACACTCTGGCTTGGAACTGAGCTAAGTATTTCTGAAAGGCCAAAGCTTTTCTACAGAACTTATTTTATAAGAAAGCTTAGAGAATTTTACACATAGATGCAAGGTGATTTCAGTTTGAGAATGGCTCAGGCAATTCAGGGAGACATAGTTTCTCCTTATTCTTGGAGCTGACTTGCTCATCATGATTACTGAGATTCATTCCTGCAAGAAGGGATTGCCAACAAGTGTAAGCAACTCTCTCTGGGAGCCAGAGAACATAATTTAAATAAGAAATTATAAAGACTCTGAATCATTGACTTTTTCTCCCCCAAAAGGAAACTAAATTGACCTGCTAGTTCCCGCCATCTGCTTCTATTTGGTAGAGATGTTATACTTTTTAATCCCTCTGTTCACCTTCTTCCACGTGTTACCAAATTTATGATGATGTGTGTGGTTCCAATAAAGATGCTTTCCTCCTATAAATATGAATTTTCTTGAAATCTAAGGTAAATTTATTTAATATATACAAATACATAGGTATGACAGACAAGATAAGCTGTTGCCTTTTCCATGCCTTTAGAAGACACACGTAAATGGCAACAAATATCTGATCCCTATCTGATATCATGCCCAAGAACTTAGACAAGGGGCATGGAAGAACACACAAATCCCTAAATAAAGGATTACAGAGACTTAGAAGAGAAGAACAGATGCTTTAGGTCCCAGTATGGCACATTTTACCTCTGAATAGATCTGTGGCGTTTTGCATGTTCAACTATAGTTAAGCAGAACTACATTTTGACTCTTCTTGCTGCTGGGATAGAACCAAAGTCAGACAGGAATGGGAGATGTACAACATCACCTTCCTGGAGCTCTGCCTCAGGAACTGTGTAGGAGGAAATGCCTTTGCAAAATCTTTAGCTCACAAGAAAAATACATGCTAAAGAAACAACAATTCTTTACTTTCACTGGGAAGCATCACAGAAAAATAAGACACATGGTCCTAGCTGATTTCTGCTTTACTCACACATGGCATTCTGTATTAAATTCTCAGACAAAGGAGGTGCCTTTTTGAACACTCCCTTGCTGTTACAGACTAAGCCTTATTTTGTCATATCATATGATCTCTTAATTGGATTTCTTGTGTAATCATTAGAGTTTATGTCTACTGTGTACTTTCTGCTGCCCTAATTTTATTTTATCCTATTTCCTTTCCCCAAATAAATCACATGTGAATCATGCAGAGGTTCATACGGTTAAAGGAGAGAGATACCTTTTTTTTATGAGGATCATGCAGCCCAAAGTAGGATTCACAGAGGAAACCAAGATGCACTATTTCCTGTCCCAGTCAGATGATGCACTCAGCATCTACACCTAACTCTTGCTGATGTCAGCAATAGGTACAGAGCCTGGGTTAGGTATTTTTCCTCCAAAAAGCAAAGAACACAACATGAAGAACTGGATTCAAGGGCCAAAATATGCAGAAACCTGGCCTCTCTCCAGAGAAAACACAAATTTTCCAGATTATTCAGTGCTCTATGCATTGCCAGCTTCTCAGTTGGTCTCCTGTAGGTTTTATCCCCTACACTAGGCTCCACATCATTCAAATATTATCTGCTTACATTACTAAAAGATAATAGAACTTCTAGTCTACTCTTCCTTAAGAGAAGAAACTTAAAAAACTGCAGTAGGAATAAAATTCAGCTTGTACCACAATATGTCCTCAACACCAACTTTAGCAGTGATCTCATCAAAAAAAAAGTCAAGCATTTTCTGGAAAGTAACCAAAGGTCTGTTGCAAATGAATCAAATATTTCATCTGCTATTTGGTTGCAAATGTTGAACACATGGTGCTCAAAAGCATTTTTCCTCCACTGGAATGGAATAAAAGCCTCAAACATTTTGATTAAATCATTGATCCAGTCCCCTGTCCCATCTTTACATGTAACTGCATTGTAATCTGTCTAGGTCTCTTTTTAAACTTACCTTATAGTAGCAAATGAGACAGGCTCTTAAAAATTTATATGTGTATATATCTTTCTTGTTGCAGCTACAGTCTCTAAATTTAGACACGTGTAAAGGTCACAAATCATTTACTGTATGTGTTGGTTTTGACTGGGATAGAGTTCATTTTTTCCATGTAGCTAGTATGGTTCTGTGTTTTGGATTTCTGCCGAGAACACAGGAATGTTTTTGTTGCTTCTGAGCAGTGCTTACCCAGCATTAAGGTCTTTTCTGCATCTCACCCCACCCCACCAGCAGGGAGGCTGTGTGGGAGGGGACACAGTAGGGACAGCTGACCCCAGCTGATCCAAGGGATCTTCCACACTACATGGTGTCATGCTCAGTACATAAAGCTGGGAGAAGAAGGAAGGAGGGACATCCAGAGTTATGGCTTTTGTCTTTCCAAGTCACTGTCATGCATGATGGGGCCCTGGTGTTCCGGGCATGGCTGAACACCTGCTTGCCCATGGGAAGTGGTGAATTAATTCCTTTCTTTGCTTTGCTTGTGTGTGCAGCTTTTGCTCTACCTATTTAACTGTCTTTATCTCAACCCCATAGGTCTTCTCACTTTTAATTTTCTGATTCTGTCCCCCATCCCACAAAGGTGGGAAGGGCAGGGGTATGACAGATGGGGACACTGAGCAAGCAGCTACATGAGGGTTAGCTGTCAGCTGGGGTTAAACCACAACAATTTACCTGATGGCTCAGTTCTCTCAGAAGGGGAAAGGCTGGTGCCTGTTGATGGGTGCAATGGGCCACAGCTTGCTCCCATAAGTGTGCCATAGCTCCTTACAAATCCATGCACACACTTGTCTGACTCCATAAAAAGGGCTCTGTATTTGCTAATGTGGTTTAGAGTCTGCTGCAGAAGTTAGAGATATCTTCTGTGTCCTGGCCCTGAGTGATAAGGGAGCCACAGTTTTGTTCCCTCTTTTCTGGAGATGTAACTCCCATTTTCAAACTCTGAAAAAGAATTACTTAGTTCATATTGCAAAGTACACATCAGCAATCCCCAGGTTTCCATCCTCTTACATTGTTCCTGCTGTAGCACAAGGTCAGTCAAGCCACCAGACTTAATAACTGGGCTCACAAGGCAGATAATGTCACTGACACACTGCCTTGTTGTCTATTTTGTTGACGATAAGATGAGAACAGAAGCAATACCTACATACAAATACCCAGGTCGTGCAGGTCCAGTTCTGCTTTCCACCCAGAAGGCAAGAAAGAGGACAAGGTGTCCGCAGTCTGTTCCAGCCTGTGCTGGAATACTGTGCTTGCTAAGGTGTGGAGAATTTGCAAGGTTATGCAAGGTTAAAGTTGGTGGCCAAGTTCTTAATTTTCATGTGATTAGACTAGCCTGAAACAAGTTCTCTGGACATGCTGAGAGTATCCCACAGAAGAAGAAAGGGATGTATTCATTTGAAGTCCTTTATGTTAATATTTGGCAATGAGTGCAGGGAAGAATAAAGTTTATTTAAGGGTAGTAGTATGAACCATAGGAGGAATTCAGCCTAAAATAATAGACCAGAGCAACTTACTGCTTCACATTTCAAAAGATGTAACGGCTTGAAGGTGACTGAATTGAACCTTTGACATAATATTCTCTTTGTCCACTTAAACTCATGGAAAGTCTAATAGTTTGATTTTATAGTTCAGTAGTTTTTAATTAAAAAATACTTTAGCCTTTTGTTCAATAACATTAACATAAAATCCTGGCAGCACTGCAAAATTAGCATCCACAGTAATTGGCAGTTTAAGCCAGCTAGTTAGAATGCCTCTACACAATATTATTACTTCCTCCATTTAAAATTACATTTTCCAGATTCTTTGCATAAAGAAAGCATGACAGTCCCACTATCAGCTTGCTTAGGTAGAGATATTACAAATACATTGTCAATACTGTCTTCTCAAGATGGAAGCTGCAACTAATTGTAAAAACTGAACCCAACAATATATATTAAATGACAAAACCTGAAAACATCTCTACATAATTTTTAAGTACCAATTTTTGAAACTAAAAAAACCCACAAGTATTTGTGGTTAAAAATATCTGATTAATATTAAACTGTTGAAATATTTTCATACTCAGCTGGTATGTTTTATTAGAAGTTTTAATATCATTGGAGAATTTAATATTCCTAGTTGATTTTATAGGTGAAATCAGAAGGAATAGGTGTTGCCAATGTTATCTGAAAAAGTCCAGAATAAAGACTCTTTCCACATGGCTTTTAATTTTTATATCCAAAATACTATCTGTCCAGAGGGGAAGGAAGTTGTCATTGAGTCTGGAGTTTATGTCTGTGATTCTTTTTCCTGAGGGCAACAAGGAGGAAGAGATTAATTTCAGCAAATAATTATTGGTGTGGAGAGGATTGTGAGAGCTAAATTTTCATCATCTTTATTACAAGGTCTAGCCTTTTATGGCTTTGAATCAAGAATCCACAAGAATTGTGGGAGTCATGAATTATCAGAGATGTTTTAAAGAAAGCAAAAAAGATTTTTCTGAGTTAAAATTCTTTAAAATTTTGACCAGAGAAGCTGTAGAAGCACTCAAAAAAGAATCTAGAGATTTTAAGATCTACAACATGGTTCCTGGAGTTGTTTCAGCCAAGATCTGCCATAAAGAACATTTCCTTGGTCATGCTGGATAAAAACATAGCTCAACTAGACACTTATATTGGACACCATTTTAAAACACTTTAACTAAACAGAGGAGGATCCAGACAGAAATAATTTTTGTTAATTTGCTATATACCAAATAATAGTTAGCAAGGATATTTTCATGTGGCATCTAATCATGTAGTTGACGTGGGCTTTTTCTGGCCACATACTGACAGTCAGAAGATGAGCATAGGAACCTCTGATGTTATGCCACAGAGTTTCATTTCTGTTCTAAGCACTCAAGGAGTTAATGCTTCCTATGAAACAGGTTCAGTTACCAGTTAGAAAAGGTATCTTTCCATACCAGAAAGTCCATCCCTCCGCAGCTGCAGTCTTGTTAGTCATGGCTCAAATATTTTGTTACTCTTTCACACTTTTCATAAGATACAAAAATGTCTGGTTTTTCACATAACCCTAGCTCAGCCCTCTTGGTTTATTAAATATGAGCCTTTGCTGCTAAAGGTGTGCTGCAACTGTCACAGAGTCAGCTCAGAATTTCTAAGCTGGATGGAAAACATTCATCTCTCCCCAGCTTCCAGTGTGGTGGGATGCCAATATAGAAGGGTCAGGGAAAGTCAGATGCATACATCTGTGAGAAATGTGTCATAGCTTGTCTGCTTCCCAGGAATATTTCTTTGAACTGAACAAAGTTCTAGAATTACAAAATTGATTGGCTGCAAGAAAATCCAGGGCTTGGCATGATAGAATCAATTCTTAAAACAATTTTTATATATAGATATGTGGGAAAATATCAGTTTCTCTTTCCAGAGAGAGTGGCTATATCTTGCTTGCACCTACTTGAGTTCGAGAAACTCACAAGTTGCTATCGGGAAAAGTTGATATTGTAGTTGAGGCAATACCACTAGAAGGGAGATTGCAAAAATTATTGGATCATGCCGATCTGTTAGTATGTGAAAAAGCTGGCCTTAGTCCCACAAGACAAATATAACTTCAAAATTGCCTGTATTGGGGTCAGAACAGCACACTGGGTCTGCAGCGCACTCGGTCAATACGAACCTTCAGTAGGGTGTTTGACGCACAAAAATTAGGAATTAACAGGCAAACAAAATTAAACTTCTGTTTTATTTCAGCAAGGGCAAGATTCTCCTGCAGAAGACAGTTCATACGAGAGAATTGTAGAAACCATGAGCCCTGTGTTCTGGTGGCAAAAAAACATTACCTTATTTCAGCTGAATTCAGCAGCACCACTAAAGCACTGATTTCAAACATCTATTATTGCTGTTCATAAAATTGCTCAGATACAATTTAGTATTAATTTTCAGGATTATGCCTGCATGCACAAGGAAGAGTATCTCCCTATGCAAATTTTATCTACTCTTCCTTTTCATGCACTGTTCATAAATTCATAGGTTTTATCTTTTCTCCAATTTAATTATATTTTACCATCTTTTCACCACAATAAGTACAGATTGTTTATCAGAAATCTTGGTTTTACATACTCCTGTGTGGTGACTCCACAGTTCTTACATACTGCTCTAGAATATGTAAGCTATTTACAATGGAAAATAGATTTTAACTCTTAGGAGTGAAGAATGCAGTACTATGCCAGAATGGGCCAGGTGGCAATCCGTCACCAAAAAAGGTAACACATCATTATCCTTTGCTCAAGTAATACTTGTACTGAAAATCAAAGGGAGTCTGTTTTGATTTAATACTTGCATAGGCAGGGATACAAAGATATAAAGGTGTACACTGTTTTTAAGGAATATATTGAAACTCAATGCAGAAAATACACATATTAAATGTATATACTGAAAAGGCAACATCAAAATGGTTTGTTTTTAAATACATGCTGTATGATGTTCTTTAATTAGCCTAAACTTAACTTGAGGAAACTTTGTATTTTTCATGATTTTTTTAAATTTGTCTAAGACAATGAACAGTGTTAATTGAAATAATGTCAACATTAAAAAACCAAACTACTCTGCTGCCTGCCAAATGTGTCAATGTTTACCTGCCTCTTGAGTTTCTGTCTAAAATTTATGGTGGAATTGGTTATTAGTCATTATATTCCATGCATGAAAGAATAAGGAAAATAGATTCCCTGATCTATGACTATTGTATTTAATTGATTCATTTAGGGAAAGCAAATATATTTATCACTTTTAGACTGCAGGACTCCTGCAAGAAATTGTCGTATCATTATAATGGATCAGAGAATGTACATGTAGTACTCTGTGCTCTGATTTTGAAGAACATCAGAACAAAATACAAGAGGGAAGATTAATCTAAGACTAGAAGGTAAAGGAAGATGAACAACTAAAAGTAGTACACACCTACCTGCTCACCTTAGTGGCACAGTCTCACCATCCCCTTGTCCCAACAATATTTAGGAGCGTGTACTTTCCAGAACCTGAGAACCAACAGTGAGAGCAAAATGGGAGATCTGGGCCAGCTTAGATCTGAGCCTAGCTTTCTAAATCCAACACAAACATGTTGGTGTTTCAATAGAAGTCAAATTATAATGGACCAGAAGAAAATGTTTCTCTATACCCCCTGATGAATGCAGTTAGTTTATAGAAACTCCCAACATCTGGAATTTTAACACCAAGGAAGCTAAAGCCAGACAGATGTTTCACACACATATCTAATAAAAAATAATTTTCTTACTTTGACATTGCAAAACTAGTGACCATGTCAAATGCATGATGTTGTGTGAATATACGTATGTTCACATGAACTGGGAGTCCTCTGACCCTACTTAGCCATCCAAGGAGTCAGTGTCTAAATGCATCGCCTGACGTTCCCCTGCAGTTTCCAGGAAAAAATGATAGCTAAATGTCACCTGCCTCCCAGGGGCAATTTATTACATCTAAAATGCTTATCTAAGGCAAGTCAAGTGATCATCTTCCAAGGATAGCCACTTTTCTCCATTTGTTACAAGAGGAGTGTAGGATGACCCATAAAGGCTTTTCAGAGAGCTTTCGAGAACTAAAGGTGACTGAGATGAAACCCACTCTCAAAGCTTTAAAATATAGACATTTTCCTTACAGCAATGCAGATCTGGAACAGGTGTGTACTGGAATGCATGTAGTTGGCTGCCACGCTTCCAGGACTACTTTCCAGGGTCCTGCTCAGCCTCACACAACCAACCGTTTTAACTGCTGAATGGAAAACAGTTAAACTGTTATTTAGTGGAACAGACTGTGATATAATGTGACCATAAAACACTTTGCACAAGGAAAATTCCTTGTCTCTTGAATTTAAACAAGTTAAGGAAACATACAAAACTTATACTTTTGAACTTAAATCACCATTTGGGATAATGTCCCTATTTGAGAGAATATTTAAACAGATATTTAATATTAGGTCTATGCCTAAATCCCATTGAGATCAATGGGTTACGAATGCATGCTTAAATTTAGTCCTGTGTGTACAGTCTTCCTGAATAGGGATTGATTCAGTATGTACTAAAGAGCTTCCCTGAACTGTAGCCTGAGAAATTAACTTAAATATGTTTTCAGCTGCCCAGCCGCAGACACCCTAGTGGGAAAATTTAGTCACAAGCTTTATCTTGATATAGTTTAATGCATGTTGTTTATCGCCTTACTGGTCTCACACTGTTCTTCTAGATCTATATTTTGGGAATCTGTTGGGGTTTGTGTTTTCTTTTTAATAATTGTGGTTACTTTTTGCCTTTAGCCAAAGTATAAGACAAATGAAATTTATTCCAAGTGAGGGAAAATCATTTTCTCCACTGTAGTTTCACACAGATTTCCTATTCTGAATAGAAACCACTT
The DNA here is from genome assembly GCA_035041135.1 of Platyrinchus mystaceus. Classification (NCBI taxonomy): domain Eukaryota; kingdom Metazoa; phylum Chordata; class Aves; order Passeriformes; family Tyrannidae; genus Platyrinchus; species Platyrinchus mystaceus. The sequence continues at coordinate 18,867,974 of JAWWLV010000045.1, forward strand.
TGCTTTGTTTTTCTCATCCATGTTCTGAGGACCAGCATTCGCTTTCTCTCTCCAGGCAATCTCTGCTGCAATTTTGACATGTACATTATTAAATTTTATTTGATAATTATATTATGGATACCACTAAAATTCAATTATTAGGGTAATCCGTTGCTATTATTTGCCTGTCCACTTTACATTCATTATCATGACAAACTCAAAAAAAGAAGTGTACACCACCATTTATGTGTTTTATGCCCCAGATCAGTGACCCTAAATGGTGACATTATTAAAAGAGAACAAAAATATAGAAAATCCAGAATTTTTGTATTACAGATTCTCAGCCACACAAGAACAATGCTCTGTGGTTTATAATAACTTTTTCCATTTTAGATACACATCCTTGAAATCCAGTGTGTTGGGTTTTTTTTAGTGTTCAATATCAAGAAACAGCTCAGCTTTTTTAATTTGATGAAAAGAAGACATAAGTGCAGTCAGTGTTGTTCTCATCTTTAAAAAATTATTAAAAAAATTTAAACATAATATTCCCTATTACAAGTAAATCAGGTTCTTAGGAGAATTCTCTATGTCACATTTTTCTACCTCAGTGGCAAGTCTATTTTTTTCATCCTAGTTATTCCCATAAGTGATGGTGAAGTTGAACCAAAATTATTCCCAATGCATCATAACCACAACTGCTAACTAAACTTAGGAAACCAGTCAAATGAGATCCATGCCAACTCTTCGAAAGCTTCAGGCTTTGGATATTAACTGCTGGTAGCAAAAACTGCAAAAATTCATTGAGGATGCCATAAAATATCACTTGGGGAAACTGTGAGTTACAGTTTAATTCTGGAAAATAACTTCAGCAAATTATTTCATATAAAATATAAATATATAAATTTAAATAAATATAAATTACTAGGATCTGATATAAGCATGTTTTTAAGGATATATGTGGAATATTTTCTTTAATTTGTATCAGAACATTGGAAGTGGATTCAAATCCAGTCAAGAACCCTTCCAGCCTGGTCAATGAAGTTTGAATCAGGATTTCAGACTATGACTCTTACTGGTGCTAAAGTCTTTAACATAGTAAAAATCCTGAAGAAAGTGAACATTCAGAGAGGGCTTTATAGATATAAGAACTATTTAATTTAAGTATGGGTAGCAGGTTTGTAAACGTGGGATGTTTACAAACCTAGTGAAATAATATATCTAAACGTTTAGCAGTTCTATTTATACAGTAATTGTCATTTTTAAAGCGTCTTAAAACCCCAGGTTGATGCTGCACCTTTGACTAGTCAGTTCGTGGTATTTTGCTAACCTTATTGCAGCAATATTTCTGCTTGCTGCCCTGCTAAGCCCCCGATGTTTAGCAGATCCTTTATATTTTAATTAATATTATAAAAACACTCTATAAAATAAGGGTTATGAATTACTTACTGGAAAATAGTATATACTGCAGTATGCAGTGATCTTAATGCTTTTAATGTCAGTGAAACAAGAATATAATACGAATACACTACAACTATATTTTCCCAGAATGTTTCTAGGGCAAACAGAGTTCTGGTTTTGTTGTAAGATAATTTGTGTAAATTTTACAAGCTAGATATGAAAATCACTGATGTTCCACAACAGCATTACATAGTTAAGCTACTAACATGCAACAGTAATTTTCATTGGAATGTGCCTTTCATTGGAAAGTGCCTTTTATAAACTGAGAGATTACATTTCTTTTCCTAATCTTTTATGCTGAAAACCTTTACAGAACTGAAAGAGTGATTGAATTCATGCAGAACATATAGTAGGGATGTGAAGCTTAAGATATGTGAGCCACATTTGCACTTGATGAATAGATAGGATTCATGTAATACAAAATTTAAACTGCTAAAAAAATCCAATAATGTAACCACTGAAGATGATGGAGTTGAAAGCCTGTTCCTTCAATGACATTTAAACTGAAGCTAAGATGATATAAGACTGCATATATAACAGGCTACCATGTATATTTTAAATTTATATCATGTGCGGTATTCACAAAAAGTACATATAAAAATAAAGGAGCTGTGAGGAAATCCAAATATAATCCTTTTTTACAGGACCAAAAAAATCAAAAATCAAAACAGAAGCAAGGAAAAATTTGGAAAATAATTCTATATTTTAATTACATTGTTCCCGGCAATCATCTTAACTTTCTTCCTGCACAGTAAAAATGAATTAAAACATTATCATTCTCACGGCCTTCTGGTTCAGCCAGCCAGGCCTGAGTGCATTTCTGCCTTTAATTAAGTATGGACAGATAAAGTCTTTTGTTCTTTTTCTGATATGTTTGACACCTGCTGTCTTTGTAATCAGGGAAATTAGTCAGGAAGTTCCAGCAGAGAGGCTTTTAGTCAGAAGCAACACCTGGGTCCCCATCTATGCCTTCATGTCACGTAATATGGTCCTATACCCACAACACAACAGACAAAAAGCTGAACAAGTGGTGAGCTTTCAGCTCCACATACAATGTAGGCTCAATGGGTTCCTTTTGAAATCAATGGTAAAACAAAAGCCATATGCTAACCCCTTCTTTTGCTAAAATGATTGGAAAACTACCTTCTTTTTTTTTTTCCCTTCCTCATTTAATTTAGGATGATTTATAGGAGAATGCTTTTGTAATCCAGTTCAAGCAAGAAGCTAGGGCCAAACCTACCAGGTTTCATAGCCAGGTATATCACAATTCCTTACAACATGATCCTGGCCAAAATCACCGTTTCTGTTGACCGTCTTCTGTTTAAATTTATCTCAAGTTATAGTAGTCCCTGTGTCAAGTTTCTTCTCTGCAGTAAATGCCTTAGCTTGGTGAGGTAATGTGTTCAACACAAGCTCGCTCTCTACTGAGGGTATGAGCTAAAACTCATACTAACGTGCCAGACCTTAAGAGGTTAGTTCCACTTGATTGGTTTTTAGTGAAATCCCACATCCAGCATGCAAATTCGGATTGGCTGCACAAGCCAGTGCCACAGGGCATGGGGAAATAACCTGTAGAGCAAATCAGCACATGGCATCTGAAAAAAGATGTGGGATTTACCCTGCAGGTCTCAGACACTCCACATACTAGTGGCTGTAGTTCCATTATGAAGACTGGTGGTATTACACATTGATACTATTTTCACTCCGACTAATTTTATTTGAGAGAAATTATTCATTTGTATGCAAATTCAAACTAGCTACAGTAAAAGTGCACCTCACAACTACATCGGATTCCTGTAAAAATAAGCACAAGTAAAAGGGATGATGGTTAGGACATGGTGCCTTCCAGAATCAGGTTAGCAGTTCAACTCACTTCATAAAAATCTTGCATTTCTTCATTTTTCCTTCTGTTCCTGGGTACCTTGCCTGTATCCATGTAAGCAAGTAAGAACTGTCATTGTACTCTCTCACAGACTTATTGAGACAGGAGATCTGAGTTCTTGATGCTGCAGCAGCATTAATACTTATACTTCATTATAGGGTATCACAAGATCAAAATCAGCCCTCTACCTTTAAGCTCCATCTCAGTTATTCCCGTTTTTCAGTTCAATCCCAATTCTCTAAGGTGGTCTTTCCACAGCTTTCAGAGGCTGGCAAAATATTTCCTTTTTTTCCAGTTAGCAGCTGGGCACTTCTTAAAGAGAGTAACAATGGGCTTAGCTGCTCAAAATTGCTGGGCTCTTTCTAGCACTTCTCTCCTGCATTTTCCTTCTTTCCTTCCAATGTATTATCTGATTTTGAGCATCCTCGATCAGCTGCTCATCTGCCTAGAAGCAGACAAGTGATGCCTTGGCAAGGCATCAGATTAGAGGACAGGTAGGAGTGCAGCTGAGCAGGAGAGATAAAGTTTCTTCTCTTATTAAGTCCCTGTGTAAAATCCCACCATTCACAAAATCTCAATGGGCTGGCAACCATGACTTCTTCACACAGTATAGCTAAGATTTAATTACTGTTTAGAAAACATTCAGAGAAAATTGTCTTAAGAAAGACACCACCCCACCCAAGTGGTGAGAGCAGTGCCTAGTCCAGAGGTCTCCATATCTCTTCCCTGGGTTTAGACCCATGAGCACTCAGCACTCTCTTGCAACTGAGTTTTGAGATTTGTGGTATATGTTTTCGGGTCTCATCAGTACAGCACAGTAAAAAAGAAAGGTTGGTGGTGAGCATATTATTCTGAGAATCAATTAAGAGTCCCAGGTCTGAATTGAACGGAACCAGAACACGAAAGCAGCTGGTTTGGAGAAGGGATTAACAGTGGTTCCCCTATAACCCTTATTTGTGAAAAACATGCTCAGATGTTGCTAGCACACAACATTTTTCAGTGTCTTTGGCAGATACTAATTAATCAGTACAGCACTATTCTCCTTTACCTCAGAACTGAAGAGAATGAAGCAGGGGAGGTTAATAACTTATAGGAAATGACAGTGAAATAACATGGTAGAGTTGCATTTAGAATTATTATGTTTCTTCTTCATGCTTCTGTGCCACAATCTACATATCATGATTTTCCTGCTTTAAAAAAAAAAAAAAAGTAAAAGATAGGCATAATAAAATTACATTATTTCTCTAATTTGACCTTTTCAGATTTAATACATTTTTAGACATTTGCAGTGTAATTCCCTTCCTTTTCTCTCTTTTCTAAAATTTCTTTCCCAACCAATATCTCATAAACATTTCTAAATACTGAAGATCTCCATGAACAAATAAAGTATTATTGCCTGCTTGAATTTTTCTACACACTGATTATTCTCTATACATAACATTTTATTTATTATTGGTGGTGATTAAAAGAAACCTTGGCTTGTGCATCATCTTTCAGGTCTAGATGCATGTGCATAATTTTTAGAGTGAATTCCACTTTGAAATGGATTCTCTGCTTTTCACAGTTTTCTGGATTGCCCTGAGAGAAATTATGGCAACTTTAGAAAACTGCTGTAATGCTACAATGCCACCATCTGGTTACAGTCAAGGATCTGATCTTTCAGGTGGTAAAGGCTCTGAGCCTTGAAGAGTTCAACAAGACACCACTAACAATATAGGTTGAATATGGAACAGATGTATGCACAGAACTGGTCTTGTTTATTGAGGGATTTTGATTAGCCACAGATTGAAAGAAGTATTAAATAGCAAGCAATGCATGTACTCTTCCTGTCTTTCTCTTCATTTGCCCTATCAGTTCTACCTAAGAGGCTCTGAATCCTGAATAAATTGTACATAGATGTGTGATTGCTCTTAGCATGTGAAGAGCAGTTTGTTTTTCTGATGCCCTGAAGTCTTCCTCTGCAAGCCCCAGGGAGCCGGGCTGGGGAAGGCTGGGGGCTTGAACCTGCAGCCCACAGCCCATCCCACGGGCAGAGCTGCCTCTGGGCAGGACAAGCAGGGCCAGCCACAAGCTCCCAAAGTCCTGCACCAAAAGCTGAAAACATTTATTGATGAAATTCTAAATATTTTAGCCATTTCTTTTGAAATCATCTAATGGGAAGTAATGCCACTTTTCTTGGAGCAAACTACAGTGCTTTTTAGCTTTGGAAACACCTGAGGAAGTGGGAAAGAGCAGAAGCTGGTGCGGGTACACAAAGTGAAAAAAACCCAGGATAAACACAAAGCTACATAATCTTTGAATATCAGTCACAGCCAGAAGAGGTGTCTTTTTCAGTGTCTAAACCTGACTAGCCAGAATCTGATTTTACATATGTTGACTGCAAAGCAGCACCACAACATTTCTACACACTTCTTGCTCTATTGTAAACTGCTAGTTGCTGTGGAATGCCAAGCAGCCACATCTTACTTCTTGCAGCACAGCGAAAAGGCATTGGGCTATTTTGAAAACATGTATGTGTGCTGATCTTATATCTAAACCATTTGGGGCTGCTAAACTGATTTCTGCTGAATGCAAGTAAAATGTGAGATAAAATGGAATAAGCAGCAGGAATAAGTCATAAGTCAAAGGGCAGCATCTCTTATTACAACTTGTTTTCATGGGCTAAATAGAACAGTAATATTAAGAATATAAAGGGAAATGAAAGAGTTAATAGTGGTGTCTCAGAAAAATACATTTTTTAAAATACATTTTGGAAGATTGAGTCATAAAAACATCCACTCTTGAGAACCATCAAGGCAGAATTATTTGTTTTCCATGGTTTTATTGGATGGGGAATCAGTCTTCAGAGAAAAGTATGTAGGGCCTGGCACATGATATAACAGGACCAGGACATTACATCCAACAGAAACGTAAAAACAGGAGATAAATGGGGTGGGGAGGGATCCTGTTTTCTATCAAAGTTGCCAAAGGACAGAGAAGAAGATTGTTCAGGTTTGTATCTTTAAAAAATATTTTTATTTCTGGGATCTCAGTGAACTTGCTATAATTGGATGTACAATACAAAATCAGCAAAACATAGATTCACAACTGAAATATTAAACAGCAGATGGCAAATTTGTCCCAGGATACTTGCTGTGTGCACTGGGATTCCAGCAATTTCTAAAATTCTTTACTTAACATAAAAATAGTAGTAAATCCGACAAGAATCAAGAAGAAAGCATAAAACTGTGAATAGCAATATGCTTTACCATGAACTTGAGCTGAACTAAATGTTCTAAAAGTGCAGTTAATTATTGCTTTGTAGCTTATCCAAACATGAACATCTTAGAAAGAAAGGTGTAAAAACACAGCTTTTTGAACGTGGCATGGTTTGCACTGTGTAAATGTCATTATTTGGGCTGATAAATTCTTGAACAAATAGATGTGTTGGACTCCTATCTGTTGTCTTACCAATATATGTGATCTGTTTAGCTTTTTTACTGTGGCAGAGACCATGTTGTTCCCACTCCATCACAATGGGGCCTACTGGTGAGGGCACTGCAGACCCAGTGACTTGCAAGACCATGAGCAGGGGCTACATCACTGAACAGAAATATTTTTGCTTTAGGAAGGAGATTGGCTGGGAAAGAGATCATCAGTTAGCCATGAAGTCTGTTCTCAATACTCCATTTCTTCTGGGCACTTTGAGAATGGACTCTGATGAAGTGCTCTGGCAAGAGCCCAACTTGGACCCACTTTTTGATGTTGCTTCAACATATGACCTGCATACTGCTGTATACTCCTTCACACCTACATAAGGAATGTAGGTCTCCTGTAGGTCGTATGTGTTAGTGTGTGCAGTTTAACAGAAAGTAACATAAGAATTTCATTTTAATTTTGTTCGGAGAAGTATTGTTGCTTTGACTTCTTCCACATTCAGCATTTCTGAGCAACAACTTAATTGCCTAACAGGTATCCCATAGGTCTTAAAGGCTTCCACCAGCCCCATGTGGCTAAATAAGTCAGGGTATTTTAATTAGAAACCTATCTTTAGACAATCAAAAAAAGCCCTGAATATTTCAGAACAAAAATCTCTGTGTTCAACCAAAGGTAGGTAGTGCATTAGAAAGAGAAAATGGCCTAATTCCTTGAACTTTAATTTAAAGAATAAATAAATAAAGGCATCCCAACTAACATTTTTAAGCTGTGCAAAGTTTGGGGAGCTTAATTATTTTCATGCAGCTTTAATTGGGACAAGAAGCCAAATTGCTGGAGTAGAAGATTCCTTTCATATCCTTCTTGAACCAAATGCAGTCGTGAAACAGAAAGACACAACATCCATCTACTAGGAATAATTGCAAATGATTATTATTTACAGCGTATTCATCAGCATACACTTCATCAAGATTGTTACCGCAGCTTTCACTTGGAATAAGAGATTGAATTGTGGTATTTCTGATGACACAAATCCAGTTACAAGCCTTTATCATGCTGCAAACAAATGTCTTATGTTCTGCCTTATTTTCTTTTTCTACATTCTGCTAAGTATTTGTTTTAGAGGCTACTTTCTCCTCACATCAATTGAGTCTCACACTATAGTTTTCTTCCATATTTCTAGTATATTTATCTACAAATATCTGCGGATGTCTCTGTATTACCTAGATGACACTAGTGTTTGTAATACCTCTCAGGCTGGTACTGTTTTACTGTCAAAGCATTTTTTGTCTTTTTTCTGTAATTAACATTTGTTTTAGGTAACAGCCTGGACCTGAAAATCCTTGCCAAACAATAGTCCTCATGTCTATGCCTACTAAAATCAACTATATTATTAAAGACTCCATAGAGGAACTACATTCTCTTAAGAGAAAAATACTTAGTGCTGACGGCATGGTACCCACTCGACATTCTCCACTTGTAAGTCATTGCCATTAATCATTACACATTTTACTTTAAAATAGCTTGAAATAAGAAGTAATGTAAAGATGTTGAAATCTCTCTTGATTTCTATTCATGTCGGAAGCAGTGTTTTGTGAGATCTTCTTAAATGATTCACCAGTGCCTAAATAATGCAGCTATATTTTTACATCAAATAAGTCTTTATACTTCCACATATATAGTAATACACGTGTTAATATACTGGTGGTCCTGTCATCCTCCCCAAATAGAATAAATAGGACAGAAGCACCATTCTAGGGTGTGCTTGCTGAACCAGGGAAAAAGTAGCAATCCAGGGAAGGAGATTTTCAGGGTAAAAATGATGTGACTGAGTGTGAGATGAGATTCTAGCTACAGGCAGATGCCCATGAATAGTCATTTGAAACGGAAGCAGGAAGCAGGTACCTGAATGCTGGATCAGTAAAAGTGGGGGCTGAGCAGCAAAATTTGGGAAGAGTAAGCAGAGGAAAGCAGCAAATAACACTTATTGGTGAGGGCTCTTCCAGGCAAAAGGATCTGGTATGAACAGGAGACCAGCAACTCTGGTACTGAACAGCAACTGAGTGGTACCTTGAAAATGCCTGGTCCCTTTGAGCAGTGACCCTCTTCACCATTCCTGAAGCTGTTATGTGTGGAAGGGCTAAGACAAAAGGAACTGAGATCACAGGACATTCATCTAGCCAGCTCACCTATTAAAGGCTTTACAAAAACATTACAAGAGCAGGAATGAGAAGCCAGTTATTGATACTCTTGTGTGCTAATTTATAAACTACCCTCTATTATTGTGTTGCTTACTGATTTTTTTACCCTCTTTTTGCCAATCAGCTCCCCAGTGAAGAACCTTTCTATACTTCTTAATTAATCCAATGCAGTTTTTCTCAGCTTACAGTTTGCAAACAGTTAGTAAATACACACTAAACAGTGGGAAATCAAGTAAAGAAATTATATTTCAAGGCTTAGCCAATTTTTATTTGATGGCAAATGAAAACATCTGTGGTAAATGATTTTGCCTGGACAATCTACAGATCCTAAAGGACAACAAAATTCTAATCTTTTTAAAAAAATTAATAAATAAATAAGGGTTCTCATTTCAGTTATTGCTAAAAATATTATAAATAATTTCTTTCTCCTCTTTTGGAAGGCTAACTTCTGAAACTGCTTATACTTCTATTTTATAAAATGTGTAAATATGTATTTATTCAAATGTTTAAGCCCCGGAAAAAGTTCTGATTTATTTATTTAACTATTTTCAAACTCAGCCCAAATCCTTTCTTTTGTTTTGTCAGGTTAGGTCTCTGCATCACTACAGAATAACATGAAGCATTAGAGTCTTGTTACTCCGAGCAAAACCTCTGTTCTTCTGTAAAGTCAGAGCAATATCTTTTTTTTAAAAAAGGACTGTCTTGTGGAATAACATCTTCTGATGCCATTTAACTGCAGCTACATTTTTCCTATTCTGGGAGCACATACTGCTACAGTAGTTAACAGAATTTTTGCCCACTACCAGACAATAAACATAGCAGATGTGGAGTCACAAGACCCAGAGACCTCTACCAATTAAAGGTCAAAATCTGTCTCACTTCACAGAATGCAGCATTTGAGCATGAGGTCTTGTGTATATTTGTCATCTTGTTCAGTCTGAAAGATATGACAACAAATAGCTGGTCAAAAGCTGTCAGGGTCAAACTAAGCTTGATAGAGTGCCCCAGGTCACCTCTGTGATTCCAACAGCAGAAATGGCCCTGCTGTCAGCTTGTATTTTAGTCAAATAGTACGTGGCACACAGTAGAACTGTATTCCACCATTAATTGCTTCTTTGACCTTCTTGTTAACCAAACATTTTGATTAGAAATATGTACCATGCCATCATGTACCACAGCAATGTAACAGCTGCCTCTTAACAGATTTGTGGTATTGAATGTCCTCTCACCTCATACCCAGAGGAATCACAATTAAGGTTGTATTAGACTTTTTGTTTGAAGGAAGTGAAAATGCAAGAAAATAATAAAGCGTTCCATTTAAAGGAGTACATGCTCCAGAGAATCTTCATATATCTGTGTCCTTTTGGTAAAACAGGAACAGATTTAATTTTTGTCATAGTTTTCAAGGAGGTTTTTTTAACACTGATTTGGCCTGCAGCAAGGCAAGTAAAAAGAGAGGTAATCAGGTAAACATTTCAACACTTTCTAGTCAAATGATTATTTCTCACTTCTATGTAAAAACTGAAATTCTCCTGCACAATTTTTAGCATGTCCAAAGCAATAGATACTGAATAAAGAAGTCACTTTTTACTGATTTGGAATTCTGAGATGTGATTTACTCATTAGTCCAGTGAACACAACTGCAGGGAAAGCTTGAACTGGTAAAATGTTCTAAACTTGTCCAAACAGGCTCAGCAGGCCCAAAGGGGGACTGCAAAGCACTAAGTCCAGATCTCTAGCAGACTGGTTCCACAGCAAGTTTTAAACAATCAAGCCTTTCATGCTCCTCTCTTCCAAATTTTCTGTTTAACAGATCTTTCTTTGTCTCCATTTTTACACACACATCTCTTTTACTTTCTCTTTTTTTTCCCCCCACTTAGCATTTTCTTTTATTTTCCTTTTTATATAATTTTTCTCTACAGCAGAAGCAGACTTCTTTTCATACAATTTATAAGTTTCCACCCACCCATCTCTTTCCTTTTTCCATTCCCCAGATAGCATTAGGCTACTTACCGTATAATAATTTTAAAGTAATAACAACACTATATTGCTTTTTTTTTTTAAATTGGAAAATAAGCCTTTCTCTTTCTGTGCATGCAATAGCAGTATGTTAATGCAGAAAACTTAAAACCTTTATTACAATTTTGTCTTTACTCACCTTCTGGACAAAAACCAACCAACCAACCAACCAACCAACCAAACATCAGTTTTGGCATAATTGTGTTAGAAGGTAAGATTCACAATTTAAAATCAACCTTTTAAGTTTCTTCATTTCTTTGAGAATGTGTGGACAAGAAATGTATTTGAGCAACCCCAATTCTCAAAACACACATGTGATAGCTTTTGGCAGCCAGCAAGTAGGACTAAAAATCTATTGCTCTGAAATTTCTCACATTTTTTACATGTTTTTCTGTTTTTCCAAAATTTTTCTTTAACACTTATTACCAGCTGCATTTTGTAGACATGGTCCTATTATGCTTGGCTCTGCTGTTGTGAATAGTTTTGAAAGCATCTGTTCAACAGAATGCATGTTTCATTTTGCACATGTATCTAAGAGAATAATGGAAGAAAATCTGTTTACACCTGGAGTGGCAAGAGTAAGAAGCCTGACAGATTTTTCCCACTTCAGTGTAAATGCAAGTAATGCATTTGGCCACAGAGGTGTAAACCTCCAGTGTTGCATACCCATGGAAGGATTCTTCAAATTCCTATGTTTATAACTATGGCAGCACCCTCATGGGAGAGACCTAGGCCAGTTTTTCTGCAGGCCACCCTTGCCCCAGGAAGAGTTGCAAAAAGCTGTTAGATGCTGCTGGAAGCAGAACTACTGTGCCATTGTGGTCCAAATGTTCAACTCTCTATTTGCTATGGTGACCTCATTATCCCATGCACAGCAAGGAAAATATTTTAGCAAGCCTGTTTCAGAACCACTGGGGAACATTTTATTAATTTCCTTTCTGTGAGATGTTTACCTCTGTGCATTCACAAATTGCTTTCCTGGCCCCAGGAACCTTTGCAATTTTAATGAAGGAGATTCTATCTATCTATCTATCTATCTATCTATCTATCTATCTATCTATCTATCTATCTATCTATCTATCTGTCTGTCTGTCTGTCTGTCTTCTTGCATTGTCTTTTTGCAGATCCTAAAGCAGAAAAATTAAGAAACAGTAAACACTGCAATTATTTCCCTTTTTAAAAAAGCTTATGCTTCTTTTGACTGTGGCATTACAAATTATAAACACCAAAAGTAAAGCTGTGGAAAATAGGCCTTGCTGTCACTGCCTGTATATGGGCATGATCCTCATTTTCATAATCCTAATGTTAAGATAGGAAAAGTTAGACATTATTATTTAAATTTAAAAGCCTCAGAGCAAGGCCTTGATTCTGAAAACAGACTTTCAGACATATTTATCTTTACACATCTAATTAGTCCCAGAGTAAAATCACACAGAAAACATCAATTTTCTGTAAATAGAAATCTGATATACCTCAATACCATCTTACTGTAGTAAAATAAGGACAAATAAGTTCCTTATTTGGTACTTCCATACTCCAAAGTTTACTTACACTTAATTATAGTCACAGAAACTGTCTTGGCTAGAGACCAGGTCACCTTCATATGGAAAACATGCAAAAACATACAAGATGTAAGAGTATCTTTCCTAATTATTAACATGTTATCTTGCATTTAAATTAAATGATCAGGATAGCTTGTATTTTAGAACTTGCTAGTTAAGGTATATGTACAAGTGTAATGTCCTGGAGAAATCACTGTATATAAAAATTACCATCATAAGAGAATCAGAGTTGTCTTACTAATACTAAAATGGGTTTGTGGTGGGAATGACACACTGAAGAACCACTGTTTTAATAGTCTTTAATCCTGACCATTTGTCAATACACTGAAGTTACCTAATGAACTGTCCTTTTTTAAATATCGCTCCAATACAAAATGATCATGCTGCGTATGAAATGAAATTCATTTATGTAGATTAAAAGAAAATTAACATAACCTTTGACATGCAGCTTTTTAAGAACTCACAATCATCGCCCGAATAATGAAATCACTGGGTTTGTACCACCTTGTTTAAGATGATTTGGTTTGTAAAAGGAATACCTTAGAGAACAGCAGGATAAGGGAGACAATCTACTACTCTACAACAGTGAAATCAAGAAGTATTATCTACACAAAGACATCATACACATGATGCTTTCTAAAAAATCGAAAAGTATCTTTCTTCCTTTGAAAATACAGAGATCAATTCTTGTCACTAAAACCAGTACAGGTCTTTTCACTTGGATGCAATGTCAGTTTGAATGCAAATTTGATTTCTGCCTTTGGTAAAATTCTGCATGATTTAGAAAGGACAGCAATTAAACTTGCTTGCATTTTCACAATTCAAGAAATGGCTGTGTCAGAATAATAAATGCCAACATAATAATTTCTGTTAAAGACAAAGTAATTTTAACACTGAAGCCATAATAGGAAACAGGAGTAAATAACCTTTATTTAACAAAATATCTCCCTCTTGGCTTCTCAGCCAGATCTCACCATTCAACTGTAACTCTCCATTTGCACTTGTTTTCTAACACCAGTCATGGTCCACTGTTTTGCCCCACACACAATTTATTCACCAGGGTTCTACCACCTTTCCCTCACCTTTCTATACTGTTGTTGTGCCTGACTACTCCCAATAACCAAATTGATGTAGCCCTTAATAGAATCTAGGCATTAATCTGGGCATTAGTAGTCACACATGTGTAACCACCTGACTGACTGTGTCCATCCACCGAAAGCAGATGTCTCTCTAGTCAACTGATCCCAACACAGAAATAAGATATTCATTTCACATTAATCACATCCAAGTCACTGGGGCATCTCAGTCAAGCCAGTCAATTACTTCAATCAAAATCAAACTGCAAAAAAAATTTCATGTAATCACTAGATTTTAGAACAAGAACATATTTTCATATAGAGGCCAGGTGGTGTATGTCTCATTTGAACACGCAGAAAATTTTCTTTTTAATATTTAACTCCAATATTTTTAATTACATTTTACAGAAGACTAAATTTATTACAATTATTTCCTGGTTTTATACTGTGCACATTTACATATGCAATGAACGAAGAAAATTACTGCAGGTGAAGTTCCAACTTATAGTTCTTCCTCCTTGGCAACCTGAGCAAAAGTGTTTTACAACAAAAGAAATTGCATAGTCCATGCCTTGCCCTGACCCCTTGTCAGTTAGAGCCTGAAATGGGGCAGAATGGAGACAGTTTATTTTTTAAGGCACACTCAAACCTGCCCCTTTCACTGCTTACATCAGATTACCAAAAGTAAACTGAATTTGAAAATATTGAACATTGAGAATTAAGAAATTATTCACAGCTTATTAGCAGACTACAGAAATATCTTCTTCTGCATATTAATGTGTTTTTTCATATTAAGAATAATTCACTAAGCCTCTCAGTGAAACACACCTTGTCTGTGTTCTTTATAATAAAATAATAAAATAGTCAATATATAATAAAATTTATGTTGTATATAATAAAATAATAAATCTAGTAATATAATAATAAAATTATATAATAATTATAAACTAATAAAATAGTTCTAAATATACTGTATCTAAACAGTATGTTTACAGGATACTTATTGCAATAAAAATAGGCTCAGCTAACATTAAATTAAATATTTATTCCATCACTTATGCTTATTTGTATTTGATGTATATACTAATAATTGACATATATGTTCATTCTTTAGTACAAGAAAAAAATTGGCTTTAATTAAAGGACAGAGCAGTTCACTGCTTTACATATTTTCCTTTTAGCCCTCTGGTAACTGAATGTTAATTAGTATATGAAAGTATAGGATATCATAACATGGACCTTTAATCTATTTTCAGAAATGAATATTAGTTCAATGGCAAGATCAGCTGCAGTAAAATTCTTGTAAATCATCTAAACTAGTGAACAAAATCTGTTCATTAATCCTTCCTGACAGGTTAATTTCATTCCATTTCTAAGTTGTCAAGTTAGGACATGGAACAAATAATCAAAAACCTTTAAATCAAATAAACCAAATCAAGACTAATTGAATATGTTTCAAGTATGTCAACAATAAATACATTTTTCAAAATTTAATAGGAAAGCTTATTAAACTATAAAAATGCATGCTCTGCTAAGTCTGGGAGGGCAGGAAAAATGTTGGCACAGCAGGTTTATTTTTTTGTTAATTGCGTTCCCTGAATGTGTGACAATGTTCATAATGGGAATACATATACATCTTCATATGGACATGCTGTGTGTATATCAAACAGCTATGTAAATTATTGAAGTAAAATACAATTGTTTCATGAATTAAGAGCTTTTGAATTTCATAGTCTGTGTAATTACACTGTTTTACAGAATCACACATTTCTACCCCGACCATTAATTCACCTAGAATTTGGAATGTCTTTCCAAGGAAATAGGATGGCTTTCATATTACACTGAAGATTAATGAATTTTAGTAAATTGAATAGGGCATACATTTCCTAGTATTTGATCTCCATTCTTACATCTGGTGTAAAAAAAATGTTTTTCCACTTAATCACTTGTGGCAAGAGAAATTTAAGAAAATTCACTCCAGGGCCTGCTCAAGACATTTGCCAAATATTTCCAGCTTTGCTTATACTACGTTGTATTTACTAGTATTAGTAATGACCTCAGTACTACGGCTAGATGAGAGTTGTCAACCATCATATGGAAACAAACATTGCATGTCACAGTTTTAAATAAAGACTCTCAAATCGTAGGGTCTACACGAGCCTCTGGCAGCTGAGATATGGAGCTTTATTCTGCTGCCCGCACATAGTCCTGCAGCCTGGAAATATGGTACTGTAACAGCTCATACACTGCAAGTTGTTCTGTTTCTTCTAGTTGCAAAGCAGTCAAGTTACTACAGTTTGGACTCCGTTGTCACCACTGCAACTCTGCTCACCCTGCCCATGTGCTACAAGGCAGCACCCTTCAATGAGGGCATGGGCAGAGGTGGACTCACCTGTGGCACTTGATTTGTACCCCTCGATGGAGCTGCTCTGCCTCTCCTGCTCCTCAGTAGATAAAGCCTGTGTGTCTTAATTCCATTAGTAACTTCATCCTCTCTGGATCTCAGCCCCCACGGTTTAGGGGCGCACCAGTAGTTCTGGATCTCAGCCCCCACGGTGCAGGGGCGCACCAGCTCCTGTTCCTTATCCATGTTCGGAGCCATTTCTGACGGCTTAAGGATGGGGAAGGGGGACTCCATGCAGCGGGATGTTCCGTCCTGGCCAGGCGACCAGAATTCAGTCCCAGCCACGCGGAGGGGAGAGTTGCTCCCCCTCCCCCCACCCACGTGGTCCCATGGCCGCCCCAGAGACAGAGACGGCACACGGGGCTTGCAGAGGGGGACAGCGAGAGAGAGCTTTATTGTTGGGGGGTTACATATATAGGGTCTGAAGGGATCACGAATTCACCAATGACAAAGCTCAGCGGGTTACAGCAGGAAAGGGTCAGTAGCCAATAGGAAAGGGTTAACAAGGGCCAATCCAGGAGTCCCAGGTATCTTCCCGGGACATTCCTGCATACGAGATAATGCCTTTCGAAGGGGGTTTTGGGAAGAAGAAAGCAGTGACTCACAGACAATGTAAAAAGCCATTTTTGACCACATGTTTCACTTTAGCCTTAGAATCTTCACTCCTACAATCCTCATAATTTAAATTATTTAAATTGATCTATTCGTATTGTTGGCAGAAGGACCTCATTTAACTGAACTAGCACCTGCTGTGGTCCTATTTCACTTGGGCAGACAAAAAATTCTTGGCTCCTTACAGACTGTGCTCCTTTCTTCCCAAGTCGTATCACAAATTTGAATGTGACAAGGCACCTAGGATACCCCAAGACATGGAGTAACACCAGGCCTCAGGGAGCTGACAGGTATCTATAGAAGGCCTTCTGGAGCCTTCTGGAGTGGTAAATGGAATCCAGGAAAGATACCCTAAGGGAACCCAACCTGATCTATATATCTAGTTATTGGTAATTATGGGGGAAAGAAATCAGTACTTAGTGTCAACAGGACCTAAGACTCTTACCAGACTCCCTTGATTAGCTGTCCAAAGACTGCAGTGAGAGCTCAGATATCCAGCCTATGTGTATGTGCCATGCAGACTTCTATTTCATGCCTTCATCTGAAGAAGTGTCCTACCCTTTGCATCTGTTATACTGGCATTAACACAAACTGGGAAGTACTACAGCCATGAATACAGCCATCAGTGACTTTTCCTATTGAGCTCCAGAGGACATAGTGGACTTGAACTGTAGTCTGTGGAGGTGAAAACCTCTTTGGTTCCATTTCTCTGCTCTCAGTCTCTAGGGAGTCATTCAAATGCACCTACAAAACAGGACTTTAATGAGTTTAAATCAGACTTTTCTAGGGCTTGGTATACAGCGGTCTGTTTCATGGTAACTAAATAATTAATCAGTGCTACTCTACTATTAATCGAATAATATCAGATATTACAGTAAAATTAATGAGCTCATTTAAGATTGCATTCTCTTTTATGGCAAACCAGACAGTTACATTTCTGTTTATCTAAGTACTTATGTTTTGAAATCAAAATAAATCTTCTAAATTATCACTTGTCAAACTGAATGATTCCAGGAAGCTGGTTAACTGACTTTTTGATATTACTGTTTTGTTCATCACAACTTTCATTAATTTCTTTCTTACCAAATTAGTTTATTCACAACATCCATTTTAGGTAGTTACAAGAACTCTGAAATTCTGTAATGGTAAATGTATTCTGTCATGTTCTTTAAATGTTTTAGATTTCACTTCATCTTATTTAAGTCTTCGATATTTCGGTTAACGTATTTAAAAACAGGGAAACAAATCTATTTTGCATAATCCTGAGACACCACTACAGGTAGATTGTAGATTGCTTTGATCTCTCTTCTGGACCTTAAAATACAGGAATATTCTCCCTTCCAAATCCTACTGCATAATGAACCAATTAAAGAATTAGGTGACGTTATTTAGATCATAATCTAAATTTTAGAGCTGAAAAGCTGATTCTGAGGTTCCATAAAAATTTAAATTTTAAACCTGAGAAAAAAAGGTGGTTTCAAGTCATCACTCAGTTTTCAGCTCCCTTCTTTGCAAGTTTCACAACTCTGTTACAGATAATTTTTAGTGGAGCGGTTGCTTAAATCATTATCATTTTTTTAGTTAAATCATAGGTATCCAAAACAAATTTGATGTCTTAATTCAAATGAAAAAGCAACATAAGCTTAACACAATCTGTGCAATCTTTCAAACAGAACATTGCTAGAAATGGTCAGCTGCAAAAGATCCTTTCTTCTCTATGCATTCATGTTTCTACTATAAATCACCTCTTGGGGAAGTTGCAGCACTTCTCACTTCCATTTGATTAATACTTTTAGCTATTATCTGGTACCAAAAATGTCTGCACATTTGAAGCTATTCTTAGTCCCTAATTCAGCTCCTGTCTTTATAAAGTACAATGATTAAATCTTTCTTTTCTGAACCGGAGAATTTGAGACTTTTAGTTACACTCTCCAGTCTTGGGTTTATAATTGCAGCTGAAAACATAATATGTATGTAATTTAATTTTTTCTTGAAAAATACAAATATAAATACTAGATATCTTTCTGTATTTGAGTACACAGTAAGACATGGAATTTACAAGGTATGCATAAGTATTTCTAGAAACAGGAATAGAAGTAACTGAGTGTGGTTTCAAAGAAGGTCATGGAATCCCAGAATGAGCAAGGTTGGAAGGGACCGGAACGGATCATCTGGTTCAAGTCCTAATATTAATATAGAGATGTTTAAGCATCTAATATATATGGATGCAAAGTCATTATAAAAACTGAAGAACTCATTATATGATCTCAGTAATGTACAAAGCTTCTAATTAGTGATACTAAAGGACTACCATCTGAAAATAATTTTGCACCCTTGTCTTCTAGGAGCACATTATTATATTTGCATAGTTATGGAAATGGCAGTTGTGAATTGATTACTCATTTTAAGAAAATGAACAATATGATAGTATCATATTTGAATAATAAATCTAGGAATGCATAAATCAAGAATATACATGGATTTTCAAGGATTTACATTAACTGCTCATCTTCCTACTTAGATTTCAGTCATAAAGGCATGTGTTAGGCACAGAAGTGGTTCAAGTCAATAGCATCCACATGTGGCCTTATAAATAATGTTGTTCCAATTTCAGTGATATTCCAATGGTAACTTGAAACAAGTTTTTAAAGTAAGCTCTATTTAACTAAAATGGCCACCTTTACATAGCAAACATTACCAAGTTTGTATTTTCCTATGCGCTCTCCTTCAGTGCTGACTAATGCTGGTGGGAATTCCCACCCCCTGTGGGCTGATGGGTAGGTGCAGCATATTTCTCAGGCCATGGTAGCTGACTGGGTGCTGGTACAGTGCAATCAGACTGAACACAGCAGAGAACTAAAACAAGACTCAGGATGCATTAAAGCTTTATAAAGCTCTTGTAGAGATGGATCCTGCTCTCTCCAACGTCCATAAATATCCCTGTTTGCACCTTTCAAATATTTAGATTCCTTGCTCTGAATTTCTCACTCTGAATTACTCTTAATGATAAGATTTCCTTCTGAAATTAGTACACCTTCACCTTTCTTACAGTGTTTATACCCTAAAGTTTTCAATGTATATTCTAATATTTAAGACCAGCTTTACAAGTTGCATCTGGAAACACAATACACAATGCATAAATGAAATATCTACCCAGAGGTGAGCATAAGAATATATGCTTAATAATGTTAGATCATAGAAACTCCTTCAAATGAAAGTTTTATCTAACTAAACAGATTTAGGGCTAATGACATTTCATTTTCATGGCTTCACTTCAAGAGTATCAGGTGTATTACCGCACATTCCTGGTGGAGTGTGTTATCCTTTCAGCTTCTTGCAATTTTCACAGAACAGGGTAGTTTTTGATTGAAAACTGTGTAAGGCTTTCAAGAAAAGAATTTGTCAAGTCAAATACCCAAAATAATATTTTGTATCCCAAAGTGAAGAAAGGCATATCACCAGCAATCTGCTGTAGCAGAACCTTGCTGAAGGTAGCAATTCATACTACAGGGAAATTAAGAATGTATTTCCAAATTGTGTTCATTCTGCATGTATGCATGTTTATATGATAATCACCATAAAATTCAACGAAAAAAAAAACAACAAAGAGTTTAGAATTTGTATTTCTTGATTAGAAACCTTTCTGAGGAAAAAAAAATTTATGAGCTAATAAGTATATGACAGTTATAAATATGTATATGATAGTTATAAATAAGATCAGTTCTGGCCTGAATAAAACTTCCATAATCTCTTTAGAAATAATTTAATGTTAAATAAGCTCACATTTTACATATGTCATATTAGAAAGTTAAAGTTGTAGTTTATAAGGAGACAATGCATTTTCTCAGTATTATGAATTTTGATATTTATATCTCTTTATGCTTTGAAATATTTTTGTTTCTTCACCTCTGAAATTATTAGCCTTAAAAGAAAGAAAATTAAACATTCTAGGACCTTTTAACTGTTTTGTCATAAAAAGGGGTGATAAAGGGCTGAAAACCCAAATAGGGTCTGTGGGTTTTGCATAATCAGTTAGGTACCTGTAGGTAAAATATTGGAATATCCTGAGCCTGTGTAATTATATTGGTGCACTTGTGAAGAAATCACCTTACAAGACATCCATGCAACACAAGAGGTATAAATACTAGCACAAAGAAACCAGTTCCATTCTTATTCAGCTCTGTCCTGGCAGAACTCAGTATTCAGAGAGTAATACAAGCTTTCTTCCTCTGTAACAAACTCTTAATTATGGTGGAACAAAGACTCATGGCACATACCCAGAAGGGTCAGAAGCAAACAGCCTGAATAGGTTCTCAAAATATCTATTTCATCTGCCTATGTCAAGGCAATGTCTCTACTAAATGGAACTTCAAGTAAATCCCACTTTAGTTGCTAGAGTGAAGTCAGACATTCTGTATGAAAAGTATTTAATTTCTAAACATTATTGACGCTTTCCTGAGTAAGTGGCAGAACATCTTCCTACAATATGCTCTATTGGTTTTGTAAATCAATTTTGGTATAAGAGCCAAGGGAACTATTTTCAGTGAATTATTTATTCAGCTAATTCAGCTCCTTTTTGTCCATGAACAGGCTTATTTTTGTAAATCTGCTTCACTTAGGCATTTATGCAGCTTCATTACAATAGTATCAGAGCAACTCCCAGTCTTTCAATATACATTTAGTGTCATAACACACTGGTCTACAAAGCACTATGTTTGAAATACCTTAATACATTATCATTATTACTAGTATGTAGTATCTGGAGTGGTGGACAACAATCCTTGGGCCATTCATAGTCTCTCCTTGCATCATACTAACTAGGTGCTAAATTCAGTTACCCAGATGTAGGAGTATATACATCCATCTAGGTGGCTCAAGTTATTCTGCCCAGCCTCTAGCAGCCACCCCACAAGAGTGTAGCTTTTGTCATGCAACATCTGAACATGAATTAAGTGGTTCAAATGGCCACAGGCACCTGTAATCTCATCTGCGTTGACTGTAATGGGAGTTCAACACCTTGGTTACACATAGTCTCTAAAGGGAGAAATGTGGCATCTTAATCATAACCCCTCTGTCCTAATTAGGTTTGGGGCACATTTCCATACACACATGGCTAGCCAGTTATTGACCTTGGTCAAGTGTTTCTTTATTTTTTTCTGTATTTTTTGCTTGTTTAAGAAACTGCTGTTTTTATGGTCTGAAAATTGAGCCATTAAGGGAGTCTAAAAATAGGAACATCCAAAATCAATCCTTGAAGCTATAAAGGATAACTCTATTATCTCCTACTCATGCTGAGAAACTGTTTATCTAAATCACATTATTTCCATTTAAACTAGACTAGTATGGACATCTTACACAAATGAATAAAGGCTTACTCTATTTTCCTTCTTTCCCAATTGATAAAAATATTTTTAGACTGCTGAAGACATTTTCAAATTTTGTATGGTTGTAATTTCAGATACATTTGAAATATCAACATCTGATTTTTTATTGAATTTAAGATAATTAGTAAATAAGTAAAAACCAATAATTTCTGAAGGCTTTGCCAAGTCTAAAGTTGGATTTTTTTTTCCAGATCTGTCTTTAGCTCCCCAAGGCCTGTCTGAATGCCAGTAGTCATAAAATATCATGGGTCAAATTACAGAGTTGACAGAGAATGAAATAAATACAGGGATTTGGGCACATTACAAGACACAGAAAAGGATTTGGGAAAGTCTCTAAAATTTTAGGAGGGCAAGTCCCATTAAAATCCTTGAAAAATTTCTTTCTAAATCTGAGTTTTTCCTGATTTTCTACCCAATATTGCAGTCAATGTACTCAAATTTCTATTCACAAGATGTGCAAGAGGACAAAATAATCAAACCAAGAAACAAACTTGAAGACTCTGAACTCATGGTAGAATATGCCATGCTAATGAAACATCATGAAGGAAAACAGAACCTGACAGTTTAATAATGAACAACAGTCATAGACAAAATAAAATATTATATCTGCAAGAATCTTGAACAAAATGTAAGCTCACTTACATTTTCTATGTGTTTCTATGGAGTTTATGCTTCACTTGATCTATAATTTTGTGCCATGCAATAAGGAATGATCTGTCCTTTCCAACTTATTTTAGCTGTGGTGTCCTTGCCTTAGAGATAAATGAAATGTCCCACCATTTGCAGGACTTCAAGAAGATATGAGGTACACCCACTGCATCCTGCAGGCCAGAGGTCTTGAAAACTCACCTCCAAAAAAAAAAAAAAAAAAGGAAGAAATATCTTGGGAAAAAAGCTTTTGACTAGTGGATTCTGTTGTGAACAGCTGAGGGTTAATACTGTGCATCTTTTAAGACTGTTACCAGTGAAAAGAAAATAAGGACATTACTAGGAGATAAAATAGTAGGGAAATGTAATATCTTTTGTACCAAGATTCCACTGACAACCATTAGCATTATTATCTGTGCCAACCAGGAAATGACTATCATTTTAGATACTGTTTGACAGCTCTGATTTATTCCTGGAGAGCTCAACTTCATTCTGACCAATTAACATAGCAGATCCATAACCAGCCTTAGACATGCCACGTCTATTCACAGGGAATTATCTATAAGCCATTTATTCCACATGTCTGTCCATTCAAAGTAGCTGTATTTTCTGCGAGATTACAGCCTCTCAACATTATTCTAAAACCAGTTACCAAATACTAAAGCCATTCTCCCTTGCTGAAAAACTTGTAGAAAAGAGAAAGGTATCATTTATTTAGCAAATGTACATTTCATCAGCTGCAAACATATTTTCTGTACAGTAAATAGTCTCAGATCTCTTAAGGAAAGCTTATTTCCCTTCTCTCTTTCTCCTTTCCTCCCTGCCTCTCTCTTCTCCCTCCATCTCTCTCTCCTCCCTCCAGCCCCCAAAACACACACACACCCCAAGAACAACATCAAAGTAATTTATGGACAGACACAGAAAAATCTGAACCACTGCAATTAACAATACTGACTTTTATTTATAGCATCTGTCACCCCAAAAAAGTCTACAGTACTTTAAAAGCCCTTTTTCTATATTAATGAATTACCTCACCTAACAAAACTTGCTGTGAGATGGTTCTTGGCAGGCACAGTGATATTATTCAACTCTTATCAGACTGAAAGTGGAGAACATGATAGTCCATCTGCTTGAAACCTTAGGTGGATAGATTTTATAGACCTTCATTGTCATCTGGAAAAGTCATTTATAGGATTGTAGGATATTCAGTGCCCACGGTCTTTGGCTGTTGCATCATAACTCCAAAGTACCTTCAGCAATGGTCCTGTATACCCTTGCTCCTTTAAACTCCCTACAGAGCAAATGATGATACTCTACATTGCTCCCTGTGTAGCAAACTTTTCATGAAAATTCATTTAGAACTGTTTAGCAAAGTTGGACAACATTGTAGTACCTTTGGGCTCCTTTGTGTTCATGGAGATGAGCATTTCTTTTTTAATCATATAACACAGTATACAGGACTAGGGCGATTCCTCTTGGCTGATACAAGGAGCTTTGTTAGAACTAAGGTTTCTTTTAGTTTTCAGTAACTGTTATTTTTATATAAATCCAAATGTCATTTTGAAACACAGTTTATGTTTATTTTATGTTATTTATGTTTTAGATTATGTTTAACATAATCTTTGTATATACAATAAAACATAAGAATGCCTGAACCAAGAAGTCTACAGCAAATGTATCATTGACTCGCAGTTTGGTTAAAATTAGTTATAATATCAAGATAAAGAGAAAATTAGAATTGAAAGAGAACTCCAGCAGTAGCCTAGTCCTTGACTTAGCGAGATTGCTTAAACACCCTTCCACATCCCAAATGGAGAAGTGCTCCAAGAACTGTGACAGTTCAATTCACTTTTCCACTTCAACACTTCACGGGGCAGTGCAAAAGTATGAGTAGTGTGAGCATTATTGTAAGCCAAGAATATTCTTTATCCGTGGTGCTGCAATTATGCACACACAATTTTATGATATTATTGACCATTGTGTTTCCACGATGTAGCAAACAATTTGTTTACTCTCCCACTGATTTTGAGCAAGTTAGAGTAATTCAGTGTTATAAATCACGCTGTAATGTTCTGAATGCATAAAGCCCATGCATTTCAGAAGACAGGTTATACTTAAGTTACAGTTGATTGATTCAGTAAACATAAAATGGAAATGTACATCACATCAGTGATCATGTGATGAACATTAGGTGCATCAGACGCACAGCAGCTACATTAGTACATCTTTTTCTAAGGGAAAGATTCCAAAATATGATAGCAGAGATTTCCAGAACATACACTTTTCAGTAGGAAAAAAGTTAAGTGCTGGGTGAAGAGTAAAGTATGCCTGCTTGTCTCCTTCCACAGATATACAGTGAGCTGCTCTCTGCAAACAATATTCATTTGGCTGAACTGACAGTTTTGATTGGAATTCAGAAAAAAAAAGGAGAGTTTTTATGACATTTGGAAGAAGGGGCAGGCAACCCAGGAGAACGACAAGAATGTTGTGAAGTTCTGCAAGGAGAAAATCAAAAGCGCCAAAGCCCAGATAGAACTTAGTCTGGCCATGCCATAAAAGACAGTAAGAATGTTTCTGTACAGACATCAGAAACAAAAGGAGGGCTGATGAGAAACTCCATCTTTACTGGATACAGGAAGAAACATAATGACAAAGGAAGAAGAAAAGGCTGAGGTACTTAATGCCTTCTTTGCCTCAGTCTTTACAACCACTTGTTCTAGGGGTACCCAGCCCCCTGAGCTGGAAGACAGGAATGGGGAGCAGACTGAAGCCCCCATATTACAAGGGAAAACGAGCAGTGATCTGCTACACCACTTAGACACAAGTCTCTGGGGCTGGAAGGAATCCACCCCAGCATACTGAGGGAACTGGCAGAAGTGCCTACCAAGCCACTTTCTATCATATAGCAGCAATCCTGCCTAATTGGAGAGATCACAGTTGACTGGAGATTAGAAAATGTGATGCCCATCTAGAAGAGGGGTCTGAAGGAGGACCTAGGGAGCTACAGACCTATCAGCCTGATCTCAGTGCAAGGGAAGGTTATGGAGCAGATCATCTTGAGTGTGATCAGACAGCATATGCAGGCCCAGAGAGTTGTGGTGAATGGAGTTACATTCAGGTGGCAGCCAGACACTCATGGTGTTCCCCAGGGCTCAGTATTGGGGTCAGTCCTGTTTAATATCTTAATGGATGATCTGGATGAGGGGATCAAGGGAAAGTTCAGTCAGTTTGCAAACAACATCAAGCTGTGCAGGAGTGTTTATGTGCTGGAGGGCAGGAAGGTTTTAAAGAAGAATCTGGACAGGCTGGATCAATGGACCAAGGCCAATTTTATGAGGTTTAACAAGGCTGAGTGCTGGATCTTGCACATTGGTCACAAGAACCCCATGCAGCGCTACCGTCTGGGAGAAGAGTGGCTGAAAGGCTTCCCAGTGGAAAAGGACCTGGGCATACTGCTTGACAGCTGGCTGAACATGAGCCAGCAGTGTGCCCAGGTGTCTAAGGAGGCCAATGGAGTCCTGGCTTGTATCAGAAATAGTGTGGCCAGCAGGACCAGGGCAACAATCATCCCCCTCTACTCGGCAATGTTGAGGCCACACTTCAAGTCTTGTGTTTAGTTTTGGGCCACCCACTACAAAAAAGACATTGAGGTGCTGGAGTGAGTCCAGAGAAGAGCAAAGGAGCTGGTGAAGGGTCTGGAGCACAAGGCTGATGAGGAACAGCTGAGGTTGTTTAGCCTGCAGAAAAGGAAGCTGAGGGGAGACCTTATGACTCTCTACAACTACCTGAAAGGAGGTTGTGGTGAGATGGTCTTTTATCCCAAGAAACAAGTGATAGCACAAGAGGAAATGGCCTCAAATTGCACCAGGAGAGGTTTAGATTGGACACCAGGAAAAATTTCTTCACTGAAATGGAGTACTGGAACAGGCTGCCCAGAGAAGCTGTTGAGTCACCATCCCTGGAAGTATTTAAAAGACATATGGATGTGTTGCTTAGGGCCAGGGTTTAGTGGTGGACTTGGCAGTGCTGGGTTAATGGTTGGACTAGATGATCTTAAAGGTCTTCTGCAACCTTAACGATTCTATGATTCTAAAAGGTTGCACTCATCAAAATTCACTCATCAAAAAGAAGACGGTCCAGCAGAACTATTATTTTAAACTATTTAAGTTAGCCTAGCCCTTTTTTTTTTTTTTTTGGGGGGGGGCTGAAATAGGAGTACTCACATAAGCAGTGTGCAGATTAAAAAAGGGCAGATTTAAAAGGGCAATCATCTCTGACAGCAAAACAAGGAGCTGAGGGCAGTAACCTTTACCACCAGCAAAGCCAGGTGGTTTGTCCATGCCACAAGGCTACAGAAACCTCTAGTGCCCCAGGAATGCAGACCTTCAATGAGGACAAATTCTGAGCAGTCAGGAGAAGAAAAAACTAATACCACCACTGCTACTGACAAGAAGTAGACATAATTCATCCTAACATCAAAAAGGCAGATGGTTCATCTAACAAGAAAAATCAATAGTATTTGTCATACTTAATGCTGACATTTTTTAAACTTCTCTGTATTTGCAGGGCAAAGGCCAGCCAAGCTATGCATATTTCATCTGCTGGAAGAAATGCTGACCTTACCATCTTGCCCTTTTTCAACCCTGACCTTTTAAGACTACAGTGAGGAGGTAATCATCATTAAAGGGGGGGTAGATATTCACATGAACCATAACATAGTTTTAATCCAAATTGTTACTTAATTCTTCTGTTTAGGGAGTACTATGATTTTGGCTCAGTTTCTAACACCTAAAAAACAAGTTAACGTTTGCTTGATTTTTTTAGGAATTTGCCTACTTGTCAACCTAGGTTGTATGACATTAGAAGACCAAGGTTATTTCTGGAAAGTAGGATCATTCCCTAATATTTACCCTGGCCACATCAGGTCTGGAAGTTCCAGTTGAGGGAGGGGAACGGAGCACTGGCGATCTCAGGAAGAACATGCTGACCTGAGGTGATACACCACAAGCAAGGTAAGGTAATTTTCTTTTGAGATTAATTTTTTCAGTGGTTGTATCAGGGCATGCTAACAAAATGCAAAGTAGTCGTGTATCTCTCCTTTGCCAAATGAATTACAACTTAGTTTTGGTGCAAGTCATCATAAAACAATAATCTCCATCAGCAGCTAAAAGACTTAGCCCTTTCACTTCACTTCCTAGTTTCCCATTTTTTATTTGCAATACACGAGCTACGGATTTCCTCATTCCATTTTGCCTCTATTCTTGCAATCACCTCTGTCTCATTCAAGGAGTCACTTCTGCTTTCCTTAATTTTCCTTCTCTGAGTTGCTTTCCCCACTAATTTTGCTCAGCTGCTGACCACTTAATACCGCATCCCCCTTAATATGGTCTAAATAAAAGGGGTGAAAGTTTGCCTCTTCTTTTCTTTCCAATGCCTTCTTATGACCTATTGGAAATTCTGGATATCATTTCAGATATATGCAGCACAAAGCAAGATTTTGTGGCAGTTGTTTCCATATGTTTATTTGGTGTCTGGGGACTGGTTCTATTAAATATATACACAATACTGTTTACTCACATTAACCTTGGAGTGACATGAAACTTTCAGCATCCAAAGGCTCAAGTACTGAAATTACAGGAGCAAAGGAAAAGGTAAAACCAAATACTGAAATTAATAAGAAGTTCGATTGTCTTTTCAACTAAAGCTCACTCAAAATCTTTATTTGCTGAGAAAGTCTCATCTGCTGTATAAATCGTGACATGAAGGTGGAGCATGACTTAAACTGTTGTTGACTTTTCCATAATCATAGTTACTGAACTACAGAATTAGGTAAAGAGACATCCATAGAAAATGAGTTGCTTTATTATCAAATGCTTTCTGAAGGCCATACTCAGTAAGAGATTTAGCATGTTTACCTTAAGTATCCCATTAAGACTAACTTACCGACTCACATTTTGACAATTTAAAAAGAGTAAACACAGTACCATATTGTGATAGTCAGGTAGCAGATTTTTAAATGCTTTTCAGCAGTGAACACCATGCCTATTTGTACTAGTGTAAGTTCTTTTCTCTTACTGACTGGGTTCACAATAGATCGAAATTTCCTTCAGTTTTGGGCGCTTTTTTCTATATGGCTTGTTCTGAGAAAATTAATTCATATACTTTTTTCTCTAAAAATAAACATCATCAAATTTATGAAGGTGATTATTCCTGTAATAATTACTGGGGAAAATAACCTAGTTGACCATGACTTAAGGTCAGTTATAATACATTCCCTTTGTGAACCGTGCATTAATATTACTCTTTAATTTTGCTTGTTTGTCACCAGAAGGCTGTTTTAAAATAAGATATTGACCATGAAAATTTCATGTATTAGTTTGTTTACAATTATTTCATTATTACAAACAAAGACACACACAAGTGAATAAGTTGGTAGCCAATGTAAGCCAGTAAAGCAATGCTTAGACTACTCTGGGATGCATATAATAAGATGTGAGTCTGCCTTTCTGTCGATTCTCAGATTACTGTTTTACTGTGTTTTAGAGCACTCAATAATAATAAAATGCATTAGGCATGATTCATTTTAATAAATCTCAAAATTACGGAGAAGAAAAATGACAAAGACTTTTGATAGCTAATACAATTTCAATCTATACACTTCATTTTAAACAATATTCTGAGCTGTTAACTAAGTGTAAAAAGGAGTTTCAATAACACTATCTCCTCTCTGAAAATGACCAAGGCAAAGAAAGACTGGTGCTATGTGAAATACACAGGTCAAACTGACACTGTCCCTGTCCAAGGACTTAGATTGTTGGACTACTTGATTGTTCAAGGTCCCTTCCAACCAAACCATTTCATGATTCCAGGATAAGGAAACTCTGTAAGACATTGTTTGGACTAACCATATGTCACAATTTAAGCCTTGCTACAAATTAAGCACCATGCAGCCACTCACTCAATTCCCCATTCTCCCCCCACCACAACCCAGTGGAATGGGGAGGAGAATAAAAGTAAAAGTAAAACTTGTAGGTTGAGACAACAGTTTAATAATTGAAAATAAAGTAAAAATACAGTAATAATTGTAAATTATAATAATGATGATAATAAAATGGGAAAAAACAAGTGATGCACAGAACAATTGCTCACTACCTGCTGATTGATGCCAGACCACACTTCCCAAACCCCAACTGACCCCCCCCCCTTCTGGGTAACTCCCTCCAGTTTATATATTGGGCAGGAAGTTCTATGGTGTGGAATATCCCCTTGCTCAGTTCAGGTCACCTGACCCAGCTATGCTCCTTCCCAGTTTCTCCGAATCCAAAACATAGCACTGTAACAGCTACTGAGAAGAAATTTTCTCTATCCCAGTTGAAAGCAGGACACCATGCTAGGGATATATAATAACTTTGTTGAAGAATTCTTGCTTATAAATAAGATATGAAATTACTGAAGTTAATATGTGCAATACAACAGGGGCTGAGAGATCTGTCTATTTAAACTTTGCTCCTGACACAACAGAGCTACAATACACTTACATTTCCCTTAACATATTTTGTGGCACTTTAGAAGTAGAAGGGATTATTCAAGTCTGCTGTAATGGCCCTGTACATATCACTGTGATGGGTAAGAAGACAGTAACGAAAAGCTATCTAGAGGAATCTGCAACTGGAATATAAACAACATTCTTTGCTATATGTTTTTCCTCTACCCTCCAGCTAAGAATCATGTTTTTCTGCAGCTTGACACAAGTAAATAATCTTGTCTCATGGAAATGAAGCAGCCCATTCATATGTATTTCACTTCTTCCTATTTTAAATCATTCATTACTCTCTGTTGATTTCTTCTTTTAGTAAGAATTTCTTATCTGTCTAATCACTGAGTGGCATAGCTCAAATCAGTTCCTTTGTTAAGCTTGAAAAAAAGGAAGCCATATCCCTGTTTTGAAGCCTAAAGTAAAAATAAGCCATTCAAGCAGAAATATTCCCTGAAGAAAGACCAAAAAAGGAAGACACTGATTATGTATGTAGAAAGACTAAAAGCAACATGAAAATCCAAGAAATTATTGTGAATAATTTTCCTAGAATGAGCTGGGGAAAGGCTAGAAATAAAGTATCATGATTCAGAGTGGTGTGATGGGATTGGGATTTCTGAATAAAAATAATTGCCATCCCTTTATTCCTACTGCCTCGGCAGAAAGAGAGCTTCATGTGTGCTCTTTGTTTGGCAACAGGATTTCATTAAGTGCTGGATCCAGAGTGAGACCATTACCTTTTAGGGTGGTGTGAAGGGGGTAGGCTTAGTGGTTGATTTGCTGCTATCCACTGGTTCTAGGCCCTTATGTCCATATTGCATATTAGCCAAAAAAGAAGTTTACTCCAGTTGATGGTCCTAGATATACCTCATACATAGGCAGAGAGCTAAGCACTCTGTGGAGGACCTTACGTCCACACTGCTCTAGCACCCTCTGGGGTGCTCTAGACAATGCCTTGGCGCCTGACTTAGTCTCTTTAGAAGAGAAAACAGTGCATGCTTGAGTATCTATCACAAAATAGTAAGTGTATACAATAGGAATTACCAGACAAGATTTCACTGGCTTCATTTTCATGAGCACCCATTTCTAAACTCAGATCTTTTGCTGAATTGCAGCAAGTTAGATTGTTGGTAGGAGGCCTCAGTTCACCAACTTCATCATTAAGGGATTTCCCATTTAAAAAAAAATTCTGGCAGACAACCCCAGGGACATTGTGAATCTATGATTCTACAAATATATATTCTTATATAACTGTGTCCTCACTTTCATCTTGAGTACTAATGTACTGGGAGCAGGTTTCCAGGTGCTGAGGCAGAGATTCTACTGCAGCTGTGGCGGAGACCACAAGGGAGCAGATATTTCTCTGTTGGCCATAAAGTGACCACAGCATAACAGGTATCCACACTGCAGGCCATGGAGGACCTCAAAGCAGAGAAGGTGGATATTTGCTGAAGGACTGAAGCCTTTGGAGAGGACCCATGCTTTAATAGGGGAAAATGTGAGAGGGAAGGAGTAGCTAAATGGAGCTGTTAGAGATTGACCACAGCTCCCATACCCCACCCACCTTGTGACACTGAAGGGAGGAAAGAGATCAAGGAATCAGGAACAAAGGAGTGGAGCTGATCCTGGGAAAAAATCAGAGAGGAGAAGGAAGGTGTTTTAATTTCGGGTTTTATTTGTGACCATACTAATTTATTTTAACTGGCAATAAAGTAAATTGCTTTTCCCCAAGTCAAGTCTGTTTTGCTGTGAGAGTAATTGCTAAGTGATTTCCTTGTGTTTATTTCAAACCACAAGCTTTTTCATCCAATTTTCTCCCTCTGTCCTTTTGACAAGGAGGGGAGAAGAGGGGGAATGAGATAGCAGCTATGTGGTCATCTGGCAGCTAGCCAAGGTCAAACCACTACAACCAGGCAGTTTCTTAAATTGAAACAATATCTTGAGAAACCCTCTATCTAATTCAAATTAATAATCAGTCTTACACACTCCCTCATACATGACAATGACCATCTGATTTGATTAGAGGTTCCTATTGCTTCAAATACATTTTTTTTCCATAAAGGATGTTAATAGCTTTTTAAATTAACTTAAAAGACAACAAAAATCATATTTTTTAAAAAAGTTTTTTCTAAGGTGTGCATTGACCTTCTTTCACCTCTCTTTACTTATTCGTTAAAACCACAAATTATGCAGTAATTATTTCAAATAGCCTTTAGTAATCCTATAATGTACTTATAGTTCTAAAACACTTTTCAGTAACACAGTGACTCTTATCCAATGCCTGACTTCAGAATAACAGCTAGGCATTTTAAGAGTACCCTTCTCAGATCCTGGATACATTCAGTTTCCTAGAAAGCACTACTTTCTCTCAAAATGGAGCTGTTGGAGCAGTGATGGTACTCCAGTTATAAGGAGCAGTCCTTGGAGCAAGACCCGTAACCTACTCCTCTTCTACCACAGGACTTTACTGACAACTGAATTAATCTTTAGCATAAGCACTCGCTTTATTCCTCTGCTTGTCTTCCTGTCCCTGGAATCTTACCTTCTTTTTTTTAAATACTTTCTTAACTCCAAGAGATGTGAGGGCTGCCAGCTCCAAGAACAGATTGTAGCACGATGTTTTGATTTGACTCTTGAAAGACAGGGGAGTAGGTTTTGAATTCTTTAGGGCAAAAAGATCAAACTGAGTTTCCCATTTTCCGCATGGGTATTTTGAGGACAAAGCCATTGTATACAGAAGTTGTACCCCACTGGCCATTGATGACTATGTAATGAACTTAAAAAGACTGAGTTTTGAACTGTATAATTTTTGAAAGAAATCCTCATTCCTCTGATCAGGATTTTTATTCCAAATCACAATAATTTCTGTATTTCCACTACTTGTAAACTGCAATGGAGCAGCTCTTGGTTTTCCAAAAAAATGAGGAATTGAAAATAAAGAATTCTCTCTCATAGGCTCCATTTTATGCAAGGTTTATATAAATGTACAATTCTACTCCTTGTAGATTATGTTATGCCAGTACAAAACTTTAGAGTCTTTACAGATGTTTCAGTGGACATGTTTTTACAGAATTACAGACATACCAAGATGCCAGGCGCATCAAGTACTGCAAAAGCTGCTTTGATCTCTGCTCTGTTTCACATACCATACCAAAGTGCAAAACTAGTAAAGCCACAGTAATGGCACTTGACACTGTGATGCCAAGTGAATTTATAGAAAACAGCAAACCACATAGCAATGCTGCTACTACAGACTGCTATGTATCATTCTGGAAAAATATCATTAACATCATTCCAATTTTGAATGTTATAATTTCATCATGGAAACAAGGAAGTTCCAAAATGAATCTACATCTTTTTTAAGACATCAATTTGATGCCTTTTCCAGATTCTGTTTCAATAATGTTGACATTTCTAACCTCTGTGTAAGAGAGCAGATGTGTGCTGGGCTGGAGCTCAAATACCCTGCAGAGGGAGACCTAAGTAAATATGGTTTTTTGAAAGTTAATTTATTGCTTTTATGTTGGTTCCTGTTGTGGTTTAGGAACAGTATTCCCCAACTTAGTGCTCCCACTAAGATTTTCCAAACCACATGCCTCTCGCTCGCTCCCCCTTCCCCTCACCCTGTGGCAGGAAGGAGAATTGGAAACACAAAAGGTAAAGATCACAGGTTGAGATAAGAACAATTTACTGGAAACAGCAATGAGATAAGAAAATTAATGGTAATAGCAACAATAGTAATGACAGAGAGTACAAGGAACAAACGATTCATATGTAAACCCCTCAACAATAGACTATATCCAACTGCTTCCCCTGCTACACTGCCAACCCAGAGGAGACTCCCTTCCCCTCATCACCAGCAATGATGTGAAGTCGTACAGAATAACCTGCAGGTCCTGGCCATGTCCCCTCCTGGCTACTGCCAAATTTAACGCTGTCCTGCTCAGAATCAGGACACTTCTAAAGATCAAGACTTTGAGTGAACATCTTGACAGATTAAACAGATGGACAGCTTCAGAGAGTAAAGAGTTCCCAGATGAATGTCCCCTGCTTTCCAGTTTACTCCACAGTTATGAAGCAGTATTCATTCAGCTAAGTGATAAATATTAAATGCCATACAAATGAATGACAATACAGAATTTTGAGGCCATGTATGGGCAGTCAAACTGCCTTCAAATACTAATGGAAGTTGATCAAGGGTTTACATTTAATATGTACAGATTTGGTTTCTGAGTGAAAAATAGGGATAATATTACTTCGTTGACTACACTGTACATACAGATTACATATCAAAAGATCCAATGCTATTTGCATGCATTGACATGCCTAATTATTCAGTTGTATTTATCTAGACACTTCTATATGCCTCTGTAGGCAAAGAGATAAAAACAATGTTATTTGTTTCAATGTGCATCTACACTAAAAATACTAAAATCTCCTTTTCTTTATCACACCAATGTAATATAAATTTACTGAAAATACTTTAAATGGAGATGTGGAGTTTGAAACAGCTTCAGATTCTCCCAGAATGATATTCACTCTTTTAAAGTTGTATGCATCTGAAAAAGGGTTAATCTTTAAATCCAGCTTCAGGTAGAACTGCATACAATTTTTCTCTAGTGAAATGAAAGCTCTAGACCTCTGCTAGCTGATACACACATTCTACTTCGCCAAGCCCAAAATCATGACTTGTATGAGAGCTTCTGCACCTATACATATTTCAGAATCACAGAATATTCTGAGTTGGAAAGGACCTACAAAGATCACCATGTCCAACTCATAAATGAATCACCCATATGGGGATCAAACCATGACCTTGGAGTTAGCACCATGTTCTTACCAACTGAGCTAATCTCAGGGTCCATTTGCATAAGCATTCAAAAATACAGCAAAGTCTCTGCCCCAAAATCTACAGTACACAAGAAAAAGACTGTGACAACAAAGTGTTAATTAGCCTTAATTATAGTTAATTGTCGTCAGATGCAACTCAAGCAATTTCTTGAGGGGGCCGTTTAAAATGCTTTCCTTTAGGAACACATGTAGATCAAATTAAAATGATTGTGAATTGATTAGAAAATTAACTCCTAAAGATTCAGTTGAGTAATAAAAATGATCAATGCATTACTGGCCAATGTATGTGACTCTCTTTCTCACAGAAAGCAAAGAATAAGCTGATATCTAGACTACCTGAGGCAAATATGGTCAGTCTCCATGGTCAAATATTAAGTGAAGGGTAAATTCCAAGAAATTGATTAAACTTGGACTAATATTTTGGGTACTGAGGAATACTTTGCAAACTGAATTTCAGCATTCTATTTATTTATATATTCACATTCTTGGTTGGCATTTTTGGGTGAAAGAGGTGATTTAAAACTCAATATAAAAATGCTGATAATATTTTAGATATACAATAATATATATTAAACAATGTTTTTCACACAACATGTGGAAAGACTAGGCCAGTGAACAGAGCACTAACTGGAAGTTTTACCCTGCACATCTTTAACCTACCAGTAACTCAGTACGTCAATAAAGAACTGTCACAGGACCTCTGGGCCAGTTTCCTCTGATGCCTTCACAGAGAGAGACAGTGGGGCAGATGGCTCATGAGTGTTAAAAATCTCGTAGGAAAATCATGTAGAATCATAAAGCACTTATATTTATGTAGCAGGGGGATTTTAAGGTTAAAGTGAACTTGTGGTAAAAATGGCTTTTTGCATTGTCTGTAAAAGTCCCTGTCTTCTTCCCAAAACCCCCTTCGAAAGGCATTATC
>JAWWLV010000045.1:18904019-18916410 GCA_035041135.1 Platyrinchus mystaceus
GGATTGAATTCCGGTCGCCTTGGCCGGGACGGAACATCCTGCTGCGGGGAGCACCCCTTCCCTACCCCTTCAGCCGCCAGAAATGGCTCCAACCATGGGATCGATCCAGAAGCGGGTGACCCCCAGACCGTGGGGGGTACACCGCCATATATTTATTCTCCCACCTAGTACAGAGCACGAGAAGAAGAACTCAGGCAACTCCTCCTTCATTTCTGTAAAATCCTGCAAAGGACAATAAGTGGGTAATTCCTTCATTTCATGCACACACCAACTTTTGTGAATCCACACTCAGCTTCCACCTAGACTGCCACAGCAGAATATCCATAGGAGTCTGTGAAGAACTTGTTCTCTTTGAGAAAATCTAGTTGTTCCCACACAGCTCAGAGGCAGACATTTTTCCCAGCCTAAATTTTACCCTCTCTGCCTCAACAGAAACTTGGTACTGGGGCAACTAAAATATGAATCTCCTTCAGTGATCTGCTGTTATGGTGCCCTAGGTTGAAACAGTTTGTGCCACTTTGGTTAACCATTCCTTGCCTCAACCAATTATTCCAACTGGGATATATTCAACTGGGACAACAGGCACTGGAATGCCTCACTTTATGCAGCAACTCCAAACAACTCAATTTCTAACTGCTATTTGTGTCTGCTCTCCAAAACAAGATGCAATCCTAGGCGGGTCTCATAATAACACAGAATATTCAATATGCAGCATGAAATCTAAAATAAAGGAAAAAGATCAATCAACTAGATACCCCAACTGCAGAACATGACATGTATTTGTTGAAGAAGAGATAAAATAAAATAGATCGAGCTCTTAAAAATAAGGGGGGATGTGGAGGGGGGTCCTGGGAGGGGGACGTGGCAAGGGAGTAGTTAACTTGCCAAGTATTTCTCCTTTCTTAATTTTTGTCTATTCTGAATCCACAGTACTGAACAGAATTCATAGGTATAGGAGAATCATATTGTTTGGTTCTCCTTGCCCCCCTTCCTTTTCATTTTGGTGATAAAATTCAAAAGCTAATAAAATCAGACAGATTATAGCAGCATTGATGAATGGCCATGTCTGGATTTCCTGTCTGGAGACCGGAGCAGGCAGTGTCTGAGAAAGAAGACAAGGCAGTCACTGCATAGAGAGAAAAGGAGTATCCAGCAGATGGATTATGTCTGGCTGGTCCCATTATTAATACTGATCTGTATCAGGCAGTGATGAATACATAGAAGCACTCAGAAATACTAATAGTCTCACCCTTTAAGCACTAATTTCTATCCCTCTATTTAACATTAAAAATGCTCTGTGATCTTGTCATTGATGGAAATGGTTATAATGAAGAGCCAGGGTTCTTGGGAAGAAAGAATATACTAAATTTAATGAAAAATATTAAAATCAGCTTGAGAGGTAGAGAAGTCATAAACTACAGTCACAGAATATCAGAGAAAACTCTTTCCCCCTAAACAATTTATATTCTTATTTAAATGTAATTTTTAAATCCTAAACCTAAGGATATTTTCAGTTATCAAGACTATGGAAGAAATATATTCTAAGCTATTAAAAAAACTAAGGAAGACAAGACATACTAGGTAATGTGTAGACAGAAAGGTAATAAGTTAAACAGCTGCACCAGAGTTAAGCTCAGTGTTACAAAATTTCTAAATCTCCATTTTCCTGGATATTTAACTCTTTCAGAAGTCTCTTCTGAGAAATCAAAGAATCTATAAGCAATGGCTGCCAAACAGGTCAAAAAAATCTCACCCTGATAGTGCCTAAATATCCACTAAATCGAATTGGAAACATCATCAGCCCTCCAACAGTCTGGAGGGACCAACCAGCCTGTAACACCCACCAGTAGCACTTATCCAGGATTAAGTAGGGGAAGTCATTTAGATTGCAGGAGTTTGGGTTTTGACTCTCAGACTTCACAGTTCTGGTTGACTATTCTGTTGATTATCTTATTTAGAGTATTAATGTGACAGAGGGCAACAGAATAGTCTCTGGCCTAGCTGCACAGGTTTCCTTGTGAGCTCTAGCTGACTTATGATATTCAAGCCATTTCCTCTTTTAACATGAAAAGAAACAGGGTGACATTTCCTCCTGAGGCACACCAGGACCTGTGCAATAGGTATGAAGGTACCAGGGCGGGCTTTTAAGATCTAGTTGATGAAAAAGAGTTGTGAAATGGAACTGCAAGCTTCACCTGGTGGCTAAGGAGAGTGGGCAGAATGTAAATGGCCACAAATGTAATGTAAGTGGTATCTATCAGCCAAAACAGTAACATATTAAGAAACATAACTGAGTAACATAACTACATAACATAACTGAGAATGACAATAAAATTTCTCATAGTGGTTTGGTCTGAGGATTGTAGTCACCAGGTGGCTGAAATCTGTGGATCTGCATTGTCGTTGCCATACCATCATCTGCATCTAACAAGATGCATTAATCAAGAAATTTCTTCTGGGCTAAACTTTCCATTATTATGAAATGACCCACAGACAGATATATAAGGGGGAAAGGGAAAAAGAGAGTTCTTTCATTTGTCCTCTCTCCTTTTTTCCTGGAAATACAGGTGACCTTTGGTCCAGATCACACAATAAAGAGGAATAGCAGAGGCTCCCACATCTGCTCTGGTTCCTGCCTATGTCAGCAACCCAGTGTTAACCTACTCCTTTTGTTGAGCTTGAGATTCCTATCCATCACCTAAGGGTGTTTATAAACACTGCTGTGGACTAAGAGAGCACACAAAACTGTGGTGGTAGGTCCCTAACTTTATAAACCCTACTACCTGAAGCATTCCTTCCTTTCTAGACAGCAGATAGTTTTGTTGCAATTTGACTCTTCCTATTAAGACAAAAAGGTATGGTCTTACAAATCTGTACCTCAAATTCAGGATAATCTCCTAGGCTACTTTATTCACAAATAGTTGTACGGACTATTTTATTCAGAGCAAATTCCAGCAACTCAAGGATTGTTTTGAACACAGTGTCACAAATTCAGTGTCCCAAGAGTCCCCTAAAAAAGACTCCAATCACAAAATACAACTTTTAAACATAAATTTTCACTGAAGTGAGGCTTCATTATCTTGAAATGCAAACATTTACTTTTTCTTCATTGCATCTGTCATTTGCCACTTTTAACCTCAGATTTCAATCACACTGGAGAAGCTAGGGTTTCATGCCTAAAACAAAGGCAAGAAATTAATAGTTTTAGGTTTTTCCATTACTCTGACAGTGGTTTTGTGTGTAACACCAGGAAAATCAGTGTCTGCTCTGTTATTCTCTCATCTTTCTGTAAAGTAGCGGTATCAGTACACACTTGTTTTTTTCAATGTTTAGTTGCAAGCTTATGTTACATGAGCATTTGCAAAATGCTTGGACATTTCTGGGAAAAACATCAAAGTCTGCAAATGCCATCTTCTCATATATAGGTATTCAAATGAATCATTCTTCCTTTTATTTTCTATTACCAATAAAAATAAAAGGTTTATACTTGTTTTGTTAGCAAAGCTTCACTTTTACATTGAAATCATTTTTATTACACACATGAACTCCCAAAAAAACATTCAAGTGTTTTAAGAAACTTTGTCTTCTTTCCTACAATTCACAAAAAAGGTTTTTAATTTTTCATTTTTGAGGGAAAAAACATTTTCAGTAAGCTTTCAGGATACTCAGAGCTCTTTCCAATTTTCTGAAGAAGGAACATTGTAAGCCTTTTTCTCATTTGAACAGACTTTAGTCATGAAAGATATTCTATACAATAATTGGAGAAAATTTTGATGCTTTTATTAATACTGAGCAATACTTAACTAACAGATTTCAGTAGAAAATATAGTTCAACATAATATTCTGTAGAAGTAAGGTTATTAGTGTCAGAAATTTTTATGAAGCCTTTCCAAAATAATCTATCTGAAAATGTTTTTAAATTTAGACATTCAAAAAAAAATCAAAATAAGGCTCATTATTAATTCCAAAGGAAAAAAAAAAAACCAAACCTGAAAAACATAAAAACTTTGGCTTACATCTCTGGTTTACTGTTTTATGGATAGTATAATAATATCATTGCATACACAGTTTTTTTCTTCAGCATTTCATCCTGATTTTAAAAGCATTCTATTTTATGTATCCATAAATTTAGAAGTACAGCATTAGAAAATTTGAGTATGAAATTAAGTTTTTTAAGTAACTTGAATAATTTGATGAGGGAGATCATATTTTTCAATACATAGCACAAATCATTAGTTAACAAAAGTATTTTAAAAACAGCTCGGCCAATGTGGATGGAATTTGTTTTAATAACCTTGAAAAGCCCATGATTTATGATCTCTGTCAAAAGGAATTATGCATTTTTACAGTTCCTATTCAGATCAGCATATTTCTAATCTCGTAATGTAGT
The DNA here is from genome assembly GCA_035041135.1 of Platyrinchus mystaceus. Lineage (NCBI taxonomy): Eukaryota > Metazoa > Chordata > Aves > Passeriformes > Tyrannidae > Platyrinchus > Platyrinchus mystaceus. The sequence continues at coordinate 18,908,410 of JAWWLV010000045.1, forward strand.
ATGGAAATTAATTGCTTGGGTTTCTCCATTTTGCATTTCTATTTGCAGACCAACACATTTCTTTAGGAACATGAAGTTCCATATGTGTCTCTTCATTATGTCAACAGTAAGACAGAACATGTTCGTCTAAAGCCCTTTAGAGTTGTCTTCTATTTCCAGATATTATTATGCTGTTGGGTATTATACAGTTTCTGAAGAATAAGGTCTCTAAACAGTTATTTCAGGTGTGTATGCCATCAAAAACAATACCTATCCTAAATATTCAGAAAGGTCAAGGAAAAAGCTAAATTAATTTCTGCAGGGTTTGACACATTCTACTGAAAATCAAAATCAAACACTTAAAGGTAGTTCTTATCTACAGTTTATCCTAATAGATCAATAACATCCTTCTTCTTGCAGCTGAAAACTAGGGTTGAAGTTCCAAGTTTTCTCAAGTCAATATCAAGTCCCCTGACAACTTTACACTGAACTGTATTTAGCAGAATCAGAATTTCAGAGAGGTCCAATATTTGAATATCTGTAGATCTAACAAATCTAAAACAGCCACCCACATATACTTAGCAAGGAGGAGGAGCTTTATGAAGGTTTTTTGAATTTCCTACAAAGAGTTCAATTTTAGCAGACATTTGCCTGGACACAAATAAACTTCTGGACTGTTTCTACAATATGGAGTTGCCTATGGCATTCACATTGGCCTACAATTCATTGTACCAAAGGAAGATCTGGAAAGTGTGTTCTTTGTAAATTCTTTCTGCGCTATCCAGTTGCTCTCAGCTGTTCATTACTATTTCAGCTATTCCAATCAGATACATCTCCTGGGGTTTTTTTGGAGGACCCCAATGCTTGTATCACTGCTATTGCATGGCTCACTGCATCTGAGTGAGGTATTTGACCAGTGGCCATCCTCATGCTTCCTGAGAATGTTAAAAGGAACAAGTCCACCACAAGCAAGGAAAGAAAGCAAATATTTTTAAACTGTAGCTCCTAAAAATTTCTTTAAAATTCTTTAATCTGTACTTTTAATTTTCAGAACCCTCCTCACACAAGAATTCTTTGTCCAAGTCTTGAATGCATCTGCAATACTCTGAAAGGCAACCACCCGTGCAGTATGACAGGCACTCTGGTTTGTCTGTGACCAGGTTAAAGAGGGACAGGAATCCAACTGGAATGAAAGCTGAAATCAGAGTTGGGAGAACTGTCTGCCATGAAGAATGTCATAGGTGAAGAAGGACCACCCTCACACAATGATAATCACAGCAGAACTTTAGCTAAACACAACAATTATGCAGGGTAATTATACTGCTGCCAATCTAACAATGGTAAATCCAATTGTTTCTATGGAGCTCTCATTAGGACCTAGGATAATAGAGACAAATGCATGCTTTCAATACACTTTCACAGAGCACAGAGGATAGTTTAAGCCAATTCATCAGCCTGAATAATCTGGATCGTCACTGTATTCTCCACTGTACTTACCATTTTTCTACATGATCTTTTTCATTGTGTCAGCCTTAAAGACACACTTGTTTCCTTTTTCCTTCTTTTCCAGTAAAGAATTTTCTGACCTTTCTGACCTGCTACTACAATCACTCAATTTCTAAAATCTTTGAAAAATTAAACTCTTCTGCAAACTCAAAAGTCAGTGAAACTTGAGGGCATCCAGAAGGTCAGTTCAATCAGCAGCAGTAAGACAGTGAGATAAAGGACCTTCTTGCTTTTCATACACACAATGGGAGAGCTGTACTTCTGGAGTGTAATAGTACTTTCTGCACTCCATATCTAGTCATAGGCCTCTTCAGCTTTCTGTGGTTCACTGCAAAGACATGGAGGCCTGACTAACACTCTTGTCCCTAAAGACAAGAAACAATAAAGAGCTGCTAAGTCGTAAAAAAATATCCTCCATCCATGGCTTGTCACCAAGATACATATGGAAAACTTCTGCTCTCCCAAGGGAACAGAGAAGAGGCAGCAAGGGAGAAGCAGTCCCACATGGCTAAAGGAGGAGGGAGCACAATAGGATGAATGAACAACAGACTTCAAAATAAGTGCTGGAAATGAAAAAAGAAGAAAAAAAGAGCCTTATCATATAATGCATATAATGTAGCCATTTCTGAAAAGGGAGCCACTGTGAAAGATTTTGGGTGGGTTTTTTTCGATCTAGGATTGCTAGTCTTCAATTAGTCAGCATGGTTGAATCTGTAAAAATGAGCTATATAAAACCTAAAGAATTATACAATCATTATACCAAACTGTTTCCACCCTTCCCTGCCCCTGTCTTGGACAGCTTTAAGGAAACACAGTACATGAACATAAACACTTGTACCCGAAAGTTGTTATATTTCATTTATGTTACCTCTGGGTAACACAAAAAAATTCACTGGGTCCTTGCTTAGAAGATGGAATTGGACAGGTTTATTCTATTAGAATTGTATAGGCAATATCAATTTCTAAGTCTTTCCTCTACTGTAAGCCTTGTCTTGAAAATGCAATCTGCATTAACAGTATTTTGGGGGAAGGAACATCTAAATCAATAAGGTGAACCCAAAACACCGCAGGTTTTGTGTATTCATTTTTGGCTAAGTAACTGGAGAGCACAGCAGAGCTTTTTTGCATGCCAACCTCTTTTATCTTCAAACAGATCCACAAATGGATTATTTATAGATGTGACAGCAGCCCTCTGAGTAAAGCATAAAGGGCAGAGAATACAAAAGATTGATTTCCATAGCTCATTACTACCATAAGCCCATAACCCAAGCAGATGCACAGGGAAGAATTTTCTTCCTTAGGTCAGCTGTTTATTTCTGGCACGTGCTTACAAATCTCTGGGGAGGATTAAAAGGACATTCATAGAGTAGTTTGAAATGGCCAGTAAAGAAGTCCTGTTGCTGTAGTTTCCTCTAGCGTTTGCCTCCATTTCATGAATCGTGGGGTTAACCCAGAGAAGAGATCCATTTCTACCTGTAGTGTCGGTCATATGCATTGTTGCTGGTGGAAACACCACCAAAAGCCTTGAATTCAGAAAATCAGCGGGATGAACTTACAGGTGGAGTTCTAGTTATTGCCCAATTCAATTTGGTGAGCAAAACACAGAGTTTTTCTTTTCTCATTTGCATAAGCAGTGAAAATGTATAACATAAAACACCCTTAAATCTAAAATAGTGTAGGCTTGGACATCATTTCAATTGCTCACATCATACAAATTCTTTTATGAACCTAAGACAGTGAGCTATACAGAGTAGGAAGAACGAAACGACAGCCAACAGTGCTGGGCCCTGCTCTAACTATACCTGTAACAGAACACTCTAATGATTATATCTGTTCAAGTCCTCATTTTCATCTTGGTGAATTTCTCATCTTTCCTATTTGAAATAGAGCTATAAATACACTTTTGAATTTTAATTGATTCAACTTTTCAAACAGGTTCAATTCCTCGTTTGTTCCTCAGCAGTCAAGAAAGCCAAGAGTAAACAACTGCAAAGCTCCCTGCAGTGTGTAGGATAATTCTTTTACTAAATCAAAACTAGTATCATTAAGTGTTCAGGCACTTCTGTCAGCTGACAAAAAGATATTTCAATTCTCTTTTTAAACTGAATCCTTAACAGACTGCTTTTTTCTTGCATTTGGTACAGTTTCTTTAGTCTGCACAGTTCAGGCATTGATTCAAGAATGCATAAGGTACCATTTTCATTCACTGTATCCCAAACAGAGGAAGAAATCAATGTGTTCAGCTTTCCCTTTCTGAGCAAAAGAAGCAATGTCTAAGTGATACAAGGAGTCTTCTGTCAGTCTGCTGTAGAACCATTATTCTGCGGTGCTACAAACTCCTCAAACACAACCTACTCAGCAACATAAGCAAAATTAAAGTTAGTAGATATTCTTCCATCTCTACTTTGAATACAAAACACAGCTTCTAATTTAGCAGCTAGCCTCTTGATACACACACACACACACAGGAAAAAAAAAAAGACCATAATGGCAGCTGCTTTTGGGGCCAAAACTGCAGCTTACATTCCTATGGAGAGCATCAATCCAGTATCAGCAGGGCTCTTCTACTTCACATAGAGGCCAGTTCTTAGTTATAAGTGTTTTCAGAGCAAAAACAATCAGAGTGCTTTACAAAAAATAATTATCTAAGGCCCACTGCATTTTGACTCATATTTCTTGTTCTCAGACAGTTCCTCGTTATTATTTCTTGTTTTCCTAATAAAAACTTTGTAGACTTTGAGGGGGAGAAGGGATGGGGAAAACAGGAAGGATCTGAGATATCATTCCAATGTGAACGTATGTGACAGCTGTGAATTTAACTCTCCTCTTATCCTAGCAAGTGGGCATTCAACAGTTAGGGACATTAGGCTCTTCACAGTCACTTTCTTAGCCTAAAATTTTATTACAGCTGCTACAATTAGGCAAGGTACCTTCAGTAGATGTACTTAATGTAGTGTCTAGATGGCTTCAATCAAAGACTTTATTATTTCCTGTTAATAAATTTATTCAGTGTGGAGAGAAGCATTACTGTCTTGATTTCTATGGCCGTGTGCCTTAATACGTATTAACTGGGTGAAGTTAGCTCCTGGTTGTTCCTCAGATTAACAACCAGTTAATATGTAGTAACATACCAACTTGTGCTTGTGGCCTAGATATTTACAGGCTGGATGATATTCTTCTTTCCTCTCTGTTTCTGTCTATTTCTTCTGTCTGGAGACATAACTACTAAAGCCACATTGAAAGGATAAAAGGAAAAAGGACACCCAGGGCAACAGCTGGCTGGTTCATCTCTAAGAAATAACTGAGCCTGAAAATTCAAGATATGTCTATCAGGAAAGAGCCAACATTTTATAAGAATATTTGGAGCATCTCACATCAATAAATAGTGAGGCATTGTTCCCAAGTTTTACATCAGTACTTTCTTTTCTGGCAATCCTTGTAAAGGCAATATTTAAAAATGACATTCTAATTTTAAGAATTCATAGGGACAAACTGAATTGAATTAATAAAAAACACTCAGGATTTTTTTTAAATACATTAGATTGCATTATTGCAGCTACATTTGGAAATTAAAGGCAAACCTATAGTTAATTCCAAACATTCACTCTAATGGAAACCTTTTAAAGATTACTGTATGCATAAGAATATGGTAAGTCAAATCACTCAAATAATTTCTCCATGTCAGACTTCCTAAATAAACTCTTGTACAAAGATATAATGAATTTTATTGCATACAGAAAATGTCTGAAATCTAACCATAGGTGTAACATGTTGTGCCAGCTACTTCAGACCTGCTTTTTTTTTTTCCCTGGCATATCATTTTGATCATCCTGTTAAGAATAAGTTGATATGCACAAAGGGAATAATTTTTCTTTTAAATTATCAATTAAAAGATTAATGCACACCTTCAGATCTCCCCTAAGAGCAATGTTCCAATATCTGTACAGCTTTTAATGAGGTGAGCAAGAGACAGCCAAAAAATATTCTTTCCTGTGGTCATATTTTTAGTGTTAATAAGAAAAATTAGCATCCAGTGAAGTACTACCCTAGGTTGACATGTGGAAATAACCTGTTCCAGAAATGCAGAGAAATGGCTAGAAATGAGGACTGCTCTGTTGGACATCTCAAGTATCCCAGAACAACTCCCTTACTGAACATTCAAGTCAGGTAAGAGATTGCTGTATACTGCTGCCATTCCACACTAACCCCATATTTTACCACAGGCTCATTGTTTCTACAGGAAAAATTAAACAAGTTGGCATTTTGTCAGTTGATTTGATATGCAAAATATCCCCCTTTTTTCAAGAGGTTTTGGGAAAGCCTTCTAGACCAAGAATCCCAGTTCATGGCATGTGTAATTTCATATATCCACTTTCAAAATACCTACGCAGCTCAGTTCTTCCAGTCTGGGTATGCCAACTCAAAGGGCAATGCCAAATATGCACTCTTTTTCCTTTTATTTGGTCTTCTCTTTTGAAATATACACTCATTTCACAACATCCCCAGGGCCATCCGGTTTTGGGTTGCCTTTCTAGGCATATCTGTCCATCCCTAAAGTATTACTTGGCTTGAGCTCACAGACAGAAAAAGGCAAATCAGATGTTAGCCAATAGAGAAAGACACAAATAAGTTTTTATATATATTATGTTACAGTATGTCATGACTGATACCTTTTCTCCTCACTTCTCTAAGCCAATTTTTTTTTTTTGCATTTTAAAAGACAAATTTTAAACAACGGCAAAAACAAAAAAGTCATTGAACTTCTTTTTTTTCTCTATGAATTACAGTTGCAGGAAAGATATAATATCATTTTGAGTCAACCTTCTGTGAAAATTCACAGAGTATTAAATAGCTTTATTTTCATCATACGTCATTTTAAATTGCATAAGCAACAGATGGGAACAAAGGGTCATTTTAACCATGCCACTGTGTGTGGTTTTAAGTGTTTTATTTCTAGTTAGAGAACCTCTAAAATTGAGGCTTTATGTAAGAAATTACATAAAATAGCAGATAGTTAAATTCACCACAGGAAAGAAAGTCAAGAAATAGATATGATAATACGATGATTTAGAACAGCATGATTTCTTGATTGCAGTCTAAATATTAATACCTCTGTGTTTACTGTCTTAGTACATGGAGAGAAAGAGAAAAGTCAGGATGACAGACTGCAGCAAGCACTCCTGGTGCCCAGCACCCAGGAACTCGGACCACTATTAATGAGCTGTGGACAGGATCCGATTTGCCCATTCCTGCCATACACAAAGGAAGAGGACTTAATTAATGACAAATTATCAATTACCTGATAATGTATATGGCACCTTGCCATACTCTGAAAATTACTTCTGTAGTCTTACGGTGCTCTTACTCTCCTGAAAGGTGAGAACTGTTACATATTAACCAAAAAATCCCAATCAAATTCCAACAAAAAAGACCCCATAAAATATTGATTTTAGTCTTATTACATACTTGAAAGCCAAAAATAGCAAAACAACGACAAAAATAAAAGCTGTTTTGGCAGGTAGGTTTTCGGCTGAACTCAGATTTTTGTTTAGTTTCAGCTACAGAGACTCCCTTCTTTATGTTATGCTGTATGAAATTCTTATTCTGCCATTAAAGCAGTCTGGTGAACTACTAATTAGAGCTATTAGCTTTAAATGTCCTTTGAATTTTGTACATTCAGTCAGCACCTACCCCAAATTGTGCTTTGATCTTTGATGCAAATGTAAGAAGCATCCTCACATTCTCCCTTGAGGACCATAGTGCTGTCACTTTAACTTTATGGTTGATGCTGCCTGGGGTTAATATGGTATTGCATTGCTCTCAGATGCAATAAAGGAAAAGACCACATTTTGCTGAGAAAAAGAATTACATTCACAGTCCCTAAAAACTCTTGGATTTTAGATGTCTTATTGAGTATTTCAAATATTTTACTTTGCACTTTATTATAAAAAGAAAATAATTTGAATATTTGTTATTGTCCACAGGTACAATGCAATGTTTCATTTTGCCACAGAGTCCCTTTGCCTTTCAGAATGGTTGTATGGATGACTTATTTTTAAAAGATTCCTTAGAGAACATTTTGTAAGACAACAATTCTAAATTAAAGCACAATTATAATTTATATTGAGTACTCCTAGTCTTTTATGGTCTGACTCCTTATTAGAATTACTATTAGCAACTCCCTGTAGAGCCTCTTTTTGTAATCAAAATGACAACTCATATCATCACCAGTAAACATTGTCTGAAATGTAATACAACACTTCTTTGACAGAGGCAGAGGCAATTTTAAATTTACAGCCTAAGTCTATACTGTCAAAGTAAATGGAAAAGCTTATCAAATTCAGAAGTCTTCTGATTAGGACAAGAGCCATGTAAATGAATAAGTAAATGTTTCAAGTGGCAATTTTATACTAATAAAATCAAACCATTCCTTTGTGGATTTGCTGTTCAAGGGTGTGATCCTGTTTTCCAGTGCTGCTGATGCACTCCTTCCAACAAGCCCTTAACGTAAAACAC
>JAWWLV010000045.1:18916510-18930146 GCA_035041135.1 Platyrinchus mystaceus
TTTGCTGTTCAAGGGTGTGATCCTGTTTTCCAGTGCTGCTGATGCACTCCTTCCAACAAGCCCTTAACGTAAAACACGTAGGCAACTCCACAAGCATCCCTTCTCCTCCAGTAAAATCTGCATTACTCTCCATACTTAGAGTTTCTGCTTGTTTTTCTGTGATGTCTCCAGCTGATCACTCCAGTGTTAGTTTCCACACAGAGGAGCTAATATTGTCACGGGAACTAATATTGTGAGATTGTTCATCCTGACAGCTTAGACTTGCTTGTATCCTGATGGCCATGGCACTCTTTTGTGAAGTGGGAGTTCAGGATTCATGATTCTTTAACAAAAGTTATGATTTCAGTCCTAGGTTTTCCACTGCTGAGTAAGTGCTCTAACCGCTATGTTACTCGATAGTCAGTGTTTCTTTACTATAAACTGAACTCATCATTCTCAGTGTATAATTGATTTGCTTGATAAACCTCTTCCAAGGACGTACGCATAGTTTACTCACTTCTCTTACTGTTTCTGAGACACAACAGATCTTGTATTGGGACTTCATATTTCTGAATAGTGACATGAGAGCAAGTGAACAGTTCACATGGCAACTTTAATCCTCAGTCACTTGTGGGTGTCTACTCTCAGTCTGTAATACATTTTGGTGCAGTCTGTCTGTCTGCACAAGTGCTTCTGTACATGTCAGACAAGTGCAACATTGATTAGTCCAAAGATATAGTACATTTGATTTTAATACAAATGCATGCAGCTGGCAAGAGATTTTCAATCCTTTCTACAAGTAAGGAGCTTGATCATATGCATCTGCAAGAATGTCAATTCCTCTCCAGTGACCTGAAGAAAGTAGCTTTATAGCTCAGTAAAAAATATTAAAGTATGCATTCAAAGAGGAAACAAAATTTAAAAAAAAAAAAAGTGACAAGGACTCTTATGAAATCTATGGAGAGTTTTCTTTTTTCTCCTTTTAAAATCAACCTTTGCTGTTAACAATTATCTTGTTCCTTACAGTAAAGGAGCTCAATAAATGTAATTTTATTTTCGCTGAAGACAGTGCCATCAGTAATAAGGATGATGATTTTATGTGTTTATATTGGGACAATAATGTCAATTGTGGGAACTACTTTTTTAAAATATATACACATTTAATACACATTACAAAATGACAGTATTATTATATATGCCGTATAAAAAAAAGAATTTACTGAAAAGCATTTATACATTGTGTCTCACAATTACATATTTCTTATACTAACCCTGTTGCCTACATCTTCACATTTTCAAGAGGTGTGAATTTGACAGATCAGATGTCAGTTCAGAAAAAGTACACTAGAACTTGCAAAAGGTTGGATGCCGTTCTGGCTACACTGATTAAAGACTGACACATCTTTGGAACATGCCAGTTCAAGACTGAAGATGACAACAAAGGAAAGTATGACATGGAAGTTGTGATTGGTGGGTGGTACATAATTCTAAATTAATACTTAAACTGGGAGCTGACAGAGTGGAGCAAAAAAAAAATGTTGTATTTTGTCTGATATGCTGCCCCTCACAATAGCATACACTGAAAGTTCAGAGAAAAATACTACGCCATTTATAACAAACAGAAAATATCATCTTAACTGTTTATAAATATCTCCTTTATAACACAAATCACACAAGCAAAGGACATCTCGATTTTCATAGTGGTTGTTTGCTACCAATTGCCCTGTTAGACCCAACCTTATGAATCTGACAGCTTTAGTACCTCTGTACCCTCCACACAGTTATCTGCAACTCAGACACTGCTGGTTTTTAAGGTCAAGGATGCCAAAACTCAAATACCTCCTTCTCCACTCTTCCATGCACACACCTTTCACTTTACCCCAGTGTCTCTATCTTCCCTTCCAGCACTGTCCCCATACCTTTATTTCCCAACACCCCTTGCCTATGGCCTCTTTATTTCTATGTCACCTATTTTTAATTTTCTGTCTCCAGTGTTTTCAAACCTCAGGACCAGACTGCCTGTCCCACGCTTGTTAAGCAGTTTCTGATGCAGGGTTGGAGTGAGATGGGAGGACGCGCACCGGCAAGGGGACTTCACATATCAGAGACCAGCTGGGCAATCTGACCACCTTTTCACATCATCTATCTGTCCTTCCATCTTCAAATCCTTTCCTCATGGTCAAGAGATTTCTTTTCAATTTCTCTTGGTTTAGCAGACTGCAACTTGTGCAACCCTTCTCTTGGATTTCTAGCTACAGAAGTGCCTCATAGGATAGATCCACACTGCATATCAGCAGCTGGCCATGTCTCATATGCAAAAATCAGTATGAATCTCCTTTTAAGCATCTTTGTAATTCTGTAATTTCTTCCCTTTACATCCCAACCCACTTACAGAATGCCTCCAGCCCCTTAGGATACTTCTATCTGCAATCTCCTGTGGCATTTTAAGTTATGCTCTGTCTCCAGAGGCAGTGTTGGTATTTCTAAAACAGAATAGGTCTCCCTAAAACGGTCTCTTAGTCAAGTCTTAAATAGAAGAACCCAAGGCTTTAACTTAGAGAATGTGCTAGGGATCATAATCCCTATATTTTGTTTCTCATATGAGAAACACATTCATTATTTCATATTTTGAGACAAAAAATTAGCATTAGAAGTAGGAATCAGTTTCAAATATTAAAAACCCAAGTTATGGGCTCCAAACTCAGTATAGTTTTGAATTTCAAAAAAATTTTATATTCATTTCTCTTGTTAAAGAGTTTTTGTTTCATCTGCTCATTACCAATTCTCACCCCGGTTTAATATCCCTGAAACTTGCAAAGAAAGGAAATATATTTTGTTTGGCCTGCCTGTGCAAAATTGTATAATCAGAAAGTAATAAGTAATGTTTTGTATGTGTTTTTTCACTAGTAAAAAAAACCCTACATGGTCAGTGCTACGGCTACGTATTTTCAATGGAAATGCAGAACATTAAAATAACAAAACAGAATGCTGAAAGAACAGAACAGCATCACGACCTGAGTATTCAAACTATTGCAATGCAAAAACTGTGAAAGTCATAAACACATATAAGTACTAAAATCTCTTCTCCTGAAAAATACGAATGGACATGAACATATGATGAAATATACTTCCATAGATGAAAAATCTGATAGCCAATTTATCTGTTTGGGTAAGATCTGTTTTAATATTCCACTATTATTATCTAAGGTAGGAATTTTATGAGGGGAATAAAAAACCAACCATTAAGATTCACTTACACTGCAATGAGGTGCCATGTAGATGCCTCCACTTCTACATGTGATTGTTTGAATACTGTCCTAAGTCCTACCACAGTTTTGGCAAGAATTAGTAAGCCATTTATTTCTCTGATGAGTGTATATTACTGAACTAAAAAAATGTGCCAAGTTAAGCCACTACCAAAATGGAGCTCTGCCCCTTACCTCCCCTCACAGTGTATTTCTTCCTCTTCTTGCATAAGTCCTAGTATCCATGTGCTCACTGAGCCTCCTGATCCATCTGTGAACTAAGTTTTTTCTTATATGCTGTAATTAGTTTTTAGCTAGATCAGCAGTTTGATTCAACTAACCGTAGGGTACTAAAAGGCAATGCCAGTACAAAGGTGGAGGTGAAAATATGTAGTCAAGGATGGAGAGGAGGATCCTATCACCCCTTTGGGCAGCAACATGACCTCTCTATTCAAACTAAAGCCATGATTCTGCAGGTTAGCCACAGGCACACACAGGGTGCTGCTTCTGTCTGTGCACACTGGGTATTCACTTTGACACCCTCTCATACAAGACAGTGGGTAACAGATCCGTCTTTTGAGGAAGCACCAAGGAAGGCAGCAGGTTTTCAAAATCACAAGAGAAATTCCTCAGACTAGCCTTCTGCCTGCAAGTAAACTGTTGTAAAACCCCTTCTGCTTTTGGAAGCTGAGCTCTTTCCTGCAGAATAATCATGGGATGTTGAGTATCCCAACCCCAACATCAAAAATGGAGAGTCAAAACTGTAAAAGTAAGTCTATAGTTTGAGCACTGGAAAATGAAAGGATTTCCTCTATTTGCAAATTCTTTTTTCAAAAAGGGGGGAATAATCAAAGCAGCTCATCAGTATAACGTACATTACCATCATGGTTCATACATATTCTCTACCAATCATAATTTCAGTAAAACACTATATGTAAGACAAAGACTTTTGCAACTTTTTTTAGTCATCTCCTACAAACTAATCCTTCCAAGACTGTCTTTTTTTCATTCTGTAAGTGACATTTACTGCAATTCTTCATAAACCCCTAAGAATTGGATTCTTTGCCCCTGGAATCAAATAAAATATGTGCACAGCCTGTCAGCAGGTCACATGTATCCTGCCAACCTACATCTAATAGATTTTTCACTTTTCATCAGTGGATTTCAAGACAGTATGTAGTCTGCCAAATTTACTAAAAAGCTTTGCTACAGTATCACACCTTCAAAATGTGCAATCTGTCAAAGCCATAGCTCAAAATGTCTGCTACGATGAGAGTCTTTGAAAAATCTGCTACGGTGTTGGCATTCATTCAGAAAATAATGAGTATATCAACAGAGAAGGAGGGGAAAGGAAAAAAGTTGTTGGGGGAGGGGGAAGTAGTAGAGAGAAAAAAGGATTAATCCTAAATGTAATTTTCTAGGACCTGAAGAAACTAAAGGAATTCTTTTTGCAAGTGTAATCCAGTTTCATACAAATTCCTCCAAGATGACAGCATGTTAATAGATAAATAGTCTGAGTGCTACATTTAATAACACTAATGAAAAGATAATTTATCATAGATTTGACTGCAACTGTACATAGCAAAATCTCAATATTGATTCAAACACTGAATATATTTAGAAAACAGTAGAAGACATCAAAATTGCTTGCACTTTTACTGAACATTATATACATGGAGAGTATCATAAGAGACAGGTGGAGAGGGTAGGGATGCATATTTTATTAACTGAAATATGAACAAAACTGAAGCAATTTCAGAAGACTTGCAAGTAAAGACAAACTTCTGTTTCAAAATAGACCATAACACTCACAACAAAATAGTCAAGGACTGTGAAATGCAATTCTGAGAACCTTTCTTCTCTGCTTTCCTTCATCCTGCATTTTAGAAAATCCATGTTTACATTCAAGTAACATAAAAAAGGGCAAAAAGAGGAGGGAAAAGACCATTTAGAAAGCAATAAAATGTTTGCATATTAAAAACAAGTTCTTAGGCACCTATTTGAACAACTGGCACCACCAGCAAGTGTTCCTGAACATAATGCTAAGCTAGTGAAAGGACTGTAGTAGAATTTTTAATTCAAAGCACTACAGAAGAGCTCCTTGACTCCATGCCCTGTATCTCTGAAAACAGCAGGTTGCAGAAAGTTGCTTGGATATAGAAAGCCAGTGCATCCTTAAAACCATACCATTAACATATCTTAATCCAGCCACTTCTAGAAGCAAGCAAGGAAATTGATAGTAAGAATATCAAGCAAGAACAAAAAATAAACCAATCAAACAAAAAAAACAGACACACAGATACAAAAAAAAAAAAAAACACAACCCTCCCCCACTCAAAAAATTTTAAAAATAATCAAACAAAAAAGCCTGTGTGAAAAAAGCTGTGAAAAAAGCTTGTGCAAAGTTTGCAGCAACCAAGAAGCCTACTGAGCTGATTAAAATCGATCAAAAGGCTTACAATGGGTAGGAGACAACTGGAATAAACAGGGTTTGTGAAGTACCAGAGCTTCTGAAGTATCTTGCATTGCCAATTTGATTTTTCTCTATTAAAAATTTAAACATTAATTTTGTAATAAAATATGGATTTGTTGTTCACTTTAAGAGCCTTGGGTCTTATTTGGGAGTCTCACTGAACAACTCAATTGGGGTATACCAAATCAACTCTTGGAAGAGATCTTTACTGAATTTGTGAGTACATTGGAATTGCTCCTAATTTAGTGAATAAAAGTACTTCAGTCCCCTTTTCATACAAATAAAAGAAAAAATTATTGAATCTATGAGATTATGGTTTTACCTTGAATTGTTATGTCCGTAAAAGCACTAAAAGTATCCTGGGTAACTTTGGAAATGGAAGCCAAATTCTTTGGCTGCCTTCAAGAGACAAAATTCAGAAGTAGCTTGCCATCTTATAAAAATATTTAAATTATTATGATTTTTAATATCATCTTTCTTTAATCCCTCTTTCTTTCCCCCCTCTCACTTCTATACAAATATCTTGAACAGGGAAGTCTCACCCATAACTTTTGTTTGCATAAGAAAAGCATGTGTGAAAAAGTCCAGTACAGATATTGAAATTTCATGAATGCTTCATAATTTAGCACTATGGCCACAAACCAATATTCTGTTTAAGGCTTCAGGATAGTGATTGCTTTCCAAATGTGAGTATGATAACTTAGAGTAGATCACAGAATATTCTGAGCTGGAAGGGACCCACAAGTGTCCTGAAGTCCAACTCTGAAGTGGATGGCCCATACTGGGGTCAAACCCACCACCCTGGCATTACTAGCACCATGCTCTAATCAACTGAGTTAATCTCAGGGTCAAGCAGGTAAACTTGTATTCTATAGTATTCTATAGACTATTAAACAAATGCAGCCAGAATATATTAATTTTTTTTTTATGTAGTCAGCACTGTGGAACAACATCATAGCCATGTCTCTTGAAGCTCCTACAAACACTTTTATTTTCCAGTAGAGATGGTCTATAAGGTCCATTTCCCGCATCTTTCTCCTGCAAAGAAGTCAGGAAGTGTGTGGTCTTCAGTCCTTTCACATACATCACAACTTTTTCTTGGCAAACTTAGTAATCACTTTTGAATGTTCATAGGTTTTTCCCTGTGAGATCTTCAGAAGGTATCCTAGAATTTTGTTAAACTCTGCTTTCAGCATAAGTATTTCAAAATTATTTAATACAAAGAGAGGGAGAGATCACTCATCAGCTTAATGACATTAAGAACTGCATTTCTCTTTCTCTGTAGGCCATCAAAAGTAGGCCTTGATAATCAGCCTCTGTTCTGCTCCCAGGCTTATATATTGTTTTATGTCAAAGTCTTTCAGTGATTGCCTCCTGCAGCACAATGTAGATGGAGACTCTGGATTGTAATTAAGATGCTGTAGTCTCAAATGTTCTTCTTACAAGTGTCAAAATGATACAATAGTTCACAAATGAGTCAAGGCTGCAAATATTCAAGCACCCATTGCATGTGAAAAATTGTCAGCAGTTTTTGTTGACCTCTTTAAGTCAGGAGTGTTCAAAAGGCTGTAGATACAGGCTCAGCAGCTTGAACTTTATATGTGCACATAACAGTCTTAAACTTGACCAGAACAGAGCTTTCAAAAGGAATATCCTAGTCATTCCCATTTACAAATCAAATCCCCTTTGATTCACAGTACAGAGCAGTCTCAGAGTGTCTGAACTCCACTTCCACATAAAATATTTTGCCTGGAATTTTTTTTGACATCTCATAAGCCTCCATACTGACACAATCAACTGTGCTCCACCACAGCTTTTCGCACTCTTAAATGGTTTGTTCCCAGCTGAGTTTCTCTACTGTCTAAAGAGAGACTTCTCAATACACTGCAGGGCAGTCAACATGTATGAAGACGTTCTTTGAAAAACAACCTCTTTGTACTTAGAACTCTAGGAAAGGAGGCAGAATTTAAGAATTTAAGAATCCACTCCTATGTTTGTATGGATGATGAAAAACACAGCAGAAATAAAATTGAAACAATCAAAAACTGAGTAAAACAGGCTTAGGGCCCTGAGGCACCAAGCCTCAAGGAATTCTGGGCTTACCAGGAGATTGCAGGCTGGATCTGCTCCTTTCCTTTATCCTCGAAGAAGAATCCCATTCAAATTAGCTTTTGATGATGTATAATATTATGGGAGAAAAATATACACTTAAGATTATAAAATCTTCTCTCTAAAGTGATCTTTTGTTTCACTGACTGACTCACCCCTACTTTTAGTAGAACTATTTGGTTGCATACTCTGGAAGGAGAGAAATGTAGCTGAGCTGGCCCAGTTCCATAACCAGGAGTTAACAGAAGTGGGATTGTTTCTGGGTCCAAATCTGGGAGCGACAGAAGTGCTTTTGTTTCCTTGCAGTGGAATCCTGCAGGAAAGTTAAATAGCAGAGAGAGAACCCAACAGAGAAGTGATAATTCTACACAGGCTACAACCCATGCAACACACAAAGATGTACATACATCACATGGGGATTAATAACAGTCTCCACTTTTAGGCACCTAATTTAATGAACTACTCTCACAGCCAACAGGAAGAGAAAGATGACTGTTTCCAAGGTGGGCAAAAAGAAATTCCTTGATCTAAACTTCCCCTAGAGCTGATTCCTTCTCACTCAGTTACTGCACTAACTACAGGAAGAAAGTGCAGAGAACATCCAGCTCCCTTAATATTGAGAAAAATATTTGTAAATATTGTGAGTATTCACCAGTGTGCTTCTCCCAACTCCACAGAAGCCAAGGATATGGAAGACAAGGGGTCTGTTTTACACATTATCTAAAGTAAACATTCCCCTGCTGGCTTGTCAGATATTCAGTCCCATGAAGTTTTGTAGAACTGACAGTTTAGAAAGTTAGGATCATCACAAAAATGAGCAGACTGAAGGCTTTTTATTAATTATCCCTGTCTTTTTCTAAATTATAGACTGTATGCAGTTTCTTGAGGAAAAACACTTTTAATTTAAAAAAGGGTTTAAACTCTGATTACAACAGTCTCAGACACAAACTGCACACCATTTTAAGAGAATGGTATTTAGGGTAGAATAATTAATTCAGAATTCAGTTGAGATAACTGGGCTATTTTCTAAGTGCCTACAAACAAAATGATCTTCCTTACGTTTTTTGAGGATTCAAAAGAAATATTTAAGACATTACAAAAAAGTGAAATTGTGAAATTAGTGAAAGATTGAAATATTTGTGGAAGTTCTTTTGCAATATTCATCAGCTCTAATGGAAAATTCACTTCCAAACTTTTCTAAAGTTGCACTTTACTGCACAGTCTTAAATTATGTAACTACATGTAATACTGGTACATACGTGTGCACACTGGGAATTTACAGTAATCTGAAGCTCAACCGTTCCACAGAAAATACTTTTAAGAGCTCAGATAATTAGTTTGCAATGAGAAGCCAAAATATATGCTAACAATGACACTACCCTCAAAAGACATTGTATTTTAGAGACTGAATAAAATATCCGGCAACTGTGGTCTTATGTAACCAATTGAGATGTCTGCTAAAGTAAGAGCTCTTTAAAGTGATTACGCAGTGCTTATAGTTAAAAATGATCCTGCTGCATGTTGCAGAAAAGATTCTAAGCTGCTATTATAGCCTACTACATTTTCTTCCTAATTCCTTATAGAATATTATAAGGCATATTATACCAAATTATATCAAATAATATAATATATAATAATAAAAATATTATTGGTATAATAATGTATTATACCAAAACAAATTCTTAGCTGAATCAATTTTGAAAAGTAGAAACATCAAACATGCTGCTCATCATAAGACCAATGGTGCACTTCATCAGGTTATCTTTGTCAGACAAATGATCATGCTGTAGCTTCAGCCCAAGCTGTGCTGTCAGCAGGGATAGGTTAAGTATCACCACAGAGAAAGCCCACTCCTAAGTAACTGTACCTCATTTTCTGGAAAAAAAAATTAACTAAACTTTTATTTCTTCAAAGCAGGAGAATTTCACAGAAGCATCAGTAAAGAAGAGAGGGAGATATAAAAAACCCCAAAAAACAAACTGTGGCAGATCCAGCTCACTTCCCTGGACTGCCCAAGTGAGAAGCCAAGACCATATCTAAGCCAAAAATCCAGCCTACATATGCGCAAACACACATTATGTTATGAAATTAATGTTATAGTACGCAACAGTCTCAAGTGATAACCACATTGTTATTAAATACATGCAATAGATATTGCACTCGTTTATTTGGCTACATTTCCAAAATGAAAGTACCCTGAAAGCATCTTTGAAACACGACTTCTGAAATTCATATGGCAAGTAAAAAAAAGTGTTTTCCCTAACTGACTGATGCCTACAAGCAATCTTTGAAGGAAAATTTTATTTTCAGTATAAACATTTTGTCAACTGCTTCCTTTCTTGCTTACGTACACAGTCATGAAGTTCATGACGTATTGCCCCATATTGAAACACACATGTCTCACAAGCCACCTGGCCTGTATATTACGCTTATCTACTCATGGTTCTTTTCACTTATTACACTAACCATTGACACAAGTGTCCATGTAGTGATTCCATGAATACCCCTGCATCCCAGCTCATGTCCAGCATTCAGTGCCAGTGCCAGCAGTCACAGCAAAGAGCCCCTCACAGTGAACAACCAGGTGGCAGCTCCCAACCACACTTCCCTAGGGTCAACACCACAGAATGGGAAGTGGCATGTCTTCTCAGCTCCCAAGAATTGCTGGAAGCAACAACCTCCTTCCCAACCTCACTCCTAGAACTACCAGCTGGATCAACAATATTTTCCCTTCAGGGGACTTTCAGCATTAGATGTGCCAAAAATTTCACTAAAATGCAACATTGACTTAACAGCTCAAGTCTCTGGTGGTTTTCCCCAGGAAAAACTGGCAGGATCAATTCCAGGCTGTTCTTCCCACTGCACAACACTGGGATACTTCCTACACACACCACTGAGTCACAAGGATTCCTTAAACTTGCATAACTCTTCCTACTTGAACAAGATGTCGGTTTTAATGTCTGGTAATAATACAGAAGTATTTTGATGATTCAGAGTGTGGAGGTTGACTCACAACTCATTTTGCACTATTGAACTTAATACAAATGTACAGAGACGACAAAAGTTTTATGAATGTGAGCTTTGGATTGGAAGAAAAGGTCTCCCAGGAAATGTTTAAGTTGTCTACTTGGATTTTTTTTTTTTTTTTTTGCAATTAATATGTTGTTAATAAACACTCACATTGACCACAAAGGCTGGTGGGTCCTGTGGGGTCAGGCACTGAGAGTGGTGAGGGCTCCTCAGGAGACCCCCTCAAACAGGCCCCAGCAGCCAATGCATGTCCCACCCAGCCAGGAGCTGGACAGCTGGGAGCGGCCCCAGCCCCAGGCATCAGGCATGTTCCTGGGAACAGAGGCCCGTGGGTGGGCCCAGCTCAGCAGGGCCTGTGGCTGGGCAGGGAGCTGGAGACCAGCAGAGTCACTGAGACAGGGGAAGATGGCCCCAGGGGGCTGGAACAGTGTCGTGGGCCATGGCCAGGGTGGGGGGAGCCACAGGGGCTAAAAGGGAGCTCTGGGCAGGGTGGTGAATGTATATAACTTCTCACAGAAGGGAAAAAGCCAAAATTAGTTCTTCAAGACCACATAGCTACGCAAACTCTGTCAAGAAATGTTAACTGAAAATTGCTGCCAGTCCCACATACCTAGCTGCCCAGAGTCTCCGTTGTATAAAAATCAGATAACAGCAGCTATGGACTTTCGAAATACAAAGTTACAACACATAATACATTTAAATTGGAAGCACTGCACAAGAACATGAATTTTGCATGGAAAAGCAACATATGCAGATTTGGAGTGATAGTATATGTGCACACATAATTGATCCAACAAACCTTGTTTTAAAATGGACATAAATCTTCCACACAGTGTTGACATTTGCTCTCCCAGAATGCCTCAGAAACCACACAGCTGCTCAAAAAACAAACAAAACAAAACAGAAAGTGACATTCTGATGGAGAACTGAGTGTTTTGAGTTGGGATTTTTCCTGCTTTAAACCAGATAGTTATTAGTTCAGAGCAAATATTGTGTAGACTGGAATAGTATTTCATTATTGCCTAATCCAAAGACATTCACCAGAAACTTTTCAACTTGCAGTTTAAACTTGTGAGTGAATGTAAGCTTTACTAAATGGGATACAAGAAGTTGTCTTCTGCTCTCCAGCCCTAGTTTCTTCCCAGGGTCCCCCGGCGTGCTCCCTCTCCTTCCTATAGCAATGGGACTACCCCACGCAGCTCCGCTAGCCCTGGGCAGGTGTGTCTGACACTACTGTTCCTCAGGCCTTCCTGCTTCTGCTGCCTGGGGAGATCTGTAGCTTCAAGAGAGTTCTCCAATTCTCACTTTTCAGATCTGCAACTGTAAGAGAGAGGAAACAAGAAAGAAGCAACAGCAGCATAATTTGAACTTCATTTTGCATGAGAATGTGGGAGCTGATTTTCCCCAGGTTCTGGAGCCTTTCTTGTTCTCCTCAGATAAACAAGCAAATTCATGTATTTCTTTCTCATTCAAAAGATTCCTCTTTTAAGAGGTTGGAGACAGCAGAAGCTCTCTTCTGACTCAGCTGTTTTCCTTCTGGTGGTCTGAAAATGCAGAAAGCAGCCAGTTCTTGAGACTTTTCAATCCTGTTGTTGAATAACAATAGTACTCAGCCCATCAAAGCTCCATTTGCAAGAGCATTACCATCTCTGAAATGTCCCATGAACTTTCAGAAATATTAAGTCTTGTAGGAGTATAGACTTAAAACCTCAGGTTTAAAAAAAAAAAAGTGAGGGGGGCTTTAATGTTAGTTCATCAGCAACATTGTACAGTACGCATTTGTAGCAAGAGTGTCACTGTTTCAAATTACTAAAAATACTGAAGGGAGTATAATAACTTTTTTCTAATACACTAGAAAGCCTGCTGTGATGGAAGACAATGTTTCCTCAGCTAAAACACGTTTTGCAGTCTCTCAGCTCTTAGTTTTTCCTGTCTGTTTGTGATGACAGAAAAATTGAACTCTGCCATCAATTAACATTCACAATAGACAAACATGTGCCCTGTTAAATAGTATTAATATGAAGAAAATCTTAAAAACAATTACTTGTATGCAATGGGAAAACATAGACATCGATCCAGACATTTAGAGTTTGAATGTTTGTCTACATAAAAATCATATTAAGACAAACAGGATAGCTTGTTTCAGGAAGGGTCAATTTAAAATAAAAATACTTTTCCTTCTCTTAAAACTCGGTGAACAATATGATGCACAAACAATAGGAACAGAGACTAAACACTGGTAAGTTGGATCCAGCATGTACTTCACAAATCAAATTTATCTATTTTCTCTCTTTACTCAACATCATAAAATAGTCATCCTCTTTAGTCAACATATCATCACTAGTCTAAAAATTTCCCAACAAATACAAACTTTTCTGAGAAACAGGCACACAGATTCTCTTTTAGGAATGTTTAGCTTAGTTGTTTAGATCATGGTGTTAAATACCAAGGTTGTGGGTTCAATCCCTGTATGAATCATTCACTTAAGAATGGGACTCGATGATACTTGCGGGTCCCTTCAACTCAGAATATTCTGTGAAATTTCTATGAAATTTATTTATCTCAGGGTGGAATCTGTGCAGCCTAAACCTACAGTTCATCTTAAAGTATTTGGAGAAACTATTGTCAAGATATTCCACATTTATTTCAATTCATTCTTGTAAGCTCAATATATGTGAAATAATCTACAATTTTACATTCCCAGGGACCACTGGAATGACTTCTGTCATGGTTTAAGCTAAATTAAAACTAAGTAGGAATTTTTTTCCCTTCCCCCTGCCCATTGTGTGAAAGGGGTGTT
>JAWWLV010000045.1:18930246-18951311 GCA_035041135.1 Platyrinchus mystaceus
GGATTTACAATCGCTTAGAGGAGGAGTTTGGGTCTTGCCTCATAACTCATCCTCGGCAATACTCTTGTGTCTCATTTAAACTGAGACAACTTCATAAGGTGTCATCAATATAAAGCATATGGAATAAAAGACTAAGCATATATCAGCACTGAATTAAAGAAGGGAAAAGTGCGCTTTCAAATATTTCTGCTTTGACATTCACACCTAACAGCCAATTAGCCTGTAAAGAAGTGGGTTTACACTTTTACAGACTCTATGGTTTCCTTCAAAAATTGACTGATGATTTCATTTACTATTACTATTATTGATGTTGTTGTTATTGTTATAATTTTTAAAACTATGTTCATAGGCCAGAAGTGTCTTTCTTCATGGAAACCAATTTAAGAAAAAAAAAAAGCCAAGCAAGCAGACCATTAAAATCCAAAACTCTGACATAAAAATGTAATAGCGATTTTAGTTAAATCAATTGAGTTGAGTTTAATTTTTGGTTGTTCCTTAATTTAATACATAATTACAGTTATAAATACTCCTTCTCAGGAAATATTTGGTGCACACATGCAAGCCAACAGATCTTGTAAACTTGGAAGTGGCATATTTTTGTGTTTGTGCTTTAAATTTTTCTTGTAGGTCATTTGAAGGGTCCATAGCTGATAAAAATATAATATCTATTTTAAATAAATAAATAAATAACTGTTGATTTATCTAATAGGTGTTATCAGGTGGACTTCATTAATCAATACCATCTCTTTCAATTAAGCAAATAGTGTATTCTTAAATGGGACCTGATGTTTTACAACATACTCAGATACTGCATGTGGGAAGTTACATATTTATAAAAGAAAACAGTGGTTCTATCTACTTTTTCTTGTTTCAGAAATTGTTTTGGGAATCAGCTCTGGTTTTGACAACGGATGCACAGCAGCTGGAACAGCAGTGGATCCAGGCCCTTTACATACAATACCTACAAACAATGCAGGTGATTTAGACAGGGATCCATGTAAATATTTGCAATTCCTAAGTTCATGAAAGAAGATTTTAACTGTGATCATTCCTTATTAATTTGTGAATATATTAAATAGCCACTATGCCAAAAGACTCCTTTTGGCAATTACACCTTCCTTTTACTTAGAGCTGGTACACAGGCAGAAGCCTCAGTTTGAAATAAGCATAACACTAATAACTCAGAAGATATATAGGCAAAGGGAAATATATAAAAGCTGGAAATTAGCCTTTTACAGGGAAATAAGAAAAGCTTTGTGGAACTAAAAGGAAAGGCATGCAGCACCCGCATATTCAAGCAGGTGTCAGCTATTTATTAGTGACTCACAGGATTGTGGTTTCTACACTGAACTTTCATTAGATTTATCTGTAAAAGCATCCACAGTAACACTAATTATTCTGTGCAATGAAGCAGACTTCTCTGCTGTGATAAGAGACATGCCACTGTATCCTTCTCTATATTTAAATACCTTGTGCATATAGCAGTTCAGAAGACCAAAGGTTTCAGAGTGAGACATTAGGCAAAATTTCTTTACCAAAATGTTGGCCAAGCACTGGAACAGGATTGCCCGGGAAATTGGTTGAATCACCAGATCTGAAGGTATTTAAAAATTGCGCAGATGTGGCGCTTAGGGACACGGTTCAGTGCTGGACTTGGCAGTGCTTGGTTAACAGTTGGGACTTGATGATCTTAGAGATCTTTTCCAACCTAAATGATTCTATGATTTACAATAGGAAGTTAGCCACAGAAGCCCCAGCATATTCTAATATTGTTATGGAATGCAAAGGCTGTGGACAGCGACCTGTAACATAGATCAGCTGGACTGAGACTGAGCATTTAAAAGCTTATTCTTACTCAAACCTATCTCCTTGAAATTTCAGAACAAAAGTAGTTACTCACATTCGTTCTGGCTTCTTCACTGATAAGAAGTTTTCAGGACAGAAAATTCCTGCTCTTTATGAAGCTTTGTATAACAGACTTGTGCAGGTCAAATTAATCAAAGCAAGTGGAATAAGATTGCTTAGAGGGATTTCTCTGTGTGGATGTCATTCATCAAGGAAAAACAAAAGCTAAACCATGAGTCAGCCCTGAAGGATGCTGAAAAAAAAGAGTTTCCCCACAGCCGGATTTGCATTTCTATCCCCTAAACAAGGCTTTTTCTAAAGGATGCAGTATGATTTCTCAGCCTTTTTGATGACCAAAGAAGATATAAGAAATAACAATAAGCTGGAAAGGCAGCTGAGTTTCCCAAGGCACTGCAAAAATCATGTAATTTTTGGCATTTAGAGAGATGAGCAAACTTGTTTAAAAACATACATATATTAAGGTTGTTTTGCAGATGACCAGTTCTCAATTCCGTTTGAGTAACCATGCCAGTGACATTCTCAGCTAGTTGGATTAAAGCCTTTGAAAATGTACCTCACTGAAAGACAGACTGTGCCTTGCAAGTGCAGGAACCACATTGTAAACAGAACATTCAGTATTTCCACTGTCCCCCGTGTTCTTCTCACACTGGAAGATAGAAGGTTTTTGATCCTTCCTCTTGAGACCTATAACAGAGATAGGCCAATGCAATTCCTACAATAAAGAAATTATAAAATAAGACAAAAGCTAAACGCAAACAAAAGGTACAATTGGTTAAAAATTTCTTCACAATCTCCTCTGTAACAAATGAAGGAAACACAGCAGCAGAAACAGAATATTTTTCTGGGGGTGGTATCAGTGAGACTAGTCCTTAGACCATTTACTCAAGTCCTGAGAAGCGCTGAAATAAAAACAAAACCCTGAAATGCATTCAGCACATTGCAGAGAATTTGGCTACTGGCAACAAAATAAAAAATTTAAACAAATAAAATAAAAATAAGACAGAAATCAGGCTTACTCCGACTCTCCAGTAAGAGAACTTATTGATTGTTCTGAACCACTCATTGACGATTCAGAAGTTAAACTCCCTCCTGAGCATGTTTGCTCACTTGCCTTGATGGAACATTCCCAAATGGCTGCCTGGAGCTACTTGCCCAAGTCCTTCTAGTCATAATAACAACAATCAGACTCCTCTCTTTCTAAAGATGGAGCATACACTTTTCAAATGTTCACTGAATGCTGTTGCTCCTTCCCAATGATCTCCTCTGTGTTTCATCATCCCTTTCCCCTGGGATATTTCAAGTCCCAAAGCCAATCCTTCTGTCTTGCTGAAAGTGCTGTTACTGCTCAGGTAGACAGAAAACTCCATTTGACAATACACTGTACACTGAGTTCTTTCAGTTGCTGTAAAACACAAATGGTGATCTCTTACTGTAAATGTGATAGAGAATAACTGAAGTCATCAATACTTCACATACTGAAGCTGCATACTTTCAACAAAGCTGGCTGAGGATGGCAATGTCATAGGAAAAACTGATTGCACAGTTGTGTTTCTGCGGCAATTTAAAGATACAAGAGAATCCACTTGTTACTTTTAACACTCCTCAAAATTCTACCAACTGTGCAAACAATATGTCTAATGGCACTAGAATAGCAGAGCTTGCTTGAAATTAGATATGTGCTCTGAATAAGAATATCATTGGAATGCTTGTAAAAAAAAAAACTCTCCTGAAACTACAAGACATGAAGTATGATATGGCCCCTGCTATCTTCAGTGGAATCAGAGCGCCTGTGAACCCAGGTCCATAACAGTATCAGCTCCCAGGAACCTGAACCCAGCTCATATTTTGCAAGAAGTCACAACCTGTGAGTTAAATCAAAACTGAATATCCAGGAACCCTTACTCTGGTCTTACGATATACTATTACCTGAGAGATAATAGTTCTTGTAATTAGAGCCTGAATGCATAGAGACGCCAGGCTGTAGAGCAACATTCAGTTTCAGTAGGATTGTGACTTGGGTTACATTTCCCTGTGGAAAAGAAGCATTACACATTACTGCAAGTGGAATATTTAGGGCATATATAGATGTAGTGGGATTCTGTGGTTGGGTTTTGGTAGCAGGGGAGGCTACAGGGGTGGCTTCTGTTAGAAGCTTCTGGAAGCTTCCCTGTCCTGTGGAGCCAATGCCAGCCCGCTCCAGGAAGGACTTCCTGTTGCTAGCCAAGGCCAAGCCAATTAGGAGTAATAGTAACACCTCTGTGATAACATATTTAAGAACAGAAGGTTGTGGTGCAGAAAGAATTCCAGCCAGGGAAGAGCAGAGTGAGACCATGGCAACAATGTAGACACCAAGGTCAGTGCAGAAGGAGGGGCAGGAGGTGCTCCAGACGCCGGAGCTGTGGCCCCTGCAGCCCGTGGTGCAGACCATGGTGGGGCAGCTGTGCCCCTGCAGCCCATGGAGGACCATCGGGGTGCAGAGACCCACCTGCAGCCCATGGAGGAGCCCATGCTGGAGCAGGAAGATGCATGAAGGAGGTTGTGACTCCATGGGAGGCCCAAGATGGAGCAGGGTCCTGCAGCCTGTGGAGAGGGAAGCCCATGCTGGAGCAGGTTTTTCCCAGGTAGGACTTGTAGCCCCTGTGGGGGACCCACGCCAGTACAGCTCATTCATGAAGGACTGCACCCCATGGAGGAGTGACCCATGGGACAGCAGTTTGGGAAGAACTGTTGCCTGTGGGATGGACTCACTGGAGAGGTCCATCAAGGATTGTCTCCCATGGGAGGAACCCCACGGGAGCAGGTGAAGGACTTCTCTCCTAACCAGTGGCAGAAACAACTGACTGTAACCCCCATTCCCCATCCCCCTACACTGCTGGGGTGGAGAAGGGAGAACATGGAAGGAAGGAAGGGTGGGGGGAAGGTGTTTTTAAGATTATTTCTCACTCTTTGGCTCTTATCCTGTTTGTAATAAATTTAAGTAATGTCCCCACTTTGAGTCTGTTTTGCCTGTGAAGGTGATCAGTAAGTGACCTCTCCCAGCTGTTATCTCAACTCATGAATCCTTAGCTATTTTTTTTCTCTCCTCTGTCCAGTCCAGTTGCAGAGGGGGAGTTAGAGAGTGGCTTTAGTGGGTACCTGGCATCTGGCCAGGGTCAACCCACTACAATAGAGCACACATTTACTCTAATAAAGTACAGATAGAGACACCTTTCATTCTTTGGGGCAGGGAAATAGTTGACTATTGGTAAGGGTAAATCTCAGACCATATATATCTTGCAGCACTACAGAGAAATATGGATGATAAATATGAGAAAAATATTCACATGAGTGAGTAGAAAAAGCTAATAAGTAGGATCCCACCTCTTACAAAATTAGAGGGATCTTCCTCCAGCACAACATGAATGCTGTGTGAAATTGCATGGACAATCCAGTTTTCCTGGAATCTGCATCGTTCCCAGAAGAAAACATAAAAGAGCAAGTCACTTAACCACACAAAAGGGTCATGACATTGCAACAACATAAGGGTGAAAATTTCTCTCTACATGGGAGAAGAAACAATGCTCACTTGAAGGCCAGCATCTCAAAGAGTTTCTAATAAGATAGCATATGTTTGCCAACTGTGGCTCAGAAATCCACTTCATTGTCGGACAAATGTTGTTGAGTGAGCTGTGGTCTTATGCTACATACCCCAAGAAGAGAAAAATGGATCCAAGGCATTTCCTAGGTGCTCTACTTTCTCTAAAGACTGTCCTCAAAACCAAGCCTGGGACTACAACAAAGTGAGTAGCACACCCCAACACTACTGTTCAAACAGTTGTTCCATAAAGAACAGAATTCATGGTTTGTAAGTCCAAAGGAAGAGATGAAGGAGGGCCCTAACCATACAAACCTGTTGTACGCGTGCTCTGAAAGGACATGAGGTTTTGTCATTCCTTCCTAGCACAGCTGCTTTTGCATGGAACTATGACTGGGTAAAATTGCAGTATCAGCAGCAGGGACTATTGGCTGTATGTTTTGGAAGGGAACAGCTTAATCGCCTTTGAGCATCAGTAGGAACGTAACTGAATCACAAGCCATAAGAAACTGTCCTAATAAAGCCACTAAGCCCGGGAACAACTGCAGTACTAGAAATGGATAATAAGGTGCTGTGAACTCACTGCTGATGGCAAACATGCTAAGCAAGGAATGCTTCCTAGATCTGTAACACAGATCTCTCAAGGAAAGAAAAGATTGAAAAAAATCACTAAATTGTTACATCGTCCTCTCTGTGCCGGGAGACTCCAGGTCCTTTAGCAAAAGCCTCAGAGTCACAGTTAGAATTTGTCTGGTTAGGCTGATCACAAAAACCCAAGCTGGGGAAAGCTGCACTCTGCTACAAGGTCACTATTTATCTCTAGATGCAGTGAAAGCTGTACCTTATTTAAAGAAAGTCCATGGAGATTTAAGAATCCCAGTAGCACAGACAGAAGTTTCAAAACTTCCGAGAAAACTCTAACATACCTACACCTAGTCAGAGAGTCAAGAAAGCCAGGAATCATGTTTCTCAGAATATACAGCTAGACGCCGTCATTGGAATAGAAATCTGAAAGAACGTAGGTCCCTAGTTTTTCATAAAAGAATCTGTGTTCCCTACAAAGACGTGTCTCTGAGAAGGCACACTCTTGAATCTGGCAACAAACCTGTCTTCTTGAAGTAAAACACACACCGTGAGGTTTTATCCATAGTTTAAAATGCTACGTGTTTCCATTTCTTTCAGGAGCATATCATTGGAACTAACTGTGATCATCCGTGGTGAAAAGCTTTAGCAGGTTAATTATGGGCTCTCTTTCCAACAAGGAATAGATTTGGTTATATTTGGGCTGAATTTTGAAATACTTATCATGTTTCTACAAATATGAAATTCATATTTGCTCATGCTGTGCATTGGATCTCTGTTTGAAAGAGAGAAACAAGAAATATTTATCATAATATGGGCATGTTGTTCCAAACCCGCAAGAAGAACAAAAATATTACTCTAAAATTAAATACACTACCCTAATCAGCAAGCTACTTCAGATTAAGTCTGAGAATAACTGTACTTTCAATCCTCTCCTGGCTTTTCAGTTGTTTAAAAACAAGCATTATCTTTCATGATGTCTGCATTTTTAAACTAAAATTGAGTTTTAAAAATGTAATCAACAGCTAAATATTATTTATCTGAGATGATGTGGAGGAATACTTGCATTTAGGAACTGCCATCATTGTGTCAATAACAGCTGAAAACACTGGAGAACTTGTTTGGCAAGACACAAATCTTTAATCAACATATGAACAGGTTTTTATATATTAATTCATATTGAAAATGGTATTCCCATGTCAGAACCACACAAAGTTCCATGTGGAGTATCACCACATGGAAACCGTCTGCATATAATCCAAGTTACCATTGTTTAGCAACAGCCTGATAAGTTAGAGATCCACTTAGACCTATATAAGAGCTGTTTCTTTTCATCACATCCTGCTTCTGTCGGACTGACTTTTTGACATTAAAAAAAAAATGTAACAAGATTACACAGCACAGCTGGACAGCTCTTCCAGACTTTTAGACAAAGCACTGTGTAAAAGTTATTGTCAAACACACCTGCCCATTCCATTTACTTGTATGACAGTGCACAGCCTTTACAGAGCTCCTACTTTGTAAAGCACCTTGAGACACAAGGCTGTTTTTGACAGCCTGGTTCTGTTTCACGTGAAGTTGATAAGATGATAAAAGTAAAAGCATCTTTTCTTTAAGAAAGGTTTGTAGCTATTAAAGTAGTGAACAAAGACAGTACCTGGTCTGAATTTGCTCAAGATCACATACTGGGAGATAAATAACTACAAGGCACATTTATGTACAAAAGCCCCCATTAGTCTTTGTAGTTTAAAGATTTTGCCTTTTTTTTACCCCACCATTATAATTACTTATCATTCAAAACAGTAAGTATTCCTGCCGATTGTACTTGATCTCTCATCAGTCTGTGATGTGGAAGTGCTGATGATGACATGCCTGCAGGACCTGCTAATGCTGAGTGAGATATTACTTTAAAGCAGCCTGTTCACTCATGTTTGGTTGCTACCAGAAGGTTGTGACCGGCACTCGTGTTTGTTCCCTAAAGGCTTTAGCGAGCATGGGCTATAGTTTTCACAATGACGTTTTACATCTTTCACAACGAGGTTTTACATCTTTCACTCTAGCTCTCTCACAGGTGAACAGCCTTGAAGGAACCAACATGGAAAGTATTTGGGCTTTTGTACTTGCAATACAAGAGGATGCAGATTGAAGGAAGTAAATAATAAGCACCTCCTCCTTATATCACACACACTAATAGTGCAGCTTCAGAGTATTTGAAACATACAAGATATTTGGAGTTAAGCTTATTTGCAAGGATACAGGACCCCTCCACTTCCTAGGGTCAGTTAAACTCTTGTCTCCCACATCCCAGGGAGGATTTTAACTAATTTAAGGTATACTTGAGTGTTGTTCTTAGTCTCTCCTACTGCAGCAGGTCCGCTTGACCTGAAATATCCATCAGTGTAAAGCAGGAAAAAATAGGCAAGACAGCAGAGTTCCTATAGCTTCTCCACAAAAGTTTTAGTATTCAACACAATGACTAACATCACTAGGAAGAGTACTTGAAAGAAATCCACTCTGGAGTAACACACACAATACTGGCTGGTGAACTCTGTTGTGAGATATGGTTTCAACACTTAAATTGCAAAAAAAGTGAATCTGGGTTTCTCACATCTTCAAAAATTACAGTCCAGAATTACTAGGTAGGGAGCTTCTAGAAAAGCGTAATTTTCCTGTCTGGCTGTTTAGTGAATAATGTTTGTCACTTCATGTTTTTACCACAAATTTGCAGAAATACAGCTGTCAAAGCTTGTCTTTTTCTTTAGGACACAATGTTTTAGTTAATTTAGGATTAAATTTGCTGATAATATTGAAAACTAAAATAAACCTCCAAACTATTTTTCCTGTTTTCATTTATAGCTTAAAAATAGGGAGCACACAAGGATTAGGTAATTCAAGTTTTACTTCTATGAAAATATATGCATGAAGATAAATATATGCATGAAGAAAACTGAAGACGTGCATTACAAAAGACTGTCACCTTGCCTTCCTCTCCAGCTCTTCTTGCATCTCTTACTTTGCTGCCTCACAGTTTGGGACAGTTTGGGACCCATTTCATCAGCCACCTTTCCACAAAGACCTATTGACACACTACAGTATCCACACAAGTATTTATCCTGGCCCCAAGCTGCTTCACTTTGATGCCAAAGCTAAAAGAGTAATTTTTCAGCCCATCACAACACTGGAGTGCAGAAGACAGAAGTAATGACTCATTTCTGCTCCCTACCTCACAGTTCTGCTACAGTACTGAGGCAGAAACAGACTCAGAGTGAGTTTAAAATGCAGAAAGCAGGCTTCAGACATACCATAATTTCTCCTTCAGTAAATAGAGGCTGTCCCATCTATTACTCCCAAATTTAAATAGACTTCACAAGAAACAACTGGGTGCCTTGCAATATGCATCCTTGAGGAGCAGATGTGTGAAGGAAAATTTACAGAATATATTTTATTAACATGTGAAAATTTCCTCTTTCATCAATCAATTACCTTCTACAACTTGTTTTTACTTTGAAGAGTGCTCCCTGAAAGGCACCAAAGCAAAGACTCCTCATGATGGGTTGAAATTCAACCTTAGTGTGGTGTGAGACAACAGTGTTTGTCATCAAGATGATCCAGATAAAATCCAGATTATCTTCCAGAATTCCTTTGCCTTCACTGACTGAAGGGAAGACTCTCGCACCTAGATCCCCCCACCATGTGCTGGTATATTGGCCAGCTGGCAAGGAGCATATAAAAACTACTGCTTCTCAGTTCAGGGGAAAATCAATGAAATGGCTTCAGAAACTCTTCTGCCCTCTTACAGCTCCTTCTGCTACGTCAGTGGTGTAGGGATCATACCCACAGACTCACTGAAGGTACCAAGGCCAAGAGATGCAGAGAGGTAGCCTATTTCTTTATCAGCTACTTGGGAACAGAGTGAAGTCAGGCACTGAACTGAGAACAAAAAAACCTCATTTTTCTTATGCTTGTGTCTTACAATTGCTGGCAAGCAACTGAGGAAGAAGCAACTAGATTTAAATATTTTGCGACTTTGGTCATATTTTTACCCATTTCTATGTTTAGTTTTCTAGCGTTTTTTACAAACACAATGAAAAGCTTCATAATTTAACTCCATATTAAGCACCTATATAAGATCGCAGAATGGTTGTTCTATACAATTTTAAGTGTGGATCACTTTAAAGCTAGTTGATTGATAACCATCTTTTTGTTCTGTATAGGAGTCAGAGATACCTGTAGCTTTTGTACTCTAAAATGCAATATTATCTCTAAAATCTGTTCTCCAATCCTACATTTCTTTTTCTCAAGACCGTGAAAAATAGACTACTATCAGGTTTAGTACTTACCATGAGTACTACGAACATTATGTGAAAGTAACAGGTCTAGCCTAGATCTGTGACTTTCATAATTTTATTTCATTGTTCTTGTCTTTGCCAAGTCTCCAAAACAACAAAATTTGACTTAATATAATTCAAATGCTACATGATTAATATAAATTAGCAATGTCTGAGGAAAACAATACAACCAGATAAACATAAAGATGACTCACTCTTGGTGTAATTTCTGTGTCAATGGAAAATACACCAGGTATAAATTTGGCCCCGTGACGCAGAACTTCCAGGAAATATGAAGCTATTGTAACTAGAGATCTCTGCTGACATATGAATTGAAAAGCTAAATAGAAATGAGGCAAATTCAGCATGGGCATAAAAGGAGTGAAGTCAGCTCTATTAATTACCGAACTGAAAGAAAATAAAAGCCTGGATCAAAATAACCTAATGTACAGAGAGAAAAGGATGAAAACATGAGGCAAGAACAACAGCATGATGACAGATTTGAGAAGCAGCACATAGTAAATAGGATGACTAAAATGGAAAGTGTTTTCCATGACATTCAGCACAGAAGACAAATCTTTGACTTCTGAGAAACTCAGTTCAGAGAGTGTTCAATGAACTACATCTTTCAATAAACATCCTTTATGCCCATTAATAACCAGAGTAATAGAGCTTCTGCTAATACCACGCTCATACATAAAATTGTGAAGAGCTGGCTTTTGATCTGATGAAATCAGGGTAAAGGTGATCTGTTCCTACATAATTGGTACTGTCTTTTTCATCACTTCAGAAGGGGCACAAGTACCAGTTTCTCTTGGGAGATGCCCCACACTTCTATTTTAAACTCCCATTAGTGTAAAGTGTAGGTGGTAGAGTAGGGTGCAGAAGAGCAAAGGTCAATATGTATTTTATCACAGGTAAACCTATTGGCACATATTTTTCCTAAATTTGAGAAAACAGTGTCACTATCACCATTAGCTCTACAATCCCAATCTTCTGCCCTGAGGGAGCTATGGGAACATGTTACACTCTCCTCCTTTCCTGCTTGAGTTTTCTGCCTATGGAGAATGAGAGAAGGGGGCCGCTTACAACTTACCCCAATGTAGTTAGACACAGTCAAGACATGCACTTGATGCCCAGAACTGCCTGCAGCAATTATCCATTAATGTGCACAGATTCTACTGTGAAGAGAAGATAATTCAGGCCAGAGAAGAGTGAAGAAACTTTTCTTGCAGTTATTTTTAAGAAACTGGCATATTTTATTACACAATCTAAGGTTGTTCCTAAAGCAGGTAACTTATTAATGGTGTCACCAACTATTCTATAAACCCTTACTTGTCACATGCAAGCTGTGACAAGTCAAACTGTAGATTCTCTTTTCTGATAGTTTATTAAAGACAAGAAATAGATCATTAAAAACTCAGGTTGACAAGTTCTCCAAGAGCAGTGAGGGAAGGTTTAGGCTCACTTCCAGTCATGCTGCATTTTTTTCTCCTGAGAATTAACAAACAAAAAAGAATGGAAGAATGAAGAGGGAAAATAAACCTAGGTGTTCAAATGGCCTCTCTCATCCTCATGCCAAGGTAATTAGGTTATGAGTTGAGAGTTTACCTTTATTAAAATATGAGCCTGTCTTTTTTGCTGAAAGCTGAGTGCATACAAACAATCTCACCAAGCTGTATCCCTAATAAACTACACCAAGTAATCATGAGTATAAGCACAATGTGAAATTCATGACACAAATTAAATTTCCACAAACAAGCAATCCCAAAAACACAACGTAGATGCAGTCTGTCTTCTCCATGTTCTCCAAGATGGGACTTCTTGACCAGTGAGCTTTTTACAGTTGTGTTACATAAAATATTGTCATCAGAGGGAACTATCGCCTTGTGAGAGTCCTGGATCAGACTTATATTTACTAGATTGCAGATTTGCAATCTCAAATTATTAACAGCCTATACATTAATATATTTTGGCCTGTAAAAACTACTCCAAATAGACATATTTGTGGAGAATTTTGGCAATTGTGAATTTATATTTTTCAAATAACTAAAATTGTATTTGCTGTGACTTACTATATAGAGTTGACTTCTCAAATAGCAGACTTTCTAAAAGATAAAGAAAACAGACATATAGAAAAATCTTACTGAAATTTTCATGATGGAAATATTTCCATCTAAAACAATTCTTATTGTTCTTGCTTGGCTTTATTGTCATGATTATCTACCTGTTATGATTGTCTGAACTACAAGAGAGTGTTTAAGAAATACAGTTTATCTCTTGATTGCCCATTATTACAATAACATTACTTAGTTTTTAAAATATTATTAAATAAGGAAAAGAATATATTCTTCTTGTAAGTCAATCCAAAATAGGACATTTTTGTTCAGCAGGAATAGATATTTATGTTATTATCTTGGCTGATTTGTTCTCTGCCTCATGCTTTGCAAGGAAAGCTTGCAAACAGGCAGGGATTCAGTAAAAGCCATTTTCTAAATAAATCAATTAAAGTTAATTATTTCTCTGTGGTAACCACCCTGAAGCATTTTACTCAATGAATCCTACCTAGTTGATGCTTCTTTTTACATGATAAATGATGACCACCTGTCCAAGCAAGGATCAGTAGCACAGCTTCTCTTACAAAGTAAGGCAAGGTCAGAAGTTTATGCATCTATGCTTATGAGTGTGAGATGACAAACAGCACTCTCAATGTAGTACAAGTGCATAATTTTGCATCCCTGACCCAAACTGAAAAATTTGATGCAGGTGGTACTATTTAATGTAGACTTTCAACATTGCCAATTAGATACTTGTAAAAATACAAACTATTAACTTAATCAGCAAAGAATTTAAGAATTGCTCTTCTGAAGACTCCTTTGACAAATATGTCTAACTAAGCAACAAATAATGATCCTTACTATTTAATAATCCCTAAAAATAGCAGCTGGCGAGCAGAGGAGCTGAACAGGAAAACCGAGTTGGGTGGCTGAGTAAGAGATAGACATAAAGTTACAGCCTCAGGATTAAAAAGAGTTAGAGGACCAGTAAAGGCACATGTTATTCACTCAGAAAGGGAAACAGATAGAGGAAAGGATTTTCCCATCAACCTCCCTAACCTTCCTTTCTTTGTCTGCTTTCCCATTATCCCAGGAGAAAAGAGAAGGCAAGGGTTAGAAGAAAAGCTAAGCAGAAGAGAAAGAGGAGAATGTGTTTTTGATTTCTTCCTATCCATGACTGGCAATACCAGAGGAACAGTAATTAAAACAGCAGGTGCAAAGGATCAAAGCAGTCTCGAAGGACCAAGAGGGAGGTGTCAAGGGGATATGGGGGATCACCAGATCCCTCACTATTGATAGGCCTTAAGAAACTCCACAGCAACCCAGTCTGATATGAACGTAGGCTCATACAGGACAATAACAGCAGGTTCACCACTTCTGCTTATTCCAGGAAGTCCTAAAAGCATAGGGATTTTTTTTTTTTACACATAATTGGGAGTATTTTTCCCACATTGATTTAACTTGTGGTTTTCTAAACTTGCTATGTATCTGTGGTCAGAGAAAAATGTCTTACATAATTTGGGTCAAATTCTCAACAGAGAAAAATAAACCCTGATCTTTGCTTTTAATAGAGATGTAGTGTTACCACCTTATGTTTTGGATCTAAGTTAAACCACTTTATTGTTAAGGGCTTGAAGTTATGCACTTCTGTGCCAGAGCTGATACACTGTCCATTGGTCTGATTTACCAATGTAAATCCACACAGCAACATTGCTGCCTCCTTGTATACTCTCTTTTCCATCATCCTAACTCCAACTCACTGTCATTACTAGATATGTTGAAGGCAGTTGGCATGTGCACACAGAGAAAATAATTCTTTCCATTATGTTTCACCCATATCTTAAGCTCAATAATTCTATCTTTCATAACTGGGCTATGCCAATCACAGCTGGAGCAGAAGGAACCGAGAGGATCTGACAAACTATTGCTCTGGTTCTAAACAGCACTGTTCATATAGCTCTGAACCACCAGGGTTTTGGTCTGAGGTCTCCTTGCTTTGATTTACCACATCACATAACCAAGCACCTTTTGTTTGAAATTACTGCACAAACCTACAGCAGAAGGTTAAAATGAAAGAGTCTGCCCTACACTATTTACATCCCTGACATCTAGCAAAGGTTTCTACTGAGCACTTACTCTCTATTAACTCTATCTAGATACAACTGCTACACTACTGTACAGGAGATGCATGAAATGGTCACATTAAATTTAATAACAGAAGCACCTCCTAATTATAAAGCAGTAGCCCTTATCTTCAATATAATTTTATCTCTATAAAAAATAACCATCAGTCTGTGTAATCATTATGAGTAGTGCTGCAGATGAAGTTACACAAAGGGCTATCTTTTCCTGTATCTTAACTAATTTATTTTGCCTACATCTAAGATTTCTAGCTTATTAACTTGCCAACATCTCCTGTGGTTTAGTCATCTAAAGGAATTTATGCCACCCTAGTCACCTCACCATGGAAATCATAACATAGAGAAACTGAGGGAGAAAATTCAAGGAAAATGTGACAAGAAAGAGTAGGGATATTGATAGAAATCGTAAAAATATGAGGATTATTGTCCTTAGAAAGCAGATGAATAAGAGGCTATGGGATTAAAAAAATACCAAGAACGAGAGATTCATTTTCTCTGTGTCAAACCACAGAAGTAAGGATATTCAATCAAAACAGAATATCATCTCACATGATATTTACTCAAACTCTGGAACTGCATTTCCAGATGTCACAAGCTTCAGGACATCAGCAAGCTTGAGAAGGAGATCACATGTTCAGAGGTAGCAGCAGAAAATATGGAACAGAGCTAAAAGCATTTCAGAGGAGACTAATCTTCATATTTCAGGGTGTAGTGAAAAAGTGTCTTAACTTTTCTGAGGTTTCTGAGCTGGCCACTTCCATAGTAAGACTGAACAGCTGATAGGGCCACCTAACTAGGCTGCCATGTTAAATTACTTCCCAGACTAGTCTTCACCTGCAAAGTAGAAATATTTAGACTGATCTAAATTGTCTTTTTCCTGTAGAAATCTATTCAAAATCTACAAATACATTCATTTTTCCATCCCACTGTTATATCTGCCTACTATCCAAACAGTGAGAGATTGCATTTTCCTTCCATTTGAATGCAATAAAAATGATTCGACAGATCAAAATCACATGTGTACACATAGGGAAGGAAGATACCTACTGTCACCTCCTAAAACTGTATTCATAACTTCTGTAGGAACCCGAGAAGAGCTACACGTGCAAGATATGGGACATAAAATGCAGTGCTCTTAGATCCATTTGGTCTGAGTAAATCAGCCCTGTGTTATCATCACAAAGAGCTGGAGGGACATCTAGTGGGCTTGTTGACAATTAGAAGGCCTTTGTGCTATCATTTTACTGCACTGTTCCACATTTGAGGTGTTAATGTTGGTCTTTCCACTAAATGAGTATATGAAATACTAGAACAGTACTAAAATCCCTGTCATGCAAAACAGGCAGCCAGCTATAAAACTGGCTATATAACTATATACTGCCATCAACTCTAGATCTGTAGCCCGATTCTGATATCCAAACCGAGATACAGTTCAAAGCAAATCTACAACCTGCTGGCACTATAAGATCAGAACCACATATTTAAAATACAGACCTGAGGCATTTTAACTATAAATATGTATAGTGCACATTGCTCCAGCCTTCAAAAGATATATATGGTTTAACACCTACAAAAATTTCTTCACAGGTTGCAAGCAAGAGATAATTTTTTTTTTTAAATTTTTTTTTTTTTTTTTAAGAGGAAACTATCTTCCAGCCTTACCCTAATCCTATTGTCTTCAAGAGGAGTAAAGCATTTTGGAAAGCAGAATGAGACATTCAGCAACATGTATTTTATAGAAACTTTATTCTTATTAAAGGTATGAATATTTACTTCCACTGGTTGTGCTCAATAATACACTCAAATATTTCCAAGCTTCTTGGGAATGGAGTTACAAGTGTAAATACATATTTAGGGAATTGGACAGAGCAGAGCTGTAGAATGCTCTGATTCTGGGGAATAACCCTACCAATTTCAAGTATTCTTGAAAAAATCCAGGAAAGGACTATATCTGAGAGTCTAAACATTTTTGGTACCTGAGTCCGACAGATGTGTTCCAAAATAGTTCATCAGCCTAACATCTGTATGTTTAAGAATATTGTTAAATAATTTTGTAATTCCCACAAATTCTAATTTAAGATTCTTGACCTGCAAATGTGTTTCAAACATGGGTAATCAACTTTCTGTTTAAACAAACTCTTAATTAAGAAGCAACTTAGGGAGAATCGGGCAAGAGCCATTTCCACCTTTTCTCTACCTGAGTCTCAGCTTTTCTCTCTCTAGGTTTCCCTCTATAGCTCTCTACAGTTGAAAACACAGAAAAGTCCTACAAACAGTGAATTTCACTAACATTTTCAGCTTTTTAAATTTGTAATTATTTCATTCTATGGTCTGTTTGACTCATGGTAAGTGGTCCAATACCAAACTAGGCCAATTAAAAAAAAAAAATTAGAACAGAAATTGGTTCTGTTGAAGAAGCTAATAGCTGAAAGGAAAAGGCCAAATTTTCAGACATAAAGGTCTTAATTTATTGAGCCATGCAAAGATGGACTAAAATACAGCTCTTGAAAAGCATTAAATTCTCAGGGCAATGGAAACAATAACTATGAATAAATTAATTAATTAATTAATGAAGAGACAATGAAGACAATGAAGAGCCTACAGGTACAACCAGGAATGTCTGGAAACCAAATTGTCATCCATTTGAGTTCTCAGATCTGTCACATGTTTCCATCTGCATGTTTTGTTCAGGCAGCCTGTGAGGACTTCAGGAATCTGAGTCAAACTCATGATCATTCAGTTGCAACTCAAGTCACTCTGACAAAGGTGGGATTCAGTAGATCCTGCTTTTTCATAGACTTCATCCCAATTGGTGTGCCTCAGATCTGTTGTGAGCGGTTTGCTCAACAACCACACCCATATTTCAGTCTGGATTATAAAACAGAAATACAGCAATCCTACACTGAATAATAAAAAAGCTCTAAAAGAGCCTGCCTAAGTTATAGTTCCTGTTGGGAATCATTCTTTTCTTCCAGTTCTCACAGATATAACTCTGGTGTCTCCCAGGTGTTCATGATGCTGCAGAAAAGAAGGAGAGCTGCCTGCCAAAGATATTATTCTTGTCCTGGTCCTGGTCTGAGCATAAAATTCATGTCACATAGGTGAACTTCCATCTGGCTGTCTGAACTCTGTGCTAGGAAACAAAGTTTGAAGGGCCATAGAGACGGAGCAGTGTCCAACCAGTTTCTAAAGAGATGGCCTATCCTGTCATAACAGCATTATGCCACAAGAAAGAACAGAATATCTTTATCTAAATAATGGTATTTTTTCATCAAATTAGTGACAATGCAATGAAAAGTGCTACTTCTAGGAAGAAATATTTTTTAAACACCTGCACTTTTCACTCCACTTGTGGTCCAAAGTTCTCAGTGTTGACTTTGTAAAAAAAAATCACTAAGGTTGGTCTTAGAAGTTTCTGATCTCACAAGGCACTTTTCTCATTTTCTAGAATCATATATTTTGTCTACAAAGTGATAAGTGATAAAAGCAATATGACAGAAGGTAGACATGCAAACAGGAAAATCACACTTGGAAATTTTGCTACTTTGTTGGTTGTTACATGCAGAATAAATATTTCATACCACAACGTTGGTGTGCTATAAGAATAAAAATTCTGAATTCATTGCACACAAATAGGAGGCTGAGAGCAATTTAATCTTCAAGCAATTGTGGATTCACATTAAAGAAGTTACTTGCCTTGAAGAAAGTGCACTTTTTCTGTTTGAATATGTTCCTTATGAAAAATGCTAATTTCAGATTGTTTTGCCCTACATTAATAAAATGGACATTTATAATCCAAGCACATGTTGCTACACATCCTAATTCACTTAATGCTCTTCACATCCCTTGGTTGATTCAACTTCAGGTGAGCTTTCACTTTTCCTCATTTCCTGCACACCTAGGCAGTGTCTTTGCTCCTCCAAGGTTTAGAGGAATGGCCTGGCCCTCCTTCTATGTTCTTTCATTTTGTTTTTCAGTCAGGAGACCTCATCTACGACTTCTTTTTTTCTGTGGCAGACACTCACCGCAACACTCACATTGGTCACCCACTCATAAACAATCAGCTGGTTCATCATGCATCCCAAGGCTAAGTTCATCCTCAGTGTGTAAATTCTGTCCAAGAAAGCAAAACCTTCAGAAGAGTGGCTTTCTGAAACACAAGTCTGCATAACCCAGAAAAGAAGCATATGCTTCCTGTTGCACTGACACAGGAACATTGCAACTTCTACTGCCACGTGGTTTAATATGGGCCAACATTTTACAGACTATAAGAGCATAAAAAGTATGGTTTCCTAAGTAGACTGCATCAGTCCACAGCAAACACAGATTCTTTGAAATGCAAACACAGATTATTGAGTAAGACACTTTTCTCTCACTGACATTTTGACTAAATTCTCCTTCAAGTTCCTAGATTTGCTCTAATCCAAACATGAAAGTAAAGGTTCTGAAGTGTTTTCATGGTTAGACATAGGAATGGGGAATAACACCAGGATCTGGCCAATGCATTTCCTAATTAAATCATATAGACCATATATATTATAGATCATATATATGCCTTTCAGGACCTCTGAAAGATAGGATCAAAAGTCAAGCCTGTGTATTTACTAGCTTCACAGCATTTATGGAAAAGTTATGATGAGGATTAACAGTTACCCAAAACCTGAAGCTGAGGTTTTTCTTGGATAAGGATCTTACGCTGTGTAGTTTAAGAGATAGGGGCCAATTGCTATATTACAGTTAATTTCAGGGAGCATCCATTTGGATATTTGGACTACAGAAGCAAATTCCTGCACTCTTTATTGCTAGATGTTCTAAATCCAAGTCCATACCTAGAGTTTAAGACTTAGTTTTTATTTCTGTGGCCATCAATATACATAGTTAAAGCAAATTTCTAAAAGGTTGCAGTGAACAAGCCCACATATACTATTTCAATGGTGAAGGTGGCTTATACCTGCCTGAAGATGACAAATAAAACTATTGCTAATCTCCCTTCTGAAAAAGGCAGCCAGCCAAAACACAAGGTTATTCCCAATGGATTTAGAGGCCAGCAAAAAAAAAAAAAATCCCCATCTGAGGCTTGCAATCCTTTTGACTGACTAATAATAGAAGTATTTTGTTTACAAATGCCCTTCCCATCCATCTTCATGTTTTCACCTAACTCAATTCAACAACAAAAGGGGAAAAAAAAACCACCCTCTTATTTGTTTCAGTCTTTAGAACCTAGGGAGCAAGGAAAATCTTCTCATCTACCACTATCTTTTTCTTCTTTACATTTATTTTTAAAAGAGTTTGGCAGTGACCTCTGGAGACCATGCAGTCCAACCTCTCTGCTCAAAGAACGGTCTCCTAGAGCAGGTTCCTGTGGATGGTGTCCAGCTGGGTTTTGAACATCTGCAAGGACAGAGACTTCACAGGCTCTCTCGGCCACATGTACCTGTGTTTGGCTACCCTCACAGTAAAAAAGTTTTCCCTGTGTTTGAACGGGATTTCTCATACTTCAGTTTGCCCCAATTCCCTCCTGTTCTTTCACTGGATACCACTTAGGAGAGCCTGGGTCCATCTTATTTACTGTCCTCAATCAGGTATTTGAACACACTGATAATATCCCCTTGAGCTTTCTCTTCTGCAGTCTAAACAATCCCATGTCTCTCAGCTTCTCTTTGCACATCAGGATTGGCTCTAGTCTTTAATCATCTCAGTGATCCTTTGCAGGACTCACCCCAGTATGTCCATGCCCTTCTTGCCCTGCAGAGCCCTGGCCTGGAGAGAGTACTCCAGCTGTGGTCTCACCAGGGCTGAGTCAAGGAGGGGGAGAAGAACCACCTCCCTCAATCTGCTGATGCTGCTGGCCTGTGAATTCTGGGATGCTGCTGGCCACTCTCGGAAAAGGGTGCATTTCTGTGTAATAATTTTTGTTGTATCCCAGGTCTTGTTGGCAGCACTGCCACCCAGCCTGTCAGCTCCCGGCTGTCTGAGTGCAGGGGGAACCTGCCAGGCCCACAGTGCAGACAAAAAGTCTACCACCAAAGTGTTTTCCCTCTGTCTGTCCAGGGCTTCCCAAGTGTGTTCACATTGCCCTTCCTTACCACCACTGAGGCAGCCCGCTGTGGCTGATAGCCATTGGAAAGCCCCGCATGGAAACTACTTGTTTTTCTCGGGAGTCAGGCCCTGCCGTGACAGACCCCACGGGCAGCCCCTGGGCACTGCCAGACTGTCTTGCAACGTTCGAACGTGCAGGGAACGCTGCTACATCCTTTCACACGGCTCCACTCCGTTTAACAACCCATAGGAAATGTAAATCCCAGCTGAACACCGAGAGGCTTCGGGATACTTTCTGTTCGGGCTTCTTGGCTAATTGATGGTATAGCGTGGGAGGGAGGGCAGACGTTCAGCCGTGCCCCCTCGGCCCCCGCAGCAGTTCACAGAGAGGGACAGCGGGGTGGCGGCGAGGCGCTCCCGGTGCCCCGAGCACGGCGCTGGCCCGGCCCGGCCGGACGGGCCCCCCCCGCCCCCCGCC
>JAWWLV010000045.1:18959252-18984067 GCA_035041135.1 Platyrinchus mystaceus
GATAGAGCACCTATCCTATGAGGAAATTCTGGGAGAATTGGAATAGTTCAGCCTGGAAAAGAGAGTGACCTAATTGCAGCCTTCCAGTACCTGGAGGGGCCTACAAGAAAGACGAGGAGGGATTTTATACAGTAGCATATAGATAGGACAAGGGGGAATGGCTTCAAACTGAAGGAAAGTAG
Source organism: Platyrinchus mystaceus (assembly GCA_035041135.1). Classification (NCBI taxonomy): domain Eukaryota; kingdom Metazoa; phylum Chordata; class Aves; order Passeriformes; family Tyrannidae; genus Platyrinchus; species Platyrinchus mystaceus. Next base: position 18,959,435 of record JAWWLV010000045.1, read on the forward strand.
GTTCAGATTAGATATTAGGAACAAATTCCTTACTGTGAGGGTTGCCCAGAGAAGTTGTGGATATCCCATCCCTGGAAGTCTTCAGGACCAGGCTGGGTGTAGCTCTGGGCAACCTGGTCTAGTGAAAGGTGTCGTGCCCGTGGCAGCAGGTTGGAACTAGATGAGGTCCTTTCCAACCCAAAACATTCTATGTTTCTATGAAGAATCGTTTTTTTCATGCACAGTGGGACCTAGCCCAGTTTCCTGGGCTGGGAGGTGGTGAGGCAGGGCCGCTACCTGCCAGGCCAGGCACAAGTAGATGTTCACATCCGGGAACATCTGTGTTTCCCTGGACTGCTTCAATACCCAACAGCTGCACCTGCAACCTGCCTCCAAAATTTCCAGTGTACTTGTTCATCACCCAAAAAAACTATTAATCCTGGGCCCTCCTACCTCCAGCTCCACTCAGCACCACAGGCAGTGCCACCCACCTATTATCAGCTGCTTCAATGCCTAGTCCCATGCATAGTCCTTTGTCACAGGAATTGGCACAGATTGTGAGCAATCTTTCCTGCATTTCTGTGAGCTCTGGCTCTCAAGGCCAGGCACAAACTATGTAAACAACTTAGATATTCTGGGGCCCTTTCAGGGGAAAAAGTCTGTTCTGGGCTGAAGGTGGAGTTCCAGAGGTGATATTTCGTGGACCCCTGTGAATAACCAATTAGAAGTGTGATACAAATGTAATCAATGCTTTGTACCCAATGATATAAGACTAACCAAACACCAGGGTGAGAAGAAGTGTATAAAAGATGCAATTTGTGTTAATAAAGCGGACATTTTGTGGATCACATTGATTCGAGTAACAATCTGTACCCTGAACCCCTCCGTCGGATACAGTCCTTCACTGCAAATCCCTTACCTGCTGACAGGTCCGTGGTGCTTGTCTGCAAAGCCACACGATTGCCAGCTGCAGAGCCACAGGGCTGCAGAGCCATGAGGAGCTGTGCAGCAAGGCCACCCCAGGACACCCACTGTGCTGGCTGCAGTCACTGCAGTCTGTAGGTTGAGGTCTCCTTTTCGGTCGGTGTGGTGAAGAGGGCGACCACCAGATCGTCTGCACTATTGAAAAGAAATTGCATCTAGGCATTTTTAAAAAGCTCATAAGAAAGGAAAGCAACTGATTTGGATGTAGCTCTGCTGGCATGGGAACAACCATGAGCTGCAGGAAAACGAATATGAGAGGCATATGGCTAAAACCATGTTGTAATATTTGTTCATTACATTGCACAGGTGACAAGCATGCTGACAAATTACTTGTCTTCACTTCTCCCTCATCCCCATAATGTGCATACAGGCAAACATAGTATGGATCCCACAAGACTGTATGTCTGTAAGTCAGTTTTATCACCCTTGAGTCCACATTAGGAAAAAAATGACAGTTTTTTGGTCTTGCCAGATGGCAAAATGTGACCATCTTTCATAGAATCATAGATTCAATATTGGAAAAAATCTGTAAGATCATCGTGTCCAACTGTTAACCCAATATTGCCATGTTATCACTAAATCATGTCTGTGGAAGGGAAAGGAATATAAGTAAACAAGGAATTGGTTATATTGGGCTCCTGGGAAGGAAGAATTTCTATAAATAACCATGTCATGTTGTGAGAAGATGCCAGCTGCAGGAGGCAGCTCCTTACTGGAATTAGCTACAGAAAGAGAGAGAAACAGACCGCGCATATACAGCGTGCCAAAAAAACTATCATCTGCCTGAGGCTAACCCTTAAAAAAGCATTTGGACAGCTTCTGGTGTTGCCAGAAGAGAATGTTCCCAGGGTGACAGACAGGTCATACCCACACTCCAATTCCCAAGCCTGTCCCTGAGCTATAATCCCACGTGCTTCACAGGCCCTTTTATCTATACTACAATACCATTGCATTGTAGGTAGAACTTAAAATCCTGATAACTTGCATGAATATGGCCTTATCCTCTACTCTTATTTCACAGTCCCCTGAGGACTTTTCACTGCCTATATCTGCACAGAAGTTGTAAAGTTCCTTCTGCTGCTGAGCTCTGTTTGCTCCTGCTTGAAAAAGAAGCTCACAAGACTCTTACTCCTTCCTACATAACCCTGTATAACAAATTACAGTAAGAGCCACAGTCATTTATGAAAATACCTACTAGAAATCTTTTTGGTTTAAAGGACTCTTGAACAGAAAAACTGACCAGAAAATACACCCCAAATGAGTTTTTAGATAGGAAAAAAAAATCAATTTTCCCATTCTATACCGGATTGGAAATTTATATTGTAACTGTGATCAACACTATCATGATTTAAAAGCTTGAAATAAATTACAGTCTTTTCCTGTTTAGCATAAGTTTGTCATTGATACTTCAGGTAGATCTAATCAGAGTTGATTTAGTCACAGGTAATTATTTTCCCAAGAAGTCATTACACAGTACATTAGCCAAGGAACGACATTTTAATGCCTACAACTGCATAATTAATTCAGCCTACATGTGAAAGCTGAGAAGTTCACCCAAAAGAGGAAGTGGACATTTCTTATCACCTTTGATTTGCTTACATTCCTGTGGCTTACTGCATATCAGCAATAAATTCCTGCTAAGTATTTCCATAATTCAGATCCCTGTGTCATCACCCAAAAATCTGGTAGGAGCTATCCTGCTAAAGAGCAAATGTCTACAGCAAACGGAGCATATCCAGTCTGTAATTGATAGCTCTCTCAACTTGCATGCTTAATATGCCTCATTAACAGTGAAAATGCTGGTTCATTCCCTCAACACAAAGTGGAGAAGAGTGATGACAAACCACACAGCTTGGAGTATGTACATCATTAGTGTCCTCAGCTGTCCAGATCTCTGAAACCCCTGAAGTTCTACGGAAAAGGAAAGTATTACAGTATCTCCTGACTTCTGCAGCTTAAGAGAAGGAATTCCATGTGTGATTCCCTGGCAAACTCCAAGTTTCTATTTCAAAATCCCACCAGTGTAAAATGCAAGTGGGTAGCCATCAGCTGGACCACTGCAAAGCCTTCCATCTACCTGTCTGTAGAAAACAGACAACTGGAAGGGGCAGTTTCCAACAACAAAATATAGTCTAGATGATACTACACTAAAAGCCTCCTCCTCTCCTTACAGATGTCTCAAATATCCAGGGAGTTGGTGTACCATACCCATGTTGTCCTCCAGAAGTTCCTTATCTTGCTCCCTTCATGGGATAGCATTAACAAAAATAAAATCTGTAGAGGTCTTTAATGTTGGGGGTTTTTTTTAATTTAATGTCATTAACCTTGCCAGCTGCTAACAAAAAAACAGTGACTTAGACCTTCCCAACTGACCTGTGTCCCCCACAGAAGCAGTGATTTTTGTCCAGTTCTACAACAAACAACTTAAGATCATTTAAAGGAGCACAACCTGAGCAGTGCAGTACCTCAGGGAGCCTAGAAAGATCCCAGTCTGCAAAGGCCAGAGTTTGCTTGATGTTATCTATGCAAATTCCAAGGGGTTTTCTCATCTGAAATAACCCAGGCAAAGAAGAGGAAGTCACACTTCCTCACACAACCACGTGGAAGCTGATTGACAATAAAGGCATTTACTGCACTGCAGTAGTTTGTCCCTTTGTCATTCAGTGTTGCTCTGCAGTTCTGTCAGGGGTTCCCAGCACTGGATGGCTTGGTCTTATCACGACAGCCTTACTGGAAACTGTTGATCCTGTTGTTATTCTTCACAGAAAGCATTAATCATTATGACTGCAACACTTTTCAGCAGTGCTTCTCAAGTGGAAATTCCCAACTTTGAATTTAAGAAGATTATTTGTCTAGTTACCTTATAGGAAACAGGGAACAGGCTGTGCTTTTAGAATTATCTGATTTACTTTCCCTGAGTTACTTTCCTCTGAAAATGAAAAAAGGCTGTGTTGTAACTGGAAAGGATAACCAGTTTCATAATGGGTTGTGTGTCAGATGATAACCTTGGTTATTGTCCTTTCTGCACCAAGGCTCAGCTCCCCAGTGTAGCTGCAGCTGTCAGAGCCAAAGAAGTAGCCTAATTACCTGGACACAGCAATCGGCTGTTCTCTGCAGTGGCACCGCCACCATGGCACAGGCATTGATTCTATGAATTTTCCCTCTGAATTCTACGGCATAATTCTATTGCTCATATTACCTTCTTGAAGAAGCACCTGGAATTCACCATAAAGCATCCTCTTATGCAATCGGCTAAAGACAAAAATAAAATTCTGGAATGAGAATTTACATTGAAATGGTTTTCATTTATGGTGAAGCTTCAATTAAAATCAGCCCATGAATTCAGCCTGAAAACAACACAGTTTAAGGACTGGGACAATTTTCAGGGAGGTCTAGAAAAAAAAAATGAGGAAGGAGACAGTGAAAGAGATAAAAAAAGATGACTGATTTCAGCTTTTAGGTTCCTGCCTGATAGTGAAGTGATTCTGAAAGACAACTTTGAATAAATTAAAACTCACCTGAAAGACAAACACTATGATACTTTGCCCCTTTTCCTACACAATGACAGATTATGTCTTTCCACATAAACAGCTGGAGGATGCAAATGACTGAAGTAAAACGGATAACAAATTATTAAAGGAGATAACTGATAAGAAGAAAATGCCAAAACTACTTCTGAAGCCGTTTTCTCAGCACTAGGAATATGTATGGCAAAAATAAACATTTTAATATCTCTGGCAAAATAAAGTGGGAAAGAGAGTGTGTCGTCACGATGCAATAAAACTATATCGTGTCTAAAGGCTTTTTTTTATCTTTTCTAAATGAAAACTAAGACAAAAGAAGGGCTAGAAAGGATGAAGAGATGGAAGTCAATCTTTGGTCTGCATGGCTGGATTCAAGGATGCTATTAACAGATGGAAATAATTATTTGTGCTATAGTGGGAGAAGTATTAATACAAACTAATAAGTAATAACTCTAATTAGGAGTCAGTAGTCACAATCAAGCAATTCCCTCTCCTTAGAAACTATCCCTTATTATGTACATGTGTGGTCCCTGAAGACTTGCCTCTGCAATTCAGACCTCAGTCATTACCTCATAAGAAGGGATAATTTGACAGTATGTATATCCTTTGTATATTGTTTCAAAGAGTACTATATTAGTCATAGGTTGCACACTCCTCTTATGCACATTCCTCTCTTTTATATATAATTTTAACCTTCTACTTTTGTTCCCCTTGCATCTAATTAGAATTGAGATTTTTATATGGAAAAAAAAAGCATTTGAAATTTGCATTCACTTCCCATTCCTGCCCTTGCAAAGTGGAAGGACCTCCTGCAAGGTCTGATGTTGTCACATTAATAAACAAAGTCAGAAATTAGGAGTGAGAGATCTGTGAGGTAAAAATGGCAGTACTTTCTATTTTGACTGCGATTGCATGTTCAGCTTGGAAGAATGTGTTAGGAGCTCTAGAGCTGAAACAGAAGCATCATGAAAAGGAAACTGCTGAGGATAGATAGAGGTGGATAGGAAGTGGGTGTCTGGTGGATAGGAAGTGGGTGTCTGAAGAGAGTTGAGAAAGAAAAGGGATCTGAGAAAGTTACTTAGATACCTTGTCAGAAAAAAAAAAAAAATAAGCAACTGTGGATTTCAAGCTTTGAAAAAAATTTTATGGCTCTGTGCCCATTTTTACCCCTGAAAGCTACATGTGAAGTAACTCTAGGGAAATCAGAAGACCCATATCTCTGGAAAGTGCCACCAAGCCCTGCAGCCATCATGGCAAAGTCACCACTGCTTTTCATGAGGAAAATAATTCTTAGTAACAAATATCATGAAGCAACACAATATAATGGATTAATCTGTAATTGGCTTTCATTTGCTTTTATGGACCCACATTTCCTCTCCTGTGAAGCAGCAGGGAAGTCACTCCCAGAGTAATCCCTCCACCTCAGGATGAACAGCTCTCCTCTGAAATGAGCAGCAGCCAAAAAAGCCTCACTTGAGCCTGCTTCCTGTACGTCATCTGTTCATCGACATTGCATGTGCATGTGTTTGCTTTATGAAATGCATGTTAGAACAGGATGGTAGAGCATTTCATGTACCTATTATATATTGTCTTTTCCAAATAAATGCTTTGGAGATGCTTTCCTGGCACACAGTTCTCTCAGTCTACAAGCTTTGAAGACGCCAAGTTTTGAAGTCTATTTTCAGCACAGATGGCCATAATGGTGCACTCCCCACCTGCCCCAGAGTCACTGTCACCAAAGCTGCAGTGCTGCCTTTGCAGGTATCGTAGCACAGCCATGTGCTCCAGGGCCAGTTCTTGGGCTCTGACTGAGGAATCCCGCTTCTTCCCACGAGTTACTGAGGTTTCCAGACAAAGGCAGCTCAAAGACACGGCAGCGTCGGGGTGCTGGTCATCACAAGTTTGCATTAAATTTCAGTCTCACCAGTCCCCAGAGGGAGTTTCCAGCCTTGTTTATTTTCCTCACTGTGCCTCAACCTTCCTGCTTTGCATTTATTAGTGCACAGTTGGATGGGAGTCCCTCTTCTCCCTTCTCTTTTCTCTCAGACCCAAAAGGTGATTTGTGTAATTTCCAAATTATGGAGACTGGGCAATACAAAAAGCAACTATCAGAGCTCATACACACATAGCATTAACAGTCACCTGGCTTCACCTCCTACTGTGTAAGCTACCAGATAAAATAACTTCCAAACTGTAATACTGTAGTCTTCAGTGTTCCAGTGCACCAAGAGAGGAAAGGCCTCCATTTCTTCTTCTCTTTGTCCTTTTTAAGAGAAAAGAAGCTGAATTGCTGCAGGGGAGTCCTTCTGGGCTTTGAAAAATGGTGTCCAGAAAGTTTTCTAAATTATCTGTCTTGAAAGTCAAAGAGATATATCAAGGATGCCAAGGAATGAATAAACAAATTAATGAAAAAACAAACTAGAAGATAACTAAGTGTCCTGGCTATTGCATGGAGAATTTTGTGGTGCAGTTTCAGAGCAACCATGCAATTGTGGAAGTACATTTCAACACAGGTTGAAATTCCCCCATCAGACTCCCAAATTCAGCAAGAATTTGATTCTAGACCCAACAAGTAGTCTATTCTTTCCCTACCAGTCATTATGGTTTGAAAGCTGTGTTCAGTTTTTTACAATTAATCAAATAAATGCTAAACCTACACAGATGTTAAGAAACTCTTCATAAAAATTATGGCTGACAAGGTGAAGGAGAATGACTAATCCAAAGCAAACACTACTTTGCATAAATTAAGAAATAAATATAGGGAGACATATCATTCACTGCAGAGCACTTCCCCTTCCATGGCTAATTGCGAGTCAATGCAATACCATTCCACAGTTTTCAGTTTTGGCCCCAACTCTGCTACTAACAATCTATCTGAAGGCAGTGATGTCTTGAGTGAGAAAAGAACAGAGGATGAGATAGAGGACATGGAAAAAGTATCTAACAATTAAAGAAGAAATATTGATGTAAATTTTTGCTGCTGTAGATGGAGCACATGTTGGTTTCTCAACTGTTCAACATGCTCGTAAATTATCCATCTACTAATATAAAACATTTGCTGATGTGCCTGAGGTATTCAAGCTCAATATGACAAGTTACAAATGGATTTTGCAACCATGAGCAGCTGATGGTAAAATGGTAGGTGATACTCAATGCTGATAAATAAAGTCATGTGTGGGGTAAAAAACAATCCTAACTTCACATCTAAGGAAAGCACCATTGACACCACCACCAGCATCACTGCTCCTACTATGAACCTTAACTACAGGCAGAGTGTGCTGTCTCACAATGCCTTGGCAGACTCCTGGAAAAAAAGCTACTATAATGAGTAGGTTGCAAAACATTTCTAAAGCTACCTATCTTGCAGAAAAATATTATAGTCCATATATGATACAGCCAGGTACAGCCTGCACTAGAGAGAGGAAGATGAGGACTGTTTTCCCTTAAAATTGACTGTGTAAAGACTGCATGGCTGCCACCATATATACAGCAAGCTACTTACTGTACAAACAGCCTAGTAAAGAGTGAACATCCTTTGTCTGGGTCTTCCCTGCAGATTGTCATAGAGGCATATTAATATTCGTGGAAGTGTTACTAAAAACTGTCTAATACAAAGGAAAGTGCCAGCAGTTCTGGTTTTATGCCTTTTGATTTTGCTTAGTTGAAGGCATATCAATGTCTCTTCTCTCCAGGCTACAAGAAGCAGGGTCTGCACAGAGCATAAAGCTGCATTTTTTTGGTAACGTAGTGCTAAATTCTGATTTAGCCATAACCATTAAGGATTGAGATCTCAGATTTCTAACAGTTCCATGTTGTCAACAGCTCAGTGCTTAGTAGTATTGGTTAAAAACAGACATGTAGTTGTCAGCAGTATTAGGTAAGGAAGAAAGAACATATAAATTCATGAAGCACTTGTATTTTGAATACTGTATACAGTTCAAGTGATTTCCATAGAAAGAAAGATTAAATAGACCTGAATTCCTCAAACTGACAAACAGATCCAGAGAGGATAACGTAGAAGTTGATAAAGCATAAAGAATGTGAGAAAATAAGTACAGAGAAACTGTTCATTGTCCCTTTTGACACAAGAGCTAGAGGACAGCTAGAGCTCACTGAATAGCATAGTGGCTGGTGACAGGTTTAAAGCAGAGACAGATACTTCACATTTCATCTGCTTAAGCTGTGGAGTCCCTTGCCACAAGGAAATAGAAAATTTGAGAAGTTTACATGAGCTCAAAAAAAATACTTAGATAAATTTGTATAAGAAAAACCCTTCCAGAGATATTAGACACACAAAAATAATTCATTCATCTGGTTCGTAAGAAATGTGGATGTGTGTGTTGAAGACGAACTAGATGAAGCTTTGATTTGACTCAGTAGAAACTCTGGTATGTCCTTACACAAAGTAGGGAAGACTGTGGTGACTGGACAGAAATATGAAAAAGATAATGAATGGTTCAGAGACGCTCTGCTCCTGGCTAACTCATCAAGACTGGTTTTGGAGTGTTCTGCAATAGGTAAGGAAAAATGGGATTTACAGAGGAAAAGATTTAACTTTTCCTACCTGTCTGTTATTTCCTACATTTCCTAGACAGTATTTTTTGTTTCTTCCAACTCCTCACCCCCAGTTTTCCCAGATGCCAACCTGCTGGGCTCCAAGAAACAGAGAGAAAATGCAGTGTTGTATGGCTAAATGGGAATGTGTGCCTCTAGCTCCAGCCTCACAATTCTCCCCAGGATGAATTTGATTTGGAAATGGTATAAAGGGAAGCAGCTTGTCTCATCATGTGATGCAACGTGGTTGAAAGAGAAGCATCTTTGTCACAGGACACAGTCCTGGCAACTGAGAAAATGTTGCTACCTCCACAAAATATAAGGACAGCATCCTGCCCTAACTTATATCAGTGGAGACATAAAATTAAGTCTTTAGGGAAACAAGCAAGGATGACAGCAAAAGCAAGGATGCTTATAATGTCCTGACCCAGAGCCCATCAAAATTTGCCTTACGAGAACTTTGATTTGTCATATACATGATTTGTACTCTCTGAACTAAACCTATAATTACCCACATTTCAAAAGCTGTTACATATGTCTCATAGTCTAAAAACTTGCTTTCCACTTACCTGAGAATGAATCACTGTACTTCGCAGAAGAATTAAAAGCTTTTGTGCTTCTGGGAAATGAAACTCAGTATTGTGCACATATTGCCAAGCAAAAATAGTACAAAAGAAAAATGGAATCCATATTTGACTGAGATTTACTACTCATTACTACTGATGACTTACAGATCAGAGGCATACTTCCTCAGGCGGGACAAAGTCTGTTTTCTTCGTGACAATACTAAGTGGACAGTGAGTAATGTTGTTTCTGGCAGGCATAGATTGTTGCTGTCAAATAATGGTTCACAGGGCAGATGATACGCAAGAGAAAGTTCCTTGCAATGTTCATTCTTTGTCTCCATTTTTCTCACATTTCACACACACAAGCAGCACACACCCTTCACAAAAATTCACAACTGTCAGATTAGACACGGGTAATTGTGGTTGTGAACTGTATTACAATGAACATTCTTTACGTGACACTCCCACTTTGCTGGAGTTTTCCATAAATTTGTCTATTACATTTAAAAGCGGTTTCTTTGGAGGCCTTAAGATTTAGAGAAGAGCTGCTACCATGTACGTTGAGTTGTACAGAAATTATCTACAGGAAAGACTTGATACAATGGTTTTTCATTTCTGTTAACGGGAATAAATATATTGGAGTATTTTATGGAGAAAGAGAATGAATCCTTGTGCAAATATAAATCAAATTATCTTGTAGTGCTTGAGCCTTATAAAGTACCAGAAACATAGCTGGTATGTTACATTCTTCAAACACAGTCACTACTTTTCTCCTGTATTCATGACAGAGCATTGCACAATTAGAATCTGAGCTGTAAGATGACTTGCTGAGGACCCAACAAACTGTGAAGTCCTATAGGTAAGAAGTCCGTAGGCACACTGTAAAGGACTCCATTTCACACAAGGAGTTTCTGGGTCAGTTTGCCTCCCACTTACATGACACTGTGCCCCATGAGGAAGGGAACAAGATAGCATAGAACGGTGATGAAGGTGAGAAGCAATCAGGTATGGAAAATGTATGTACTGGATACAGACCAGTACATGCATGGTTACTCTCCACTCATGTTCCCATTTTACCTGGAGGTTCTGAGTGAGGACTTGCTCTGAGCCAGCAATGTGAATCACAGCCAGGCTGGCCGACATCACCTCCCCTTTCCCTCTCCTGCCTCACAGTCCATCTCCTTTGCCCCACCTCCATTCATCCCTACCTCCACTTCTGCATGTCCATGTCATCCTTAACCCTTTATGAGCTCCCTTCTGCAGGCTTGATATACACTGTTTCCTTCTGACTCCATCTCGCTACCTGCGCCCATAGGTGACTCAAAGTACATTGTCCCCATCTTTTATTTAATCATCCTATCTCTGGGCATTCTTTTCCTTTCTTCTTCCAGACATATCCCAAACACACACTCTCATGCCAAGCACAAACCCAGCTTCATAATGCATATCACCAATGTAAGCGAAGCTTGAAAATCTCTGCAGTGTGTGGTGAGCCACTGAGCATGTACTAGAAGCTTTGAAATATATGAGAATAGTGGCCACTGGCTCAAAGGCAAGAGTTTTTTGATTCTATTGGCTACAATATGAAAAGTTGCAAAACCTTACAGCACTCATACGGAGATAGCAATGGGGAACATGATCCCATCCCAAGCTGATTTTGAAAATTGATCTTTATAAGTAGGAACTTACACAGCTTTAAAAGAAGGTGGTTTAGATTTCATTTGTTACAATGTAGTCAATGGCAGGAAATATATCTGACAAATTCCGCCTGTTGAAAGAAGCAGTCTAGAGAAATTATCGTCTGCTTTTCAGTAGATAAGCTGTCCTGGTTTTATTGTATCAGTTACATATTAAGGAATCATTTAGTCCTACATAATATAGAGAGTAGATTAGATCTGTCTGATGGTTCCTAAGAAATCATAATTTCTAAGGCTCTTGTGAATCCAATACAGGAACTGACCTTTGCTCATTTAGTTAAAGCTTTTCAAAAGTGGCACTTAGTGCCACATGAAAGGGTCTATTCCTGCAAAACATGAACCAGTGATACTGACAGTAGCTTGGAGTGGTAGAAAACCAGCAGACGTATGGGAGTAATAGCTCCCACCATTGCTACTGGACTTGTTCCGGTACTGCACTGAACACAGCAGCATTACATGTTTGCATTAAAGGGCTTTCTGGATGAGAGAGAGAAATTGTTTTCTTAATCCAAGAAAGATATTTCTGTGTACTATAAAAAACTTACAAGGGGTATTGAGATACAAAGTCACAATTTTTTGAGGCCAGCTGTTACAGGATATGAGCAAAGGGAATTTACTCATTGCAACTTTTCACAGTAAATTGAAGCAAGCATATCTTTTTCTTTTTGTTAAGCACAAGTGTGTGGTCAAGTTGCAGTATCACGTGACAATTCAGTCTGTCTGCAAGCTAAGGAACTAACAGGAGCAGAACTGTTTCCACTCCTCTAGAGCTGGGCTGCTTCCCTTCTGCTGGCTTATATAGGCTGGATTTAGTAGTCCAGGAAGAGAAGTCAGCGGTAAATTAACCCTACAAAAGTAGTCATTACTTCTCTTCCCATTTATTTATTCAGAGTAGTTTATCAGAAGTCCAGAAGAGAGACGGGTCAGGAACAGAGCCTGTAGAGTACTGGACTAGATCTGCTGTGGCTGTTGTTACGGCTTGGTGAATACACAGCTACTCTAATGAGGGATGTGGGAATTCAAGCATGGCACAATCACTTGGTATCAAGGTATTGCAACTTGGTATCCACTATTGCAAATAAAGACATCTAAAATACTGCAGCAGCACCAGGCTGGTTTCTCACACCAGACTTCGTGTGGGCATGGGAAGAAAGTAAGTAAGTCCCTAAGTAAGTGGAGCAAAACTGCTTTAATTTATCTGTTAACTTTAAATATTAGTTTCAGGTTTCTGCAATGCATTGTGCATAACTAAAAGCCTTTTAAAGAGATTTCTACAAAGCATCTATCAGTGCTTTTGCTATACCTCAGTGATATTCTGAAACATCCTAATATCTCTCAAGAACTGGGACACTGAAGCTCTATGATAATAGTAAGAATGTACATATGAAATGAAAAACAAATAACTGTGAGTTGTCTCAAAATAGGGTGATTGAACTAGGCCCACAATAAGCAAGAAGGGAATTTCCTTCATCAGAAAATTGGAGGCTCTAAAGAATTAGCCAAGTCTATAGGCGACAGATAGGGGATTTTTGCAACTGTTGTTACAACACGTTTACTTATGCATTGGTCAATATTGCAAAACTTTTGCATAGTTTGGATGAGAAAAAGAAAACATTTCAGTGGTCAGCAGAGTGAAATTAATGTTTTAAAAGTTGGGAAAGGTTCTCATACCTTCTTCCTTCACGATTGACCTACTAAAGTTTAAAATGTCTTATGAAAAAAAAAAGATTAAAAAACACCTTTACTTTTGCAGCTGTAATATCACAAGAACAGTATTGTCTGTAAATTCTCTAGAAAATATAGTACTCAAATGGAACTCCTTCTGAATATGTTGCATGCATGGAATGGTCCAGTCACTATTTGGGAGAGCAGGAAGAGGTGGTCTCAGGGGAAGTAGGAATTCTGTAACTGGAAGAGACAGTGTTTGCCTGAAGTAGAGTATTAGAAGGACTCTTATAGATCTGCTTGAGAGTCAAACACAAAACCTACCAGCAATTTTCTCACTGCATAAATGCAAACAAGCAGACCTGAGCCAAAGTTTGAAAATACTATTAAGGATTATTTACAAATGTTGCCATAAGCATGAATATTGTAATGGTAAGCATCTAGGTGAAGTTCCCTTTAAAACAAGTATCCAAGCAGAATGAAATATGCCTGGAAACTACCTGTCTCTGCACTGGCCATCGTGGGAGGCTAGACCTTTGAATGAATACTACTTTCATAGTTAATTTAAGTGACATGTCTGCTATGTCCACCATTCAAGCTTTCCAGTAAAACAGCACCAAAATGATGAGGACCTTGCCTGGTCACATTCTCTTTGGTATTTCCATGACTGCAGCCAACAAGAGAAGATATACTTCAACAGTTTCAGTGTCTGTGCAGCTGAAACAGGACCTTCTCACTGAAAGCTCCTATCGTAGTATAGCTACTGTTACCTCATATGAGCTTGTCATTGGAGGTGGTGTTTTGCTTTAGCCTTAGATACACCTGTATCATTTTAATTCATTTTCAGTCTGAGGACATATTCATAAAGTTGATCTTAAGATATTGCTGCAATAAAAATCCACTGTACAAATCAACCTTGCCTGCAGAAAAGACATTTCCGCTGGAGGAAAGTGAAGAGAGTAATATTATTATGCTCTCTCAGTTGAATGGCCGAGTGTCTTGTTTCTGGCTGCAGTCTGGAAGGTATTAAATGAAAATCAGATGTCTGGATAGATCAGTACTTCAACTTCACAGCCAAAGAAAGTAACTAAGTCCTTTAGGAAAGCTGCCCTGCCACCTCTGCTGTATTGGGTCTGACCGAGCTGGAGTTCATCTCCCCATAGCAGCCCTCACAGTGCTGTGCTTTACCCTGGTAGCCAGAAGGCTGTTGATAACACACCAGTGTTTTGGCTGCTGCTGAGCAGGGCAGCACAGCGTCAGCACTGTAGTGTTCTTTTCTCAATCGAGGGCAAGATCCTGGGAGGGGACCCAAGTAGGCCAGCTGACCCAAACTGACCAAAGGGGTATTCCATACCATATGATGGCAGCTCAGATATAAAAGCTAAGGAAAGGAGCAGAAAAGGGAGCATTCATTGTCTCCAAGGGCTGCCTGCTGAGGAACCGTCACGCGTGCTGAAGCACTGTTTCTGGGGAGTGGCCAACCATTGCTGCTCATGAGAAGTAGAGAATAAACCCTGCTGTCTTTCACCTTGCTTACATGTGAGCAAGCTTATACTTTGCTTTCACTTTAAAAAAACTGCCTTACCCCAACCCATGAGTTGTTTTCCACCTTACTCTCTCCCCTGTCCAACTGGGAAGGGGAGCATCCAGCCAAGGTCAACCCACCACATCTGCTTATGGAGCTGTAGCGCTGCATGGAGTGAGAATATATCTAATAGATTTGCAGTCTAAACACTGAAGCTTTGATATCAAAGGAGTAGGCAGAACTTGTTCACTCCAAGACACCTCAAAAAGTCTTGTGTTTCAACACAGTGGATGTCTCATATTATACTCCCGTAAATCACTCTTCGAATGTCTTGAAACAAAACAAAACACAACATAACACATTTAGATGGAAAATATTTTTTATTGATCAACTTCTTGTTCCAGACCCTCATTCTCCACCCATATTCCTGACCTTACATGATCAATTCCACATGATTTCAGGATATGCTATTAATCATTTTTTAGTTGACTTTATTCCCTTGTTACACAACAGGAAGTATGGATGTTTGACAGGACTATTCAGTGGCCAAATGTTTGATAATCAGTGTTTAATATTATTCTGAACAATTGAGTATAAATACTCATATAATGGGAGAAAAATATTCCAGTTCTTTCCATTTGACTGTTTCCTTCTAGACTAGGTTTCCACAAGACAATTTTAAATAACTATCAAACCAAAGACATGTACCATCTCAGACAAATATGAAAGTTATCTCCAAGTCAAACACAAATACAAGCACAGAAAGCAGTTGGTACATATATTTAAGGAATATAGTCTGTCATGGTGAGATCATCAAAATGGCATCAGAGAACAAAGGAAATTACAAAGAAGAATAATGTAAAAAAGATGAGAAAACTTCCTCCATTCTTCATTTCTCAAAAACTTCTGCATATGGTTAAAAATTAAGGTTACAAATAAGAGAATCTGGAATACTTGTTCTATAGGTACACAAAGTACTATGAAAGTACTCATTTATAGAATATTTTATATAACATACTACTTTAGATGGGAAATGTAAACTTGATTCACCAAGTGATCTAAGACATTCTTTGTTTTGAAATACCGGGAAATAAGGAATCATAATCTTCTTTTGGTCATCTTAGGATAGGCTCAACTTGTTAAATTCTTCACTCATGAGAATAATCTCACAGTAACTAGCAGAAACTGCTAACATGAGAGACGACCAGTTAGACAAGATTTGCAAGTTGCACCAAAATACAACTTGATGTTGAGAAGATACTGAGGATCTCGAAAGCATGTTAAATTCAATGCAAGGACTGCAAACTCTTCATCCTAGGGGAAAAACAGAAAAGGAAAGAAGATTGCTTGGGGGGGGGTCTCCAAAGTGTGAAAAAGTTCATTGCATTCATATTTAGTTGAATTAAATAACAAATCTAACCATTTGTCTCCAGCTTGTGGACTTGACTGTCACATTTCAAACAGTGCTCAGAAGAAATGAAGAAAACCAAGCTACTTTATTCTGAATGGTATCTTCTGACAAGGGAAAAGCCAAAGACTGCCTCAAAACAAGCCCCTTCTCAACCACATGATTTGTGTAGATTTTGCAAGTCTGCATCTCTTCCCCATCTTTGTACAAGGGTTTTTCAGAGCATCTCTACTCTCTCTGGAGTCCTAGGTTGCTCCCACTCTTCTAGGTTGGCTCTGAAAGGCTATGCGTGGGCTGCATTAATTACTGATTTTTCCATAGCCTAGAATAGGTGTTTTGCAAAGGGCTGTGGGAATGACAAGAGGCACTGGAACAGCTGAGCAGACACATATAATGAGAGAGAGCGTGGAGGGAACTGATCTGCCCAAAAACATCAGTGAGAAAGCAGGGGACAGGTGCTAATAATGTGCACGTCATTATCAGCAAATCTGAGCTTGTTCCAAGACTCTTGGAGGTTGTCTTGTTACTTTACAAACTTGTCACTTCCACTGGTTGTCTTCCTTTGTCCTCTCTTTCACAGCAAGGCAGCTACCTCTGATGCCAAACTACACTGCAATCGAGAGAGAGAAGGAGGAGAGAGAGCACAGGAGCAAGGAATGTCTTCAGTGGGGACAAGGAAAAGGGAGAGATAAGAGCCTGATGTTCTTTCCAGCTAATACAAAGTTCACTGAGTTATTGCTTCTGTTCCTGTGGAGGGGCTAATGATATTGTTTCAAGATTAACAACTCTGTCAACTCTCACAGATGTTTTAAACTATACATTGGATGGATACCTGTGTGTCATGGCCTTTCCTGGATTTCCATCACCATACGACTGATTGTGAAAACCTGAAGGAACAAGTTCAAGTGTAGGCTGTCATTTTGTTTTCATTATGATTCATATATTTATTCTCACAGGAACTGATCTGGGTTATTGTTTCGTTCAGAATAAATAAGGGTTGTGGGGTTTTTTTTTTAATAGGCGAAATGCTGTCTCAAAATGCTTAGCTTTATTAAACAGAGTCCAGACAAGTGGTCAAAGGAAACAAAAAATTTAAAAAGGACACAAAGTTTTGCCTCTACATCATTATTAAATGCAAAACAAACAAAAACCCTCATTATTTTCCCATTTTCATCCATTGTAGAGCAAATAAGAGTAAGGCATTCTAATTCCCAAAGTACAGCTACTTATATAAAAGTGCAATCCATTGAAGAATAATGCATTCTACATGCCAGAAAGCTCTCCTTGAAGCTGGGAAGAAAGCACCCTTCATGATGGTTAGCTACACTGTTTGGTTTTTTTTTTATAATAGATACTATCATCACTGCAATCTTTGTTTTCAATAACAAAATACGTTTTAATAACATCATGGCTGTTTTGGATACAGTGACACTTCTTGGTATCTTTAACAGTAGTACTTAACAATGTAAATTTCTATTTTACAGAGATGTATACAGTAAATATTTTCAATATTTCACTATGGCATTATAAGATTATTTGTCATTTGCCTTGACATTTTGTATAACCCATATTGTCACAGATTATGGACAGATCTTAATTTTAATATTCTCTTCACCTTTATGTGAATGGTTTTTCTTAACATTTTACATCCAACTGCAACAGCATCCCAGTGTAACAATTATCACCCTTAGTGATGTCTTTAAGAAAATTTCATCTCCTGATTTTAACAGGCTAGTGCTTAAGAAATAACTTTACTACAGAAAGTAAGCATTTTAAGAATACAAAAGTCCTTACTAGTAACGCTGTTACTGTTACATTCAAAATCTTACATCTGACAAGCAGCTGATGGCTTCTGACAAGTCTTTAAGAATGTAGTAATTAGAGCAATGAGACAGACTGACCTAGTACAGTGTCCCTACCTCAGACACTGACTTGTACCATCTGCCTTAGAGGGAAGTTTTGGGAACCCTGGTCAGCTGGTAGAGATAGATTTATCCACCGACTAATATGGACCACATTCTCCCAAAATCAAATTATGGCAGAATCCATGAACTATGAGGTTTATGTACAACAAACATAGTGATCACATATTACATTTCTGATTTTTTTGGTAAATGCACAGTTTCTTATATACTTTTTCTAAATCTCCACAAATTGTTCATCAGGAAAAAAAAGGTTGATAAAAAGTTCAACATTTAAATCACTGTGTCCAAAGATTTCTTTAGTCAGTTTTCAGTGTTCCACTATTTTCATTTACTATGCAGACCCAGTCTCTCCTACTATAAGGTGTAGGGGAATTCCCAGACTGCCATCTCTGGAGCCTTTTTACATGCTTTTGTCATACTCTTTGCATTTGTCAAATGGAAAATATGAATAATGAAAATTAGTCCAGACTACATAAACCACAACACTGATTATTTAATTGATTCACCCTGAGTGGGCTGATTATGAGTTTTTCAGTGAAGAAACTTGAACTAGCATTATAGAAATGTTTGCACAGGGAACTACATTTAGACTACAGATTTAAGCCCCCTCCTTTTTAGTAACAGGCTTTCAAATCTGAAGCTGTAATTAACTGACAGTTGCTTTTAGACACAGAGAAAATCTGTCATAGGAATTACTGTGTTTATAATGAACTGGGAGGGAGATTGGCTGTTTGTGTGGGTTTGGGGAGAGGTGTTTTTGGCAGTGCTCAGACTGAGCCTTCTCTCTGCTTGACTCCTTTCAGACTTTTTAGTTCTAAATACTCAATCCACTCCTGCGCTCCTCACTGTGAACTCCACAGCCTTATTTTGCTCTGAACTCACTAACTTCTACAATGCCTTACTTTCAGGGCTTGGAGATTTTGGAATATTCTGACTCCGTAGGTGTATCTGAGTGTACCTCAAATCATTATAGTATACTCAGGGCACTTCTGTGAGGAGGCAGTTGCTGCTGTCCCATTTGCAGAGGTGGGGAACTCACAAGCAGTGCTGCAATCACTGCAATGACAGCACTGCGTGCCTACTTGCCAAGGAGTGTTTTTAAATAGTTACCTCATGTACTGACAGAAAGGTAAATATAGGTGTGGCATGGGGAACTTGGCATAGGATGGAAAATTCTCCCAGGAAGCAGAGGCAGCAACCAGCCACACAAGTTGCCCTTGCAGTAGCTAATTAAAAGCTAGTTGAGGTGTATGAGTCCATTGTCTGTAAAGGAAGCTGAGCATATCTAGTTCTCAGGCAGACATCTGCATTTAGTCAAGTGAATCCTACCTCAGTTTCCCAGTGTAAACACACTTCACTTAAGATGCTCTCTTCTACAGAATCAAGATCTAATGCTTCTTTTGTTATCATGCATACTTACCACAGTAGGTATCACAGATTTGCAGTGGCACTGAATAATCTACATCTGTTCTCCAGCCCTTTTAAAAGAAAGAATTGAGGCTTATTCCCCTTTCAGCAGAACTGTTACTAAGCACTTGTGGTGACAAAATGAGATTGCTTTATTAGTTTACTCAAGTGACTGCATTTTAAATCTGGTTTTAAATAAACATGTATGGAGATTGCTGGTCTAGTGCACATTAAGTGAGGTGCAATCACTTTTACCTCTGTAAATGAAAGAACTAATCATATTTTTAGGGGCGGGGAGAACTGTATGCTGACAGATGTCTTATTTACAAAATAAATAATTTATGCAGGAAAATATCAGTCTTACTACCATTTTTGATTTCTCACTAGGGAAAGAACAACAGCTCTCATTACTCAGAAGGCTCTTGCCAGTCTCACTTTCATCTTGACTCTTTCTTCCTAGCAGCAGAAAGTGAAGCTGACAAGGGCCTTCCAGGGCAGCTGCTGGAGCCTCACAGCTCCAGCTGTCAGTCTCTATTCTCCTGGTGTCTGCTGAGAACCATAACTCCAGAGAGGAATAAACCCATCAACTTCATGCTCATCTTCTATGAATGTTGTCTGACTAAAGTTCAGCTATATAAATGGTGTGCAAAAATGTCAGAAATAATTTGCTCAGCCCTACTTTCAGGAGTGCTAATTCTAGCACACTGTGCACTTGCTGTGCTGTTAGTTATATGCCTCACCTTTTCTAATTAATGTCAACTTTTGAAAAATTCATCTATGGTTTACTTGGATCTTTTGATATCTTGGAATTTTTTATTACAAAAAACATTTAAAGACAGAATTAGGAATATCCTGATGATATCCTTTTATCTGCCACTGACAAAGGAGCAAGATCATGGAGAGCAGCTTCTCTGTTAATTAATGTCATCTCAATGATGGTGGTGGCAGCACATCAAGCTATAAATAATGCTCTTTGCCAAATCCATTTGCACAGTAATCAGATTTGTCTGGGGGGAGAAAGCAGAGAGAATACCTGCTGGTTTTCTTTTCTTTTCTTTTCTTTTTAAGGTTTGTTTATTTGTTTATTTTGTACAG
Organism: Platyrinchus mystaceus; assembly: GCA_035041135.1. Taxonomy (NCBI): domain Eukaryota; kingdom Metazoa; phylum Chordata; class Aves; order Passeriformes; family Tyrannidae; genus Platyrinchus; species Platyrinchus mystaceus. Next base: position 18,979,764 of record JAWWLV010000045.1, read on the forward strand.
AGTACCTGGCAAAATCAAGATACTTACCTGAATACAAATTGTTGACCCACACATTTCCTGTGGTATAGTAATTGATAAAGAATCTCCCTAATGAAGAAAAAAAAGAAATTGAAAAATACTATTTTCAATACCATGAGAACATATTGTGTCTCTCCAGCTCTTTGCTTTGTTTGCCAATAATGCTACAGGTTCTACTGTGACAAAAAAAATAATGAAATGTTATTTATTTTCAGAGATAGCCCCAGATCTCAGTGACCATAAGCAGTTCGTCTAGTTTTGCCAAGTACAGTGTGGGAGCACAGGGAGAGGGCTAATGTTCCTACATTTCATGGAGCATCATAAGGTGGACACCCTCCCCAGTGTGGCTGCTCACACCATCTTCACACCATCTTCACACCATCTTCACTTCTTTTCCCTGGTGTACATGAGTTAAAGGAATGACCCTTTCTTTACAGTTCTTCTGTACTTCCCATCCCATTGTATGCAGAGAACAAGTTGAGCCTTAGGGTAAAATTGTCCTAAATTAACTGGTCTGACACTTCACATTTGATTGATTATGGTTTGTCCTCAAAATATGTTAGTTACTCCACCAATAGTTATGAATCCTACATGACTCTCTTCATGTGACAAACTCCTAAAATAACTGGGTGGAAATTAGGTGAATATGTTCTTTTTTGAGCATGACTGAACAAGGATTACTAGGTAGAGAACAAATATTGGTTTCTGGGAACACAGAGATAGGTCTCTATGAAAAACTTTGTGTCTACTGCTCATGGTGTTGAGACAGGAACTGTAGGCAATTTATGTGGGGTCCCACTCTGTCACAGTAGCAGAGGACGTAACAGCTTTGTACCAGAGGGAAGAAAACAGTATTTTTAAATCACAGAATCAAAGAATATGCTGAGTTGGAAGGGACATCAGTGACCTCCATGAAACACACAATTCAATACCTAACTGATTTATTGGTGCTCCACCATTACCCCTTCACGTAGCAATTCACACAGGAGAGTATAAACTCCACAGATTTAATGTGAAATAAGGTGGTTGAAGGGAAGTGTTGTGATATGTTCCCTGAACATAGTGTTGACAACTCTTCTACTGTACAGATCACCATCTCTGCCAGTAATACATCATTTTCCAAGATACCTCTTCCCATTAGGACAGACTCTTGATATCACCACTGATGCCCTCTCTGGTCTGTGTTGATTAGGATATCCGATTTTTCCCAGGCCTTTTCCCATGATGATTCAGTTCTGGGATCTCCTAGAGGAGCAAGTTACCATCTTCCACTTTAGCATGTCCTAAGCTTGAACAGCAAAACTAAGTTGGAAAACTCTGCTTTTAACAGCTGCTCTGTTACATTGAGCACCAGAGGTGCAATAAAAACCTAAACTGATTTATTAGAAAAGAAATTCACCATTCAGTGTCCAGCCCTTCAAGTCTAAGAAGTTTTTATACACAGCTGCCTGGTTCCCAGCTAATCCCTGGTACGTACATGCTGTTCACTAAAAGCATCAGTAGCACTTGAAAAAGTCGCAGTTGCAGTGTTTCCCTACATATAGTGGCAAAGAAATATGAATGGAATATATCTTAAAGAGTGGACAGGTGTAGGAGCTATGGCATGCTTGTGTCTTCTAAAGCACATCTCCCTACAGTGGAGTGAAGACAATGGGCACATTCAGGAGCAACAACTGAAATCACAACATCTGGATTTCTCAAATTTCTCAAAATCCATCATATGACATCTCATATACCAGGACAGGGGATCAGACAGCAGGAGCACTAGGGGTGGACATAAGACTACTGAGGAGCTGGCTGCTGAACCAGCAGGATATCTTTCAGCATGGTGGTCCTACAAGCTACTAGGATCTATCCTGCTAATATTCTCCTGTTTGAAAAATAATGCTATAGCTACCCTTCTGCTCTTTGACGTCACTTTCCAGGTGTGTCTCAGTAGATCACAGGTCGGGCCAACAATGTAACTGGCAGACAGGGTTGAAGGGCAAGGGCAAGTTACAGTGCTGCACTGAAAATGTGTGAAATATAGGTTTAGTTTCAACAGAGGAATGGGGCTCTCATTTCATGACTAGCTGCTGCCTGAATAAGAAATCTCACCCTCCCATAAACTATTCCTGCTCTGTCCCCGCTGCTGGAAGAAGCAGTGTATTCACACAGTCAGTTGGCTCAAAAAGATAATTTGGCTGGACACTTACCTTTTTTGTGTGTTGAGTTTGTTTTGGCAGCTGTGAGATTTAGAGTGGCTCAAGTTCATCATGGATTGATGCCTCAAGTCTTACATTTCATGATGTGAGATTTGCCAGGTCAGCTGTATCAGTGACCCATATATGAAATAGTAAACAGTAACATTTGCTATATGCATAATACAAATACCACACTACAAAAATGACATTAAAAGAATATTAAAGTTCTGCTCAACTTTAACGTTCTTTGATGTGACTCATTTAACTTCAGGATTTTTATTTCTTGTTTCAGTATGAGATGAGGATTAGAACTACATGCTTCTAAAATGTTCCAGTAATTGTTCCAATATGTACATGCATGGGTTTATTAATGCATTCAAGTTACAGAATGATAAATGGAATAATAAATGAATGCAGTTAGATATGTTTAGAAATCTTACAATAGAAATTATATATACGAACCGCAGAGATTGAATGGTGCATCCCAAGAGATTCACATGAGGCCATCTGCGTCCTGTTACACACAAGCACTGAGAACTGTGCTTTGGTTTGGGATGTGAAGAAAACTTGTATTTGCTCTGCAACTGCAGCAGTTCTCATTTTCCAAGCTGATATTAGGGGGAAAAACTTGCTTTTAGATGTACAAGGATCGTATATTCTAAATTTTTACATCTATAATAAAAGCCTTTTCTATTAGTTAAGTGCTATCAAATGATATGCAGGTAATTATTTTGATTCCCACAAGTTACTTTTTATCCTGACAAGCACTTGGTCTACTGGGGATACTTAGAAGTAACAAGCTGTCAAACCTCTTTGACTTAATTTACAACTTACAGTGTTATGAACACATCTCAACAGAGAAGGCTCACATCTAGTGACTGATTAAAATATTTCCCACAATATAATATTATGTAATTTTAAAAATATATGTTTACCTGGAAATTCTCCATGAGCAAATGGACATTTAATCCAAGATCCTCGTTTGGTTGTAAACTGAAAGCAGAGAAATCTGTTAGGAAAACCAAATTTTCCATTTCAATCTGTGGCAAAATATTCAACTAGTGATGATCAGGGCATTCCAGAAAGTTACAGAAGATTAATTCACCACTTCCTGCCCTATGATATCTTCTAACCCTTGACTTAAATTAGGTCCCCTAATTCTTCAGTTGTTGATAGACACGTATAATTTACAGAAAGTTCTGGTTCCACCAACTTAAAAGTAACCTAAAGAAAAAAATAATATGCCTGTATTAACCTTATGTGGCATTTTTTTTCTCAACTAGAATAGTAAAAGCTACGCCAGTAAATGTACTGAGAATTCTGTGTTGATAATTTTATTTTCAAATATTTAATATGGAAAAATGTATACATTAATTTGAATGCATTCTTCAGAGTTTGCATTGATCAAGAACATTTTTTCCTGCTTTTCTTAAGCAGAAAAAACAGAGGGCACAATCTGCCCTGTGTCCTATCTATCCTTGCTGCTGCACTTCCAAACAATCACCTTCTAATCTAATCTTTCACATTTCCTTCATTCTTAGTTGCCATTCATCAGAGCTATGAAATAAAATATTGATCCTAAAGGACATCAACAGCTTTTTTTTTTTTTTCAGAGCTGACAGAAAGAAGGCAGCTAATATATGTTTTACAAAGAAATCCCTTTACCTTCATGCAAAGTCTCGGGTGAGTGTCCACACGAGAATATTTAACCTGCTTGAAGACAGAGCACTCAGTATTAGCTAGTTTCACAAAACCAATTATTCAAAATTTTCATGGTTTGATTACTGAGAAAGGAATTGGTTTGTTTACTTTACAAACATCCCAGGAAATTAATCACACAAAATAGTCAGAAACAACCATTACTATGGATTACTGAATCATTTCCTTTTTATCTGTAACATGTACCATTTTTTACAGTCAGCCTGACCCATTAAAGCTCAATTAATTGATTCCATGGGGGCTCCTGTGCAAAATTCGTATTACACAGTCATCTTGTTTCAGTCCCTTATATGCCACTCATCAACAACTCAGCAGAACATTTAAACATACACCCAAAAATATTCTACCATCAGTTCAGAAATCTTTCAATTTTCCATATCCCTA
>JAWWLV010000045.1:19008467-19023411 GCA_035041135.1 Platyrinchus mystaceus
ACACCAAGTGTCCACCAAAGCTGCTCTGTCACTGCCCTCCACAACTAGACAGGGGAGAGAAAATATAACAAAAGGCTCCTGGATTGAGATAAGGAGAGATCACTCAGCAGTTACGATCACAAGCAAAACAGATTCAGCTTGAGGAAATTAGTTTCATTTATTGCCAATTAAAATCAGAGTAAGATAATGGGAAAATACAAACCAAATCTTAAAACACCTTCCCCTTACTCCCTACCCCCCCTTTCTCCATGGGCTTAACTTCACTCCCAGTTTGTCTGCTTACTTCCCCTCAGTAGCTACAAATGGAGGCTGTGGTCAGTTCATCACATGTTGTCTCTTCTGCTCCTTCCTCCTCAGAGGGAGGACTCCTCATACTCTTCCTCCTTCCCCTGCTCCAGACTAGAGTCTCTCACACAGAAGGCAGAACTCCATTAACTTCTCCAAGGTGAGTCCTTTCCACAGGCTGCAGTTTTTCATTAACTGTTCCAGTGTGGGTCCCTTTTGTTTTTAAGGGGGTGCAGTCCCTCAGGAACAAACTGCTCTAGTGTGGGTTCCCCAGAGAGTTGCAAGTCCTGCCAGCAAACCTGCTCCAGCATGGGCTCCTCTGTCTATGGGTCCATGGGTCCTGCCAGGAGTCTGCCCCAGCACAGAATTTCCACAGGGTCCAACCTCCTTCAGGCATCCACCTGCTCCATCAGGTGATAACAGAAATCTGTTATCTCAGAGGCACTATTAATGATCCTTGTGGGTCCCTTCCAATTCAATATATTCTGTGATCATTGATAGTCCTGACCTTGGCCAGTGGCAGGTCTGGCAGCTTCTCACAGAAGCCACCCCCATAACCTCCCACCCCTGCTACCAAAACTATGCAAACCTATACAAACTTCAGCTTTGCCATGAGAAAAGGGTCACATAATTTCCAAGTAAGGCAATTTCTCTGTGAGGATTTTGCATTTTTACTGGTAGTGAAATAAAGCCAAAGTTTGCAGCCATTTTCAAAATTATTAAGTCAGCCAAATCTAAAAAAGAACTTAGGTACCTGGAACGTAATTTAAGCAAACTGTAGTAATCTCAGCCAAGCACATGATCTACAATACCCAATCAATTGCCACCCAACACTAGAGGCACCTAAGTTTATTAGACACCTCCCTTTCTGATTTCAAAGATCCCTGGATGCATGTAGAACCAGAAACTGAAACTTTGCAAGAGTGGCTTTCAGCAGCTGCTCTACAGAGAGAACATCGAACTCTGGCTCATAACTCAGGTGCCTGGGATCTAGAGAGTGGAGATCAGACTAACCCAGTGCTTAACTTTCCCTTGTCTTAACTTGAGGCAGCACCATGCTGAGCATGCAGGTTTCTCTCACTGCCCTGACAAGTCGCTAATGTTTTCTCACGATCTCCACTGAATCTGTATTTAATAACCTGTAACCATTGGAATGAAGCAGCATCACAAAATGAGTGAGTATTGCACAGACACTATCCTGAAATGTTGGGGGCACAGGGACTTAAAAACAAAAATGAACTTTCTAAGCCCAACTCTGCCAGCATGGATCACAAACTCATACTAAAATTTAGAATAACATAGTACACTTGACAATAATTTCCTATAACAGTTTCAAGACTTCAGAGACCACATGTTAGGGTTGAGATTCCCTTCAAAGCAGGAACATGTTTCTAGTTTTTGTAGCTCCCATTAAAATTATGTTTTTTCCTCTTCTCCTTAAATAGAGGAAAATTTCAATCTAAACAATCCTGGAACTACCCCTGATTATAGCTCTTCCTGCTGAGAAATATTTTTAAATTTTTACTTTGGTTTTATTCTATCCTTAGCTTGTTATGTTATTGTTTGGGGATGTAAGGCCATAAAAATGATCCTGCAGGACATGCTAGATGCCATGGTAGAGTGGTTTCAGATGGCAGTTCTGGGAGGCTACTGTATTCCTACCTGGTGCCACAGTATCAGTTAAGGGTCTGCTTCCATTAAACACAAAGCTAAAGATGCCTGACTGGCTCTAATAGTGTTTGCTTGAGTTACAGAGATATTCTAGCCACAGAAAATGAGGAAAATCTTAGCACATGAAGGTTTTTACAGCTATACTTGAATATATACTGCAGCTACTTGAAAATTTTTGAGAGGATTATTTCCTTATTATTCATACTTGCATTATTATCGTGTCTGAAAGTCTGAATACTTCATCAGAAACCTTATACCAGAATCCCTACATACATGCCTTTCTTCTCCTATCAAGAGCAACAAAAGCCAAAAACACCTTTTCCTGAAAGAACTAGCAGTGTGAGTACATGAAAAATTAAAAAACATTCAAAATTTGCTGTGTAGAAAAGCCCTACTGAAAATATCTATAGTGTGTATTCTAGCTGAAACATTTTCAGTTTGAGATAATTGACAGAGAAGCTAGTTATGAATAAATTTGGAAATGTTTAGGAGAAAATATAAAATACAAAACAAAAAATAATTACTTGAAAAGCCATTACATAATCTATTTCTCAAAATTTTTACTGTTAATAGTAATTGGGGAGGGGAGGGGGAACAAACCATGTCATGATCATATAGTTTGGCTTTATATAATGTAACTTCCTTGTACTGTAGTTGCTAAAGTTAGCACAGTCCTATTAAAGAAGGCAGAGGTCCAAGAGAAAGGCTTCCAAAGAGGCAGGATCCTACCAGCTGCACAACAGTACCATTGTTTCATCTGACCCTCCTGATCACTAGAAGCTGTCCCCAGAAGCAGCAGTAATTCCTGGGCACAGCCTCAGCTTAATAAACCCATCAGTATTCAGTAACTTCATTTTTGCTTCACACTATGTCTCATTTTTAAGGATAGCACTTAGTCACTGAAAATCACCTTTGCCACACATTTGCCTAAAAAGCATATGTGCTTTTTGACCTCTAAGTGGAAGAGAAAATAAAATACAAAGGCAGACTGAATGGTAACACAGATGTGACCATGCACTAAAAATTATTCTATTGTATCATACATAAATATAACATAATGAAAATGAGGGAGAAAAAAATCAAAAGAATACATACTACTGACCAAAACTAATCATGAAGCATCACAATATAATGATAATTGTAAAAATAAATTAAAAAATATAAAAATACAAACTATGACAAATTATAACATAAAGATATCAAAATTTGAAAAGTAATGGAGAAAACTCTTTGCAATAACAGAAGGAAGAACAGCAGGTCAGAGAGATGAGGAAGTGGGAAAAAGATTAAGGAAGTTTGCATATGTAGGGATGAAACAGAAAAACAAAACTGGAGACAGTGAAAAATCTTAACTGCAAAAAATTCTATTTCCTCAGATTCTTTTTTCAAGGGAAGACAATGAATGCAGATCTTGTACTGCACAGTGTTGTTTATGTGATTCACACTCTCCGAAAATATGCAGACAAGTAGAGGCAATTTCAAGACAGTCAGTTTTCCAGAAATGATTGAAATTTACCACACTTATTCAAAGCAACTATGTTGAAACACTTCCTTGCAAGAGAAAGACCCACAGGTAATTTGCAAAGTAAAACTAAAACTCTCTTCATTTTTGCATAGACACTTCCTGAATGAGATTGCAAGTCCCATACAGTTTTCATGGCAAGTCTCATATTTTGCATGCTGCAAGGACAGGACACACTATGAACAAAACAGGGCTTTACCTCTGCTGACTGTTCCAAAGGAATAAGTGAAATATGATTTGAAAGACCATCTATAGATCCCACAAAAGAGAAAAGGATGAATGAATGAAAGCAGAAGTATCTATCTTAGAAAAAACCTCAAGAAAAACCCTCTACATTTCTGTCTCAGGAAGAATGACATTTATCTGAGATGTATGTGAGCTATATTAGTCATATCTGGCCTATATTTTCTTAGTGTGTGCAGAGATCTGTTTAAGTTCCACACACAATTTATTCCAGTGCTCAGCATCACTAGTTAGGGTGACTTTCCAGTTTATTCGTGACCTCAGAAAATTCTGGCCCAGCGAGTTCCTATGGTTGTGAATACAGGGGTAGTGCTGTGAGGTGTATGTATCACATCTGAATATATGTGAATTTACTGGTTCTGAGGTCATTCCTAGCCAAGGAGTTCAGAACTGGTCTGGAACTTCCTCAGCAACACACTGTAGTTTTGGGCATATTTTCTGGTTTGTTTTTTTAAGATGGCAAATAATGTCTTGGTTTTCAAAAAATAGCCAATAAATGTTAACAAAATCAGAAGGGAAAACATGGGGAAAAAAAGTTTTAGAAGGAAATGTATTTTTCTGACAGTGTGAAAACTACCATGAAAAACATCTGTAAAAGGGCAGGTATATGAAACCCAGGGATCTCTTGTTGGGATGATGATAACAAACCATATAGAACTTAAAATGTGAGTTCCTGGTTTGAACAACCACAGAGCCACAACACAACGCATAGGAATTCATGAATCCCAGAAATCAAATGATTTTCAGTCAGAGATAGAAGAAAACTTCTTTTTTAGGTCCAAATTATCTATCTATCTATCTATCTATCTATCTATCTATCTATCTATCTATCTATCTATCTATCTATCTATCTGTCTGTCTGTCTGTCTGTCTGTCTGTCTGTCTGTCTGTCTATCTATCTATCTATCTATCTATCTATCTATCTATCTATCCAGGAGCAAGGCCTAGCTTCTCAATGCTGATTCAAAAAGCGAGGAGATTATCCAAAGCTGTCCCTAGACAGAAGTCTTTTAAACCTCTTTTTGGTCCTTCTCATTTTTGATCATCCCTGGTTCTCAAGGGAGATGATCATGCACAGGCATTCTGGCAGGAGAGAAAGAATGGGACAGTATAAACAGACATGACAACATAACATTGCCAGCTCAAGCAAATGTACAAATTAAGCTCTTCCTAGATCTTAGTGCAAGAATTGCAGATAGGTCACACCACACGGTCTCTTTAAAGTTATTACAGCTCCTAAAAAATCAGTCCTGCCCAGATTTGATCAAATTACAAGTAGCTTTCCAACTGCAAAGCAGTCAGATGGCTGTGGAAAGCACCAACTTCCAAATCTCAATACTTACCATTTAGCTTTGGGTCCAAACAGAGCTGAAGATCCCTAAGATCAGGGCTGAGAGAGATCTGTGACCTAAAATTCACTGCCAATAGTAAAGGTCAGCTGATCCTATCTCCTGCTGAGTTTGCTTTGGTTTTCTTAAATATGTGCCTCCTGCTATGGGTACTGACTACACATAACTTCTGCTGATGTCTCCTGAATCTTCTCACACTGCCTTGTGTTTCAGTTTCAGGACATCTTGTCAGGTCCAGTTCCAACACCTGTTAATATTGTGACCCCAACTTTCATGACTGTTTGTATTCTGTTCTTGCTGTTCCAGTGCCTAGTTTCTTTCCAGGCCTTGTAATCTGAAGAAGAGCGAAATGAGAGAGAAAAAACACAAGAGCTACCATTGTATTTTTTGCTAGTTCTTAATTGCAGAGCTCTCTCCACCTCCACCTCTCTTATAAGAAGTTGCTGTAACAATGACAAACACTGAACAGTTTTTTAAGTCCCTCTTTGTACCTGTCACTGGTTGTTTCCTTTTCAGGAGGTGAGGAAATGGGACAGCACCCAAGCACTAGCATAGGACACAACAGAAAGCTAAGTGTCTCATGTCACTGCCAAGCTCTTTTTGATCCTAAAAGTGAAACACAGTCCAAGAGATAAGCCACCCAAACTTGCTAAACTGCATCTCTCTTAACTACCAACAGAGAAAGCAAGCAGGGATACCTAAGCAAATGCTTTAATATCAACCTAATACAGTGACTCGACATGATTGAGCCCCTTAGACTGTTTTGACTAATGAGTACTTAAATCTTAATTACAGTATTCAAAGCAGTTAATTAAAACACATAATTAAGACACATCACACAGGAAGGTCAGCACTATTTTTTACTTGTGAAAACCAGAGAAAAGAAATTACTTGAGGAGGGCCACAGAAGTGAGTCAATGACAGGCAGGGAAGCAAACCCCAGGCTTTTTATTTAGGGCATGCTCTTGTGGATTGTACTGCATCTCAGCAAATATTAGCAGAGGATATGTTATATATTTTCATGCATCTCCTTCAGCCAGCAGGTATATCAAAGCATACACAAAAAAGTTTGTGTTGAATCATCTTTCTGTGCTGGGACTTTGCACTCTATCTCTCATTCACTCTAAGTAAGACAGTCTCTTTAGACATTTTCCACGTCCAAAATTAGTTTCTCAATCAGATTTTAGAGAACAACTGAATTCTGTCACCTAGATTATCATGTCCATTTTATAGAGGCTTGGGATCACTTTTAAAATATGAATTGCTTAATAATTAAAAAAGAATACCAGTTTACATCAGCTGACTTAGTGGCCTAAGTGCCATACTATATCACTGGTTTTGCAGTGTGTAGTATTCATCAAGAATGGACGAGTCCAGGGCATAAATATCCAGTAAAGAAATACCATATATTTCAATTATAAAGAGCATGAACAAGCAGTAGCTATATCAAGAATTTGCTGCCAATAACCTTTATAATTACAGGGAATTCCTAGATTCGGTTTAGTGTTATCTTTGTTTATCTACAGACTTTGGAAATATTGCTATGTACAGAGGCAGACAATACCAATACTATTTCACAGTGTTCTGGGGAGTGTTTTTGAGATGTAGTGCTCTTGATCTTTACCAGCTGTTCAGTCAAATTTGGCATAAGCCTGTTTCTTTGTGTACAGCCTGCAAACAATGTGGACTGTGAAAGGAGTAGGGCACAAACCCAGTTTCAATTGTAGGCTGGGATTCCCCTATGCTTTTACAGGGAAACTTGGTTGATAACTGTGTTTGCTATTGGGTGGGGCATGGAGACCATGCCCATATAATTTAACCTATGAATACTAGAATATTATATGATCTCTAAAGCCAAGTCATTAAAATATGGAAAGAGAAATAAATCATAATACAGTAAAAGCTTAATTGTTCCTTTGCCATCACTCAACCCACATCTGTATATTTTCATGCTGTTTAGATTTTCATACAACATTGGCATAAACATCCAATATTCTTTCAGTTTTTCCTTTCCTGTACAGAACAGATGTACAGTTTCTAGTACAGTAATGACACCTGGATATTGCCTTATAAAAGGCAATGCAAGGATGTCTTGCTGAATACACATGGTAAACTAAGAATATTCATAAACTTATAATAAGATCCAAAATCCAAACAATTTGTTGCGAAGGTTTTTCAAGTCAGATACCTCAAAACAGTTGTCACTATTTTCCTCTTAAGTACAACCAGTGCTTTACTCTGTTAAGGAGTACCCAAGGAGGTCAAAACTGCTCACAAATATCCAGTGGACACAACCACCTTAAAATCTAGTCTGCCCATCAGGCTCAACAGTTTCAGTTATTTAACCTGCTCAAAACCAAATTAATTGCTTTTTATCCCCCTATTGCTTTATGGACAACCACACAGCCTCAAGTTTGTCTGCAGAAGAGAAATTTACTGTACAAACTTTTGGAAAAACTCCACAAAAAAAAAAATTCTATAATACTCACTTCTAACAATAGCAGCTACAGAAAACTTATGATAGTTTTAAAACTACAAGATCTAAATATAACATTAAGCAAATTGCTGGAAAAAAGTCATCAATTCTTCACTTTGTGATCTCACATGCTATAGGAGAAGTCAGGACACACATATTGCACACAGAATAAGACAAATCGTAACCCCTGGTTAGTGCCCCTATAAAGACCATTGAATTATAAATTATGGAGAAGATTGACTGCACCCTTTTAAAATAACTCATGTAGGAATGGGATTGAGCCCACAAATACTGGTCAGTTATGTAGGAAAATTGAAATTACTTTCAAAGGAAAATGGAGAAGTTTTCTCTAACAAGCTAGTGATGAGACTCTAAAGTTCATGTAGCTAAAGTGCTTTGCTCGATTGAAAATGTTATGCTGGCAGTAATTTATCCTGTTGAGATCATTATTGTTCCCATCGAGAAAACATTTTTGTCTTAAAAAGTCATTAATGCCTTCAAGATTCTGTTGAATACAACTAGCAGAAAAGCACATAGAGAACATGAACTGAATCCTGTCTCTATCACAAAGGATTGATTGATTGATTCCATTATGCTGGAAATAATGTATTTCCTCTGTAAATAAAAAAAAAAATTATACCTTTCTCAGTTATCCAACCTTCAGTACTGGAAAAGGTGTAAGACAGATTCTTGAAGGAAAAGAAAGGCCTCCACTCTGCCAAACCTTGGGGCTGTGTCTATATCTTAGGCAACTAGTGAATCAGTCTTTTAACATACATACCTAAGATATGACAGAGAAAGATACCCTTTAAGGTCCTCAGTGACAAATCCTGTCTCCTAGACTAAAACTCACCAAAAACAGGTTGATACTGATTTTTATGTGCTGAATCTGATAGTCCTACACTCTTTGGAGGGATAAATTAGAATGGTAAATAGTTTTAAACTCTCATTGCAGAAGACCAAGGAGCATAAATTATTTAAAATACATGTGTATTTGCATTCATAAGTATAGTACATAAACATTCTTGAAAAGTGTTCAGATACATCTACAGATTAATCTCTTATGACTATATTTTACTATTCTAAAAAGTTTATGTCAGTGGATAGAGACTGCAGAATTTGAATGCAGGAATAATAACTATAATATAGGAATATTTAAATATGGGGGGGGGTTTCTCAATCTAGTATTTTATAAGCATCTTTATTCCTGCCGTTTTCCTAGGACACATGTATAAAATACAGAATAAATTGCTGTAACATGAACTAACTTAATATCTAGGTAGTACCATCACATTTAGACAATCTTTAGAATGTCTCACTGCTTGTCCTAAACACTGACATCTTCAAGCAGATGTTTGTACAGACAGCCAAATTCTTTCACGCCATCAGTTCCACTTCTCTGTAGCAAGTACACAGTTATCAACCTCCACTAAGACTGAAAGTCAGATTCCCTATTATTTAATACTTTTTTTTTAAATTATCTTTCGGTTTAATCTATGCTTACAATTTCAGAATGCCAAGAGGAGCAAAATATCTCCATACTGCCCCTTTGCGGGGATATTTGGAATTATACAAAATCCAAAGCTAGTAAAGAGATGGTGTGGTTCACACTCTACTTTCATGCACATACAGAAGTCATTAAATTTAATAGTGAAGTCAATTCATCCCACAAAATGAAAAACAGGTTTTATTTTTTTCTCATGCTTATTTCATTTATTCACAGGAATAAATGTCAGTGTTTCATATATTCCTGACATAATGAGCAATTTCTGAAACCTCCCATTCCTCCCTCCACATCTTTTTGTCATCACTGCTGTTGTAAAAACTGACCGTGCAAAGTAATGAATATGAACAAAATAATTTTTTTAAATAAAAAATACAGATTTTAAAAGGTATTAAAAACAGCAGTTGGAAATAATGTAAGATGCATTTTCTTACACTCTTCCTCAATCATCTTTGCCACTTTGGACACTTCATTCAGAATGACAGGAATATAAAGTGAATGTTCAGGGCAAGTGAAATATTTTCCATTTTTGTTTTCTTCCTTTTCCTACAATTATTTTGGCAGCATACAACTACCACATTAATTGATAGTGAATTGGAAAAAGTAAGAGATTACCTGGGAACATGAAAGCCCACATTCTTCAATCCTGGGAATAATGTGAGAATCAGCATTCCAAAACAGAATTATTAGAAGAATCTGAACGTAAATACTGATCATCTTAAATTAAAACCTCAGAAGAAGCCTTCTACACTGACAATTCTCCCTCTCGTGCCAAAACTTTAATATGAACTTTAGCCCCTCCCACAGCACCTCTGAGCTCCTCCCTCTAAAACTTTCCAATGACAGAAAATTGCTAGTTGTGGGAAATATAAAGCATGTTCAACTCATTTCTTATGTTCTGTAGTGAAAATTAGGAAATGTGGATTTCTGACAATCGCAGTAAAACTCTATTCCTTCTGGATCACATCAGCATTAGACCAGTTTTAACCAATTTCCCTTCTGTAAATTCTATATATAAATGGGAATTTTGTTTCTAGAGTGATGTACCAGACAGGTTCACTGGAATTCAAACGCATTCTTGCACCTACTTATTTTCCTGGTTTTCTAACACATTGAATAAAAAGAAAAACAGCTTTTCCAGGGTGGGTGGTTTTGGAAGGCTGGTTTCCTCTTTTTCCTCAGCAGGAAAAACAGATTCTTTTACCACTAAATCTGTGCCTTGAACTTATTTCACTTATTATTTAATTATGTCAATAGAAGCATCCTGTTCAATCTCAAGCTTTTGGATTGTCAAGGCTCTCAGCAAGTATGCATGTTTTTACAACACCACCAGCTCTGAAAGCAGTGTAGGAGTGAGTCACAACACCTCAACACTTTCTAGCATAACAGAATTTCCAAGAATGTCTCTCTGGTTGCTACAATTCATAGTCCCACCATAAAGAACAAGTATTCCAAAAACACACTCTCTGGTTCATACAGACTACGTTACACCCAAGAGGAACAGGGAGTTAGTCCTCCATAGAGAGAGCTTGCCCACAGCTGAGAGATATCTCTCAGTAGGACAGTGCCAGAACTCAGCTAATCAGTGCTCTTGCAAAACCTTTTATATCAGTTACAGTAGGGAACATACAATTAACACCATCTGCTAGGATCTGGCATTACCAATACTTTTCCTAATAACACATAAAATACATGTCTACTCTGCCAATGTATCTACTATACTTGTGTTTTAGATACTCCTGTGAGTCCACTTTGTCAACTTTCCAATAAGGCTTTATTTTTTGAAGATAAGCAGTATCAATAACAGTACTGAACAAAATCTAATTTAATTATTTTGCTTAAAAAAATAACAAATTTTGTTATCTTGTAGAAGCCTGGACAGTAAGAAGTTAATGCATTGCTATGCCTTAAACAGCGATGGCCACTCAAGAAAGCAAGTTAGAACACGATGTGGCTGGAAAGGGGGGCCATGTGGAGGTAGGGCAGCACCTTCCTGGTGCCCACTTCCCTCTTCTGGTCCATGGCAACCGCACAACATAAAGGACAGTGCAAGCACAGAGGTGAGGTCAAGTGGCCTGAACTGTTGACTGAGGGTCAATCCAGTAGAGGGGGATCAAGACCACAAAAGACCCTCAAAGCCCCCCCCGACCCATTACCAGAAAGGTCCAGAAAAACTTTGACCACGGGCATCCATGAATCCTGGGTGCTCCCTTCCGTGTAGGGACATGGCACATCTACACACAAAAATACACTAAATGGAATATCTGCCCAGTCCACTCTCCTGTGACTAAAAGAATCAGTAACAGATGCTTAGGAAAAATAAGTTAAATATCCTACTTCTCTGGATTATTTTAGCCTATATGCTGCCAAGTATATAATACAGAATATCCATTCTCATCTCACCTTTGCCAAAATAGTCACAATTGTATTGTTTTCCAGCATACCTCCCCTATTTTTCCTAAGATAAATAATATATCTCTTCATTTTTACTTTTTTGTAAAATAGGGGTCCTGCACACAATATTCAGGAGTGAGCAGGTCAAGGGTTCTCTAACAAATATCATTTTGTCTTTTCTTATTGCGTCTTTAACAATAAGTCTACGGCAAGCAGGTGAGTTTAGTACACATCACAGCTGGTAGCTTTGCAACTTCAATTTCAATTGCAGTTTATGGGAAACCCTGTAAGATACTGTTTGATTACAGTTTCAGGTATTAGTCTTATTCTTTTGGACTATGTGTTTTAAAATGAAAACTGATAAAATTCCTTCAGCTCAGCCTTTAGTATGTTTCCCTGTACTGAACGCCACTGCAAGCAAGCACACACTGCATTTGTTACTGTGCTATTGGATTCCTTGAGCAAAAGGTGTCCTTTCATATCTCCATTACTAGTCAGCTCCACAGACTTTTTAGAAGGCTTCCTTCTTGTCTTGGGTTAAAAATGGATGGTATTGACCTTTCTCAAAAATATTGTGTTGGGACCTGCAAAAAATGGTCTCTTACAGGTGCCATTTTGGGTGATACTGGATATATGTACTGTTCTGAGTTTTCCCTACATTACTTTTAAAGCAGCTCCTTGTGCCTGGAAAGCTTCTACATTTTCAACTACTCCTTTTAATTTTGTTTTGGGGACTTATTCATTTTATATAGTTCCTTTCTTGCTTATACATTGGCACAGCTTTTTTTTTTGCTTTTTTTTTTTTTTTTATATTCAACTTGAGGCACTACTGAAGAGCAACTTTCTGAGCCACTGCTTGAAAAGGGACCATGGGTTCTATCTCTTCCCATGGGGTCTGTGATTACTTGCTCCAAGCAACAGTCATTTGCAGTGTATACAAGTTTAGTTTTTGCATCACCCTGAGGTAACACTCCTCCAGTTTCCACAAAAATGATTGATGTCACTCACTCAGGAAATTTTATTCTCTTACTATTTCTGGTATTTCTTAGCACTCCTCTGTCACCTTCAAACAAAGTTGTTGGGTAGCACTGCTCTAACAATATACTCCTGAAGCAGTGTTTCAGTCAATCTTTCTGTGTGGACTGAAGGTGTTATTAAGTTCAGCAGGCAACAATCTTATTGTTATTTACTTAACAGTAACCTCTTTTTAAAATCATGTCTAAACTAGTTACTGTTCCTATATAATCTGCATCCTGGAATTACCATGTACACCCATTGTTTTTATTACATCAGATTTTGGAATGCCCGTTAGGCTAAGATTCTCACTAAAAGCTGGGCAGTATAACAGACCCATGCCACGTTTCTTGAAAACTATAATTTATGGAAAAGCATCAATGCATGTGAAATTTATAGGGGCACTAGCTCTTAGGCTTCCTTAGGCTCTTAGGTTCTAATTCTTATTCATAATTCTTAAAAGTAATTTCTTGATAACAGGTTTCTTTTATTCCTTGTTTCTCACCACACCTTACCTATATTTTAATCAACATTTGTCTTATGTTTGACATTTTTATTACTTTGTCCCTCAAGAACAGATGATAGCAAAAGATATACTGTTCTGCTTCTACCAACATTCCCTACATCTTCAGGAAAAAAAACTCTTAAAGAAAACCCTAATAAGAAGGGCCTCCTTTTGCACTTGAGTAATACAGACATTTTGTGCTCTAAAGCTTATTAGAACACTGATCGAGGACACAGAAAAGCCAGAATGTAAAAAGCTAGAATTTCACAGTCAAAGAAGGTTTGAGTCCAATTCTTGCACACTTCAGGATGGTAGTCAGGCTGCTCAGGTTCTTTTTAATAAAATGCAGAGGTAGACCCCAGAGCACAGAGCAAAATCCAGTATTTTCCATTCTCCATTTTCCCTTGGATCAAGCTTGATCTCTCCAGCCTTCTTTGGAGCACAATAGCCACATCCACCCTATATTTTGCAAGAGGATCCTGTGGTGTATCACTACACACTTTCAAATCTCACCAACACAGGCACACATATCATGACAGCTATTTTGAGATGAAGGGCCATGGCCAGCACAGTCCCATAGTTATTCTTTTAACTTCATGTGCAGTTGTATTGCCTGCACCAGGCAACAGTCATCTTGCCTCAGGGCCACTCACATCAACCACAGGACAGCTGTTTATAGCTTAAGAGCTTCCTGTCACGTCGGGCATGTTCTGGAGTGGAGGTGTGTGGGGTGCTACTGTCATCACAACAAAATACTCACAATGATTCAGAACTACTTGAGAACTGCACTTTCCCAGGAGTGTGTCTACATCTCCTGTGCAGAGTGAGCCTGTACAGCAAGTAGACAGGGCAGGGTACCAACAGAGCACATAAGTCCCACAGAGCTGCAAGGCAGGTTGGTGAAAGAGGAGCTACCTAGTGCTTCTCTGTCCAAAGGCAATTGCTCCTTATTTCACCTATGTGATTCAAGGGGACTCGCACTCTCTTTCCCCAACCCATCCTTCTCCTTCAAGAGTGACAAGCATTCATCAATGATGGCAAATGTCACAGTAGGTAACACCTTAGGAGCACCACCTACAACCTGGGTACAACCCACAGACGCTAAAGACTTTATTTTCCTAAGATTAGAGTCATACAATCATAGAATGGTTTGGGCTGGAAGGCAATTTTAAAGACCATCAGTTCCAAATTAGGTTGCTGAAAGTCCTGTGCATTTATTTAAAAAAAAAAAAAAAAAGTATTTTAAAAATATTAAAGAAAATTATTTTAGGCCAGTATAAAATTGTTATTTAAATTATTAAAGAAAAAACTACAAACTTGAGTGTTCAAAAAAAATCTTCCTAAAGGGAAAAAAGAGTAAAATAATCACAATAAAAATAAAGTATATTCACAATTTTCCAACCTTTTTGTAGACAATCTGTGCTTTTATGAACTTAAAGCTCAGAGAAACTGAAGTTATTAACAGATGTGGGGGGTTTGCAATTGAAAATAAATCAATTATTAAATCTATTTACCTTAATTCTCTTTCTAAAAACCTTACTAAGTTGTATTTGCCTGGTTTTGGGGTAGAAAGTAGTTCTTGTGCATTTCTATGGTTTAGCCCTATAGAATAAAAAAATCAGAAGTGAAAATTCAAGCAGCAATAAACAAAAGTAGAACTGAAATTTTTTCATTCATTTTTATGCTAAAGACTACATCTATTTATTTGGCTTAGAGATCTGGAATTTTTCAGATTTGATACAGAACATTTTTACCTGAGGTTGCTGACTACTGTTAGGTAGGGAAGAACATAAACCCTGTGATTAATTACTTTCACAAGATTTTACTTTGTTTATACTGTCTAAAAAAAAAATTACATTTCTCAAATTCAGATGTATACACTTGTTATCATCATGTATTCCCACACCTATATGATAACATTAATAACATTAGAATACAAATAAAGCAACATTAAAAAAAATTCAACACACTAAGTTTACCA
>JAWWLV010000045.1:19023511-19044307 GCA_035041135.1 Platyrinchus mystaceus
GACTTTTTTTCCTAGTGCAGATGAAAATTAGATTACCTAGAAACAGAAAAGTATTTAAAGGCAAGTTCTTCAGAACCAATTTCCCTAATAAGAACTGCAATGCACATAATTTACCTTTTTTTTTTCATCAGACCAAAGCTGAAAGTGCAACTAAGTACTTGAAATACTTTATTCCTTTCATTTCAGAAACATAAAAACACTAATTTTACCTGACTTGGTTTTCTGTTATGGCAACAATATTTTTCAATCATGGCTGCTTAAAGGAATAATGCTAATGAGTAAATTAGCACCCATTCTTACCTAGAAGTGTATTTGGGATTCATATCATTAGGAAGAGTACAGGCTCTTGTCTTCCTCACTTGTTCTTAAATAAGTGAAGATCCCACCTGCTAATAAGTCTTGGTGGCACAAAATAAGATTGAAACACTAAACCCTCCTCAGTGCAAGGAAGCACAACAAGTCACAATAAACAGACCCAATTGCTGCTGTGGAAAACAATGCGGTTTCCAGTTCAATGAAAAGCTCTCAATTTCCCACTTTATATTAAAACCAACTCAGTTATGCTACTAATTGAAAGTGCATTACCGAAACCTTCTGGATTATTTACCACAAGGTCTACTTCATTCTCATGACAATAACTTGATCTTTCTTTTGCTTTGGTTTGTTCAGCAGGGAGGGGATTCCCTTGTACTCCAGGACATGTCCATGAGTATAATTATGGTTTGCCTTTAAAGCCCTAGTGCATCATTACTAGGACAGATTGGACTTTTGAAAGAAATAGATATTTTGTGATTAGATACTTGATCTATGGATCATATTATAAATAGAATAGATATCAAAGTACTGAGTCACGATAAACACAAAACATGGAAGTTCATACCCAAGAGATGCTGCATACGGGGACACCAATAGTTTCTAGAACAGAAAGAACCCCTTAACCATCTGGAAAGTCTGAAATGCAAATTCCTTCTCAAAGCTCAGGTCATCTAAATGTCAGCTGAGCTCAGCTTGGTAGGATTTCAAATTTTACACAGTATTAACATCAGGACCATGAAGAAATAAAAATGAGGCACAGAAAAAAGGAAGCTGCTTCTCACCATGTTCTCCTTCTCTCTAGGAAAAGTCTTTCTTTGAAAAGCATGGACCAGCAAATTACAGTGATATGAGGAAATCTGAAAAGACAGGCAGAGTGGCAACTATCAGGAAAGTAATGCTATGTATCCCTCAAAAAGTGGGAAGTCTAGGATAGGATTTGAAAATGTTGTAAGGAGCAACAACGCTGGCTGAAGATAACAGCCTGTCTGTTGCCCTGTGCTGATGCATCTCAACACTTAAGTTGAACTGAGAGTGTGAAGAAATGTTGTAAAATAAGTAAGAAAGCCAATGCAGCTTTGAAACTCCCCCAGAACAAAAAATGATTTTGCATGATTTGAGTGATTTGGAGTTTTTTTAGGCAGATGAGTTGTCGTGGGTTTGCCAACCAGCCCCCCGCCCCGGGGCTGAAAATAGTTTTGCCGGGTAGATTTCCAGAGCAAAACCAATCAAAAGCTTTAGTGACGCCTCTGCCAATCGCATATTTAAGAAAATGGAAGAGAAGGTTGTGACACAGAAGAGATAAGAGCCACGAGGTGCAGAGAAATTGAGGAGCCGTGTAAGGAGAGGCAGCAGGCCTCTCTCCTCCCCCCCGGCCATGGGCCCGGGGCATGTGTGGCCTTGAAGCCGGCTGCAGAAAGAATTCCAGGCAGAGAAATAATGGCGCCTCCAAGGTCAGAGCTGGCAGCTGGAGGAGAGAGAAGCCCGAAGTGGGGGGAGTTCTTTCTTCCTCCCCCCCGCTCTCTCCCTTCAGCAGGGAAAAGACTGAAAACTAAAATCCCTGCCATCTGTGGAAGATTACAGAGTGAGGAGATTCCCCTGCAGCTCATGAAGGAGTCTACACTGAAGCAGGTGGGTGCACGAGAAAGCTGCGACTCTTGTGGGAGGCCTAAGATGAAACAGAGTCTTGCCAGAGACCTGTGGCCTATGGAGAGAGAGAACCTACATTGGAGCAAGTTGGCTCGGGTAGGACCTGTGATCCTAATGAGGGATCCATGCTCGTGCAGCTGAATTTGGGACCCCACAGGACACAGGGGTGGACTCAAAAGCCATTATCCCCTGTGACACTGTGGGAAGACCATGGCAAAGCAAATGTCTCCTTTGCAATCCCACAAGGCCTGAATCTTAGCCCAGGAGGGGGTAGACCCAGCCCTGAGGTCGACATAGAAGAGAGAGCTGTTGTCCTAGAGATAACAGAAGAAAAACTTTCAAATGCTCAGAATTGTGTGGAAGACCTGTAGCTCTGGAAGTGGAAAAGAGACTGTTTTCTCCTCCTGAACTGATCCGAAGGGGGGAGGGGTATTTTTGTAAATACATAGTACTTTTGCCTAGTTAGAATTGTTGTATATATATAGTTTTTTAGTTTTTTATTTTGCTAGTAATAAATCCTAATATTATTTCCCCCACATCAAATCTCTTTTGTCTGCATAAATCTTCTCTCAACTTATAACAATTGTGTGGGGGGTGAGAAAATTGGCCCATGGCCAACCCACAACATGAGTTTGAAGCATCACAAATGTGCTGGTAGAACTCAGTGTAGTAGCACACAGTATGGAATAGGTTGAAGTTTTAACGCTTTTTGCTTCCCATTTCAATCTTGACTTCAATGTTATATAATGCAGATAAAATCACTCTGATTTTATGTAACTTCTTATATAAATCAGATGTTGGAAAGAACACAAAATAAATACAAAAATTTCAAGATGAGCCATACTGAAATAAATGAGACTCTTTCCATAAACTTCAATGGAAATGGGCAAATGAGCAGCAGAACATGATGAATAATTTAAACCAGAACTTCTGGCAAAGAGTACATATCCTCAGAATTGAGCCTGAGTGAGGCAAGGCCTCTGTCCAGAAAAAACAAGCCCCAGAGTAGTTATTAATCCTGGTCAAATGGCAAGCCGAGGAACAACCAAGAACCTGTCATGATCCCTGCACTGTCAATAGGGTCCAGCAGGAAATACCATGTATATCCTATCCAGACAGAGGTAGGAAACACAGAGGCAGAAGGCACACCATCAGCATCTCCCCTCTGAGGACGCTTCTGGAAACAAGAAAGGTTGGGGCAACCTCTAGCAACTCAGCCCCTGCAGAAGCACTTAGCCTCTTGTAGCTGCTGGAAAGCAGAGCTGGTAATACAGGAAGACATTTCCAAGCTCCTTCTGGATGCCCAAAGTCTGATGGCATAAAGCACAAAATCATGCAATATAAAACAGCAAATCACCCTGTTCAACAGAGTGCTTAAAACAATTATTGTCCCTTTCCAGAACATACAAGTGGTATGAATCCCTGCAAACTCTGGATATCTGGATTTCAGCCTCCATGGTTCACAGTAAACAGCAGAGAAAAGATCAGGGCCTGTTTAAAACTAAACACACTGCCCTTTGTTTGAGAAAATGGCCACTACCAAGCATCTATATAAAATGTGTTTCTTGGATTAGGAACGTGCTGGGTTTGGTTGGGATAGACTTAATTACTTTCATAGCTGCTTGTATGAGGCTCTGATTTGTATTTGTTCTGAATACAGTGTCAATAACACAGGGGTGTTTTTGTTATAGCTGAGCAGTGTTCACACAAAGTCAAGTGCTTCTCACACTACTTGTGCTGGAGGTGCACAAGTAGTAGGGAAGGGACACAGTCAGGACAGTTGACCCCAACTGACCAAAGAGATATTCCAGACCATATAATGTCATGCTCAGTTTATAAAGCTGGGTGAAGAAAAAGGAAGCAGAGCAGGGTAGAATGTTGGGAGTGATGGTTTTTGTCTTCCAAGGAAACCACTACACATGAATGAGGCCCTGCTTTCCTGGGGATGGCTAAACACCGGTCAGTCCATGGAAAGTGGTGAACAAATTACTTGTTTTGCTTTGCTTTACCATTGAACTGTCTTTTTACTCTTTATTTTTTTTTACTCTTAGCTGTTACTTTTCTGATTCTCTCTCCTATCTCATTGTGGAGTGAGCAGATATATGGCACTTAGTTGCTGGCTTGGGTTAAACTACAACAGATTTTAAAAATTGAGCCCGGTAAGGGAAAAATCATTTAAAAAGAAAAATTAGAATCAGCTTTGTTTTTTCTCCAGAAAAAGATTATCTTTATGGGATAGAAAGGAATAAAGAAGCTGTAATTTTTCAACAAATTAAAGAGAAAAGTTGACTAGGAAAAAAATGTTTAAAAAAATACTCTGAGGAAAACACTGGGAAGTGTTATGCAAAGATATTTTATTCCTGCAGACCTCTCCTGTCTTGAAAAGGGAAGTAAGAAAAGCAGTTTTTGCTTATATTTGATGGTTATAACTGGATATTAGCAAAACATTGGTTAGGAAGTAATCAGCCCATGCAAACTCTTTTCATGGGCATTTCTTTCTTCATTGCTTAAAGGTAGCAAGCACGGTTTTCCTTCTGCATGAATTTCATTCATCATAGCCCATTCAGCTCTACCACTTTTACTTCGCTCCTTGGTGGCTTTCCCTACAAATATAGGAGAAGACAAATTACTACTGAAAACAACAAAAAAATATATACCAATATTCAACCGTGTGTCTTTGTTTCTGGCAAGTTGGCCTGCAGTAGCAGAGAGGATCAAAATATGCTCTTAAAACTGCAATTTTCCCCTAAGAAAGTGCTTCACTTTCTTAGCTTTTCCTAGACAAATTGTTCGCTGAGGAAGGATTCATGCATATATGGTGGTGCATCCTCCCTGCCTCCCACTAGGCCGCACTATGATCAGAGAAATGCTTGTTCAGCCTCAGCCTTGACAACACCTGGGCTGAGCTCCTCTGAGCTTATCAGAAACACTGTTTGCAGGACTGAAGTGTTGTCAAGGAGTTCCCTGCTTTTTTAATGAACATCCTTGGAAACTTCTTTTTTTTTGCCTGAATAACAATCCAAGTGGAATAATATTTTTTGTTCTCACACTTTAAAAGTGTGAGAACGAGAAGTGTGGCCAAATTGAAAGGTTATTACAACTGAAGACCAATCTCTTGAGACCCTATAAGCAGCAGTCCAAGAGAGACTTGATGAGCTCTCCTGGGGTGCAGCAGGCTATGACCAGCAATCCCCCTCTGAGTCGGGAGTTAGCAACTTTCACATTCACTATTTCTTGAAGGATCACTGGCTGATGGATCCTGGGCTGACATCTCACTCCTTGAGACTCAATCCTTCACCCGCTGAGGAGAATGCAAAACATTCAAAGTGAGCATTTGATGGAATGCAAGGGTAATTTTTCACAGGTACTGTCAGACACTGAAACAGTTAATGATTTACGCATTCTAGGATTGCCAGGGGAGTTTACCAGGCAGGGAAGAGGCAGTTGGACCCATTCCCCCCCCACCCCTACCCCCACCAGTGCTGCTGAAGGGGTTGGGTCCTGAAAAGGCAGGAAGAGCCGTGTTTACCGTGCCCTTCACATGAACTCTGTATGTCTATAGTCTGGGCTGCTGGAGATATTGGAGGTTCATGGCATGGCCTGTCAAAGCCCATTCCCCTGCCAATCCTGAGAGGCGGGAAAAACCCTTTTACTGTGCCCCTCACAGGAACTGTGCAGGCCCAGGAGACGTTGGAGGCTCGTGGCATGGTCTGAGACACTATCCATGGATATAATAACTCACAACTTCTTTGAGTGTGTGGGCTTCCCTTCCCCACCCACAATGGACCAAGACCACCACTTCAACTAAAAGACATGGAAGCTGCAACTACCAAGTTTCATTGCTGGACCCCATGGGCGCTGACTATATACATTTTTCCACTCTCATCTTTTCTTTCCCTTAGTCTCCCTCACCCTTATCTTGTCTTTCCCTTTCTCTCCCTTATGCATCTTCCCTAAAGGTTATCTTTATACCATATTGCTATAGATGATGGATATAGATGATAACACCCAAAATAGCAACATACCTGTTTACCTTTGAAACAAAACTGTTCTAAAATAAACCCTACATATGTGTGTTTTCAAACACCTATTATTCAGTGTCATTTCACTCTAATCCACCCCAAAGGATTTATTAATAAGAACCTGGGTTACCCCCCCTTACTGGGGCGGGTCACAACAGGTATGTTGCACAGACTCTACGTCTGCGTGCATAAGCTATATCAAACGTGCTAGGGATACTGCTTTCCTAAATTGTTAAGTACTTTAGATTTATAAGTAAGTTACTGTCATAGTATAGTAAATCACAAAAGAATCCTTGTTAAATTAAATGTAGCAAAGTGTTGTTGGAAATTCTAATAGCGTTTGGAATGTATGCAATCACACACACAGTTTAGCCAGAAGGAAAAGGCAATCTGTATCGGGGATGGTGCTTGTTTCAGGGTAGCTATGTTCTGTAAGTTTTAAAGATAGTTAGGAAAATAAATAAATTAAAAGTAATATACCTAAAAATGCATTTTCATATGTGAAAAAAACTCTTTTAATATCAGAAGTATCTCCTGTTATTTGGCTGATTGCTTCTCTGCTATTTTTTTTTGTTGTGGCTGGTACCTATTGTGCCCCAGCACTCAGAAAAAGCCTTTTCCCCTTTAAGTCCAGAAACTGAAGCTTAATGGGAAAGAATATTCTGTTTTCATCTCTCAAATTATAATGTCAATCCACAATCTCGAGTTTCCACATAATAAAGACTTTTATTTATATAAAAGCAATAAGATGCAGAACAACTTTACAACTCCTACAAAAGTGAAGTATAAGCAAAAACATCAATTATGACTTGTACTCATAACTTTACAAAAGCATTTATCAGTCACACTGACTGCATAACTGCAGTTACAACAATCTCTTGCAAATATATGAAGCCTACTACATACTGTAATATTTTACTTTACCATCAGCATAAATCCAAGTGGCTCATGACCTTTTTCTACAGGTATCTTCTAAAGCAACACTAGACTACAGATACCAACAGAAAAGACAGATGTGTTAAAAATATTATCAACATATTTCAAAACTATTAGAAGACATATTATTTACTGTGTTATTCCATGGCTCTTGCTGCTGTAACTATATTGCTATTTAAAAATTGAAAAGTTTTTAAACCTTAACAGTTGATTTACTGTATTGGACTGTGTTGTATTGGCTGCATTTGAAGAATCCAAACTACTGAGCCATCTGCACCACAACTGCTTTCCAGGCTTTATCCTTGTCAAAATCCTTTAATGTATTATTGGAAACCTAAAAGTAAACAAATTTCAGACAAATGGAAACATGAAAAATGCTTTGGTTTAAACCTGGAGTTCAAGCAAATAATCATCTGAGAGAAGCTAGAAGAATGAAAACGTGAATAGTTACAGTCAGAGCTATTAAAATATTCTATACACTGTAAATTGTATAGTTTTGTATATTGTAGAGTTTATATTTAGGTTATAAAATATAATAGTGTAAACTGTATAGCATTTGAGACATTTGAGTCAAAAAAGTTTGGCCAAATTCCTATTTTAAACACATTACTTCTGACACTTTTCCAATGTTTTTGCTAAAGTGTGACTGAAACCTGAATCTCTAATCCCAAAGTCAGAAGCAGCCCCCTGTGGTGCAAATGAAGCAAGATTTATCTACATACATGCAAGTAAACTAAGGTCTTGTCTAAGAGAGACTTCTGAGAAGCCAAAGGGACATACAACTTCTCATGTAACATTATTCACGTGTTTAGATATTAAAATGTAAGCAAAATGGTGTCACTTTTGTGGAAAAAGCGCTCCTTTTAGTATTTAACTCACATCCAATTTCTGAGTGACTCACGAACCAGGAATAATGTTATAAATATTCCCCAGAGATCTGTTTAGCCATGACATGACTATGGTTCAAAATGTGACTTGCAGCAGTGGAAGTGCTGCTGTGCTTCATCTTTTATAGAGAATGAAACTCTCAGGACACAGATCCAGAAAATAAGCAACCTACACCGAATGCCTCCAGGAGCTTGAGGGGACACAAATGCACAGCTTCCACTTTCCATTACCAACTGTACCCTGACTTGACTGATTTCAGTCCCTGCTCCCAGTGCTTTCTATCCAGTGCAGTTTCAGTGAAGACGCTCTTCCTAGAGCAGGGACTGAATCCTGCACTCTCTTTCTAGCACTAGCCCATGCAGTGTGAGTTACTCTCCCAGAGTCTTTAAGGATACAGCACTTGGCTCTGCACAGCAGAGGTGAGGAAAGCCTAAGGGCTACAGTGCTGTGGTAGGAGATGAATGTAGTTAATGTATATAGGCTGAAGTAAGCTGGAGTCCTCCAATCCTTGAAATAGGGCTCTAGTCCTGAATAATTATATGGAAAGTAGTAACAGTACCACCATGCTCGAAAAAAAACTATGTGCCAAATCTGAATCTGAAAGGATAGCTGGAACATGTGAGTGCAGGCAGGAAGTGGAGAGATATCTCAGTTCTGATCTTTATCACCAGCTTTGGTAGTGTAGTTAAGACATGGAGACACCCGGAATTCCAGGCATGCTGCTGGTCTCACTGCTTCATACTGTCCAGCACAGGTAGCTGCTCACTCATCTTAACCATTGTTGTTCCTGTGCTCCACATTCTTAACTTTCCCATTCAAAGTTTAAGGAACTTATGCGAACTAACTCAGCTTAGTAAAATCACTGCCTTGCAGCAGGCCTTGAAAAGGTACAACAATATGAAATATTCCATAGCCCAAAACTTCTGCTTGCATTGTAAGAGTCAATTCCATTTCTTTCTTAACAGATGCCTCTCTCCTCATAAGAACAGTCATGCAAGGCCCATTATCTTTTCTGTGACTTTTTTTCTGACATATAAATAGTGATTATGTATCTGCATCCTGTGGAGCAGGACTAACATTTTATTTGAGTACAATGATGGACCTCATCTGTAATTGTAATTGGGAGCCCACACTACAAAATAAGAACAAAAGGGAGATTTAACCTTACAACTGCTTCTCTCATAACAGGACCTGTCACAGACTGACAACTTGTCACAGTTATCATCTAACCAGCAAAATATTATCTCTTCATTACAAAATTCACAGTTTCACAGAGCAGCTTTTAATTGGGATCTGAATTAAGTACCACAAAACATTAGCAGAAAAAAATCTTTTAAAATACATATTTTCAAATTTTATAATGAGTATAAATACATACCTCTGTTGTTCTGTATTCCTGCTTTTTAATCTGTGCTGCTGTCCATGACGAATCTTGTAGTTTCATTTTTGTCTTGTAATTTACACACTGTATTACAGTTCCAATAGTAAGGCATGCCTGAATTAGCAGCATCAACATCAGAAGCAACAGGAGTACATCATAAGATTGCTGAAAATAGACATATTTTGAATTTAATAAATTGAATTGAATAAAATATTTTATAATGTTCCCACCTCCATAACCTTTAAGCTTTATACCTAGATTTTTTAACTCAAATTATAATTTAGCTTATTTGAGCATGAAGTTTCAACTAAAATTTTACTGTGTAAGTTTGCCGAAAGTAGAAGAGATTGATAATTTTTAAGAAAATGTTCACTCATTTTTAAGAAAATGGTCACTCCCCTCGGGACCAACAATACGCTGTGTTCCTCCGGTATCAGAACAGGATCACATACTCAAAAGCTCATTTTCCAGTCCCTGAGGTATCAAATTAATAAATATTTTCAAGCTTTTCTTCTAAAAATACAAGACTACTTAATGACTAGTGGATACTAAGAATAAAGACTCTTATTGACACTGGTCTAATGCCTATTAATGGTTCTTTGAACATCATCAGGGATTGCTAAACACTCTGCCCATACAGTCCAGAAAGCTCTTCAGCAATGCAAGGGTAACACTTCATATTGAAATGCTTTGAATTTGTAAACTTTCTTCTTCTCTGTCCCAAGCCAGGCTTTGAATGAATCCAGACATAAGCCTACAATCCAAACTGTTGCTAAACATCCTAAGAAACAGAAAAATGTATTCTTCAAGTAAACATAGAATCTTTAATTTAAATACTACACATTTATAAAAACCTCGAGGAGTCCAGCATATTGCATATTATTTTTACTGTGTCTTTAAAAAACCCCAGGATATTATTCTAACCTATAATTCCATGGTGCCAATAGATGTAACATACTTTATATCATAAGTTAAATAAGACTTTTTGAAAAATTTCTATAACATACTATTCAATCTTTATAATGCAGTACCTTGTCTTCATATACTCCCTAATTCATTCCTTGCTACACTCTTGCTATTGCAATAGATACAGGTACATTTTTCAATTGCATAAAAACACATACTTTAACAGCAGGTGGATAATTTTTAAAGATGTCAACAACTTGCATGATACTGAAGGATAAGTATGCAGAAGCAGTGAACAACAGTGGAGATGTAACACTGCTAATGGCAATCAGGACCTCAACCTAAAAAAAAAGACAATAAATGTTAAATTAGAATTAAAAACACTAGTTTGTGAGTTGTATCTCCTTGAAGCAAGCATAATAGAAGTGTGTAAAAATACATAAGATTACACATATGAGACAAATATTATGAGCCATCCACATTTCGTGGAAATACAGAAGCAAGCTTTGAATACATTAAGTCTCTAGCCAAAACACTCTTGTTTTGTAAATCATTTTTCATTTAATACAGATGATGAGGTTTTTGGTCCATTTAAAAAGTGCCTTTCATATGCACGTAGAGGACGTAATACCAGTATTGGTGGAGAGAAAGCCAGTATAAAGATATCATTTATTCTTCAATTTATATGAAATAATGAGAATTAGCAGCAGGTATTGCAGACTTACAACCTAAAAATCTTTGAATTCTTTTCTAGAATTGGTGGAATTAAGCCTCCACAGGACCTACCAGAGTTCTTTTCAGGGATATCAGCTAAAACTCCTGCTACATGTTGCTGTCACATTTTGTAGAAGCAGCTAAAAACAAGTGAGCACACTTGAGTAGTGCCCACTATCACAGGCAGACTTTCTTAGCATTATTTCACTCTAACAACGAAGTCCAAGCATTTTATACACTTACCAGACATTTACTTGGATATTCAGCAGCTACATGACTTGCAATAGCACTTGGAAAGCACTAAACAAAAAAGTGTAACAAAATAAGTATTTACCTACTTGAAAATTACAAAAATTGCAACTGAGTTACAGTAATTCCCACCACTCACAGCTTTGGGGTTTTTTTGTGAATTCTGAATGCTGAAAAGCTTGTCTTTTTCCACTTCACGATGAGGGATTTTACAGACACATTAACCATATATAAACCTAATGATCCTTGTCTTCTTTCTCATCAGTTCATTCATGGCAAGCAGAGTGGCACAGCACCCTTTATGAATCCACTGCTCCAGGGTACAGGCTGTTATTAGTGATAAGGGTTACTAATCACAGACTCAGGCTTTTAAAACAGTTAAGACTGAAAAGTTAAACAGGATGTTCAAGGATTCTTCCATGCTGAAACTAAACTGAACTTTTTATTTTGCAGCCTGAAATATTCTAAAACCTATGACTTTTTTGACAAAACATGTCACTTCTAATACCCTTGTTTTATTACTCATTTCCATTTTACTTAATTGAGGACTGAAAATGCACCAGAACGTCTTATAAGAACCAAAGTATTGCAAATCAAAATAGAACAAGAATATTACATAAATATATTAAGTATACTGAAATGCTAATTCATTTGCTAAGCAGCAATTGCCAATTAGTGTTACAAATTAGTATATATTAGCATTATAAATATCCCAGTAAGGAGGAGAAAAATGAAAAAAAATTAAAGACATTGTTTTAAAACAGTACCTTCCATTTGTACTACTTACAGCAACTAAGATCCAAAAGAATGTTACTGAGAGATATGGACCTGAGACTAGAACATCCATATTCAAAGCAATTATTCCACCAAATACTGATGAAATTCCAATAATCACCTCAATTACCTAAACCAAGAAGAGCACACAAATTATTAACAGTGTTATTTGAATGCGAAATTTCCTATTCACATATAGAAAGGAACTCATTGAAAGAATAAAATGCATTCATGCTACTAGCTATGCAGAAAGTCAATGTTTTTCACATCTAAAATATGGCAAAAGTGAAAAAAATAGCTGGCTTAAGTGAAAACAAGGTCAGCTTCATTATACATATTTATGCTTTCATCCATTAGCTCCACAGAACAACTGTACAGTTTACACTATTTATCCTAAAGTCATTAAGTAGTCTCCTTCCTATTATAAATGGCAGTTACTTACCTTGCAATGTTCTAAAAGGAAACATTTTAAGATACATCTCTCATTTCTATCTTTATTCTTTCAGATCTTATCTACACTGATCTCTTCCTGGCTCTCAAGAACCTTAGAACTTAGAAAGACGAAATAAAGTGATTTAACGAAAGAAAACAATGCTTTTCTTACGGAATATGACTTCAGAACTCGAGCAGGAAAGCTGACATTGCTCAAAACAATGGCACTGTCATATGCAGTATTCTAGAGGGGAATAAAAAAATCATGATCAAAAATATACAAAGCAATACATTTCTTTCTAATATCTTGTACAATTTACTACAGATCCTAATGGTGGTATTCAACATCTGGTTGGCCCATAAGAGGTAAC
Source organism: Platyrinchus mystaceus (assembly GCA_035041135.1). Taxonomy (NCBI): domain Eukaryota; kingdom Metazoa; phylum Chordata; class Aves; order Passeriformes; family Tyrannidae; genus Platyrinchus; species Platyrinchus mystaceus. Next base: position 19,036,147 of record JAWWLV010000045.1, read on the forward strand.
AGTGACACACCACGGTGTTTTCCAGTGTCAGACCACATCAATTACATTAGAAACAAATTAATTAGTCCCAGATTAGCTGTTCCACAGCCACCATTCAACAATGAAACATCATCATGTTGTCTCCCTTTTCCGCCTTCAAGAAACACACTTTCTTCCTGAGCCTTCAGATTTTACAGATGTGGATAACAGTAACCAGAGGACAGGATACTACATGACTTTATCAATCAATATTTCCACTGGAATACAGAATGGCATAGCATGTTTGCTTGAGTATTACCTAAAAGAAGTACCGTTGTAGAAAAATGAGGATGGGATTTGAGAGAGCACTTGTGACTAAAGGAAATTTTATCTATAGCCCCAAATTCTGAAGACAAGATTCATTGCCCAGATAGCACTAAATTGGCATACGTCACAAATATTTTCTCTCCATCAGGCTTCAAAAAGGCATTGTTTGCATACATACAAATCACAGTTCTCCAATGTTTCACACATCATTAAGTTTTGTTTTACAAAACAGAAATAAAGCATTTGCCATGCCTGTTCATAAGATATTCAAAAACCCTGTGCTGTATAATCTGCAACAGGTCATTTTGCAGAGGGCTCACTGCACTCTTAAAAGATAGAAGAGAAAATTACTGTTTAGTATAGTATTTTTATTTATTGTTCCAATCTAGTTTTAGCATGCAAAGTTATACACTGGAGTTGCCAGTAAATCAATAATGTGTGTAATACAGGAAAAATGGAATATTTTTAACACACACACACAATCTTTGAGGGTACCTACTTTCTTTCTTGTACAGCAGTCTTCAGTAGACCTAGCTGAAATGATCACGGTAGTTGCCATGAAGATTTCCAGCAGAATAAGTAGAATCAAGTTGAAATTTATCTGTCAGTAAAATCCCAGACATAAATGAGTTACATGTTCCATATTAAAAATAAGGAGTGGGCTGAGTCTAGCAGGATCCAGCAGGCTATGTTCTGTGACATTTAGATATATCTATTGATTAGATACTTTGTTAATCATTTTCTTGGCTCTTGAAAGAACAACACTTAGCTGCCTACATAATACTCAGAATGCCTAACCTAAGACAGAAACATTTACTTCATTAATGGAAATATTACGCCTGAAGATTTTATCACTGTCTTCCAGAAGAGCAGTTAATGACAAGGTAATGATTGCTGGGTACATCTGCATTTTGCAGGACCTTCCACGTGAAACCAGAACACTGCAGCAAATCATGGACTATTCTTAGGGGAAGGAGGGCCATAGGCTCCCAACCCCTATGTTGGAATCCCAAATCGTGCAATACTGTATTGGATTATGAACTAAAACACAATCCAAAGAACTGGGCCAAGGATTCTAGTTCTGTGCCATGCTTAGTGTTAGTAAAGCATTGATGAACACTCTTCATGGTTTCATAACTCTTGCAGGTCTAACAGATTACATTATTGTGCAAAAACACGGATGCCATTGCTCACATTCAAGAGACAAAGAAGTGAATGCAATACTTCTGTTCCTTATTATTCCCATGAAAAGAGGTAGATACCTCCTCTACATGGACTGAATAATTCCCTAGAGGCACACAAGTTAGGCAGAGTCCATCTCCCTTTCTTGCCTTCAAAAGCACCGTATTTTTCCACTGACAGCCCAAGAAAACATTTGGTAGTTCAGTCAGGCCATTGAGGCAAAGTACCAAAAGTTTAGGGAGAACTGACTCCATTCAGAACCTATGCAATTAAAGCAAACCGTTGTTCAATGAGTCAGAATTATATTGTTCCCTCATGCCAGACCTGCTTTGTAAATGATCAAATCTCAGTTTTTCTCTGACATGTATTTTGCACCACATGTTTTTGAAAAAGATAGTAGTGGCAGATTTGAGAGGCCTTTTTTGGGCACTGAAATTCACTCTTTCTCAGGAAATCTTAATTGGAACTACATGCCTTGCTGTACACAACAGACTGTACAGTTGTACTGAAACCAGAAACAGCAATAAATGTCATAGTGGTAAACTCCTAGAGAAAGTGCTACAATGAAAAATACAGGCATTATTTGGCAAAAGAAGAGGTGTTAAATGTGTGGCCCGCAGAACAATTTAATCCAGACTACAAATTCCCACGATTTAGATGTGTTTTGGCACTGTTATGCTGGTACTGTTGTGAGCTGGCAAGGCCACACATCACACTTGGCAGTGCAGTGCCAAGTAGATATACAAGTCTGAGTCAGGAAGCACTGTAACTACATTGATGGACTATCTCACTTAGTCCTAGGTATAAGAAGTAAATAACAGAAACTGAAAAAGTAACAGTAAATAAATTAGATTTTTATCTTTCAAGTATTTTTTTTGATACAACATGTCTAGAGTATCAGCTAGATTCTTCCACTCATAAAATCAGTTCAATACCCCTAGACCAAAGTAAAAATATCTCATCCCCAATTTCAGAGTTTCATTAGTTTTCTTGGATTTATTTCTTAAAAAGAAGTACAGCTAAAGCTAGAAGTAAGTACCTTTTTATACCATCTATAACAGTGGAGAGATTCAATGTTAGATTTCTAAAAACCAAAGAAAATTCCCTCTACAACTACCTCTGTCCATAAAAATCTATCACCAGATGCAGAGAACCAAACTAGCTGTGCCCCTAATCCTCTTCTGTGACTAAGGAACAATGCAAGTGCAACTGAGTAGAAAGTAGTAGGTTAAGCACAACCTTAGTGCAATTTGCTCTGAACTTGCACCAGGTATTAAAAATGGAACAGGGGGCAGCTTGGATCTTTTATGCATTCCATCCTTCATGTTGATAGCAAACTAACTACAGAACTGCAGCCTCCTGGAGTGGCATCACACAGTCACAGTCCAGGGCACGGCTTGTATCCTGCATTCCATTTATCTATCTAAGGTTATTTTGTGGAGATATATATCAGTATGAGTAACACTAACTAGGAATTACCCAGTTCCTTTATAAAGAGAGAGGGTGTTAAATGTAAATTGACTTAATTGGATAAACTTATCCTTTTTAAGTCTTACTGCTTTTAAACTACTGGCAGCAATTCAAAGATCTGGTATTACTTTCTTGCAGTTTCCCATGGGAAGGGAAAATACATATGATTATGAAAGAACAGTAAGAGATGGTATTCTACATCTTCCTTGTACCACATGGGTAACAGAAAACAGCTGTCAGGGAAATGCCAAACAGTGAGCCTGAAAGAGTATCTTTCAAAGAGGAGAGCAAGTTGGCACCATATATTACTCTTAAGACAGAAAAGTTACAAAAAAGCTTCAGAACCAGCTTTGCATGCAGTTATTCTGACTTACTTTCTTCAGTAATCTACAACAGAGTATGGACAAGCAATAGGCAAGCAAAAAGAATTAAAATCATATAACCAAGGATGTCTTGTGAATATTATTGCACATAACTATATGAATATTATTGCAGGTAACTGTGAAGAGAAATGTAAAGTTACTGCTAGATGACATCTCCTCACAGATCAAGTAGGAACACTGGGATATTGACAACAAAGTAACTACATGTGATCTTCAGCCACCTCACACCTCCCACCCTTTTTTTTAACAATGATAAATATAGCAAAATCAATAATTGTTTTAGTAACTTACATTTATAGCTGATGGATTGAGGACAAGTTTGCATCCAAACCAAACTAAACACGTTGTTGTAACAGCAAATGTAGAGACAAACAGAATCTGAAAATTTGGTATCTGAAAAAAAGTTTCAGAATAGGTTTCTCTCTCATTTTAACCACAGGGGAGTTAATTGACAATAAAATCTCATACTTACCACATTAATTTTATTCCTTGCTATAGCAAAGCTCACAACTGCTGAAGGAATACACTGGGAAAATTAAAAGAGAAGACTAGTGGGATACTCTGCACAAAGAATTTCATATATATTTCTATAGATTTATTTTATGTGTTTGAATTCATATTTCAGTTCACTTAGACAAATAGATCAGAAACTGAAGAAAATGTATCACTCTTGTCTGAGCTCACTAATTACAATCAGTGTCTGATGATTACAGGAGGTTTAAATATACCTTCCATATCTCTCAATTTTGACTAACTACCCAGCACAATAAGATGAATAAAAGAAAGAAAGAAAGTCTTTCTTGAGGCATTTCATGCCTTTGTTAATTTAAATTAACTCTAGAAGGCCTGGGATCCTTGAGCAGGAAAAAAGCCAGTGCTACTCCCAAACTGGGCCTGCACACTTTTAGACAGACATCATCATGGTTGAGTAAGCTAAAATTTTCCCAGTCTCAACACAGTTCTGAAGAACTTTGTGAAAATCCATTGGGTCAAGTTACACTTCAAGAATTGTGCCTGGAATCTCCACTATGTTCAGTAGGTTTTCATACTTGAGGGCAAAGCTAAATGGCAAAATCATGTGTAAGTGAAAAGTTTCATAACGTAATTTCTCTACCCCTTAGCTGTTCCTCATGACAGTAGATATGGTTCCATTACAGATCCAACTCTATTTTACATGAATACATACTAAAATTATTAATAGTGTTTCCACGTCAAATAATGAACATGCAAAAAATGCCATGTTTTTAATTATCTTCTCGCACATCTGAACACTGAGGGCTTAACCATGGAACACTATAACAAGATTAATATTGACATGTAAAATTCTTGGAAGCACTTCTTTAATACCTAAATTACCTTTAATTAACAGAGTTAAAACATCCCTTTTTGTCCTGGATACCCAAGAGTCTCTAGAACTCTACAGGACTCTGTTTAGGCAACTGAATACTACTACTATTCAAGCTCGTTAAAAAGGTCTAGAGAGCAATTCAGCTTCATGCTAAACTAAACACTTTGTGGCCAGTTGGCTGTACAGCTCTCTAGGCTCTTCCAGCTGCACTGACTCCATTATCTGCAGTAGGAGCTCTAACACGTTCCTGACATACAGACACCCACGTGTACACACCTTCACCCACAGCAAGCCTTTCAAACCCAACGTGAAAATCTTCTGCATCTACCAGATCTTTGGAAATTCTCAATAAATACAAAGCTCAAAGAGACAAGATCTGAGGCAGAAAAACACACTTTTCCGTAACTAACAATAATGTTGCAGAGAATAACACACCTGTGAGTATATTTACTTCAAAAACTGCTTCAATGGTTATTTTAACACCTGTAGTTGAAACCTAAGTGACAGCTCATTCACAGAGCAACTTTAGTCTGCTTCAGTACTCAGATATTATGGCAAAATAAAATGAAAAATTAATACTTTGAAATACAATCTGAAATACATTCTGATAGCATTTGGCCAGGAAATTCCCCAAATACATAGCAGTGCAAATTTTCTTAAAATCAAGCACAGAAAAACTGTTCAAGCAGAGTAATACTACATGGCAGTGGTGCGCTGATTAACAAAAAATGGCAGCACAAACCAGTTGTCTTCATGACAACTGTTACTCTTTCAACCATGGGATGAAAATCCATTTAATGAAGTATTAAATAGAACTAAATCTTCCATGAAGAAAGTTAGTAATAAAAAAAGACAGACAGCATAAAAGACATAAACCCACAAACGTTATATACTATTGAGTCTGCTGTCAACAGTCACAGCAAATTATTAAGAATGCTTACTGAACCTGCTGCACAACGTAAATAATCCATTTCAGACGGAAAAATATTTCCCAGATATAATGAAAATCCAGAAGTAATAAGGAGGCAAGTCTGAAAAGCAACAAACAAGATAAATTTACATGAATAAAACCTTTTTAAAAAGCAACTAGGCAGATAGAAATCAGTAACCCCTTTCAAATTAAGCTACTGATGGACATCTAATAATGCAGGTTTTGAGTGAATAAATTTGAAGAAAAACATCAAAACACGCAGAGTTCTGAAGAAGATGTTTTCCTGGTTACCAAGACCTAATACTGAACAATATAATCATGTTAGAATCAAGTACTGTGCCCTGACCTGGCAAACACCTCAATAAACTACTCAAAATGTAATTGCAGTGTTCAGTGGTAAAAATGTTTCAGAAACCTCTGCTAAGTCTCTACTTTGTATTCTCTGCTTGACTCCACCAACTTTCATTATGCATATGGGCAGCTGTGCAATTGCCAACTAGAACACAGCAACAAAAATAGTATTAGGATGCGTTAATGAAGATTCTTCCACCTATATTCCTGCATCCCGCCAAACTCTCTTCCTGCTTTCATCCAGCAGCACACCCATAAATGTTCAACTCCTCCTGTTCCCTTGATAGCTCTTTATTTCATAACTGTGACAGTTACACACACTGCAATAAATGATCAATGTCTCCTACTACCATTTTTTTTGTTTTCCTTGTCATTCCCCTGGGAAGGCATTTCTTTGAAGAGGCTGGAGAAGATAAGAGACAGAATGGCTCTTTTGTTTTATTTGGGCACTTTTTTCATGGTAGAAAATTATTGGGGTATCTTTAAAAAGTCCTTGTCAAAAAATGTGAGAAAATAAGGAGAGCGTATGTGTGTGTATAAACACACACACACAGAATTCTGGCACACAGGAAGGGCAATATTTATAGACCACAAGCTGAAATTGTGCTTGAAGCTCATCGAATTGTTCCTGCACAAATCCAGCCCATACCGTCAGCCACTTTGATGTCACTCTACAACTGCTCCCTGAAGTAGACTGCCCTGTTCACTGTGACTTATGTTGCTCAGTGTACAGACTTTCTTTTCTGGACACTGTCCCTCAGAAGAATTGATAGAGATTAATCACTATAATACTTGGGAGAAAAATCTAATTGGAATTTATTGGATTAGTTAGTTATTAATAAAATTGCATTTTCATTTATCCAAAAAATTCATTCTTCTTGATTCTTCAGGAAATGATCATTAAATATTAGTATCTCCAATCATTTACAAGAACTCAGTTAGAAGGAATAATCTAATTACAGAGAGTTGTCCTTTTGGACAATTAAGTTTGAGAAAATGTCATGCAACGAAAGCCAGTGCTTCTTTTGCTCTCTTTTCATGTGTCAGTACATCTGAAAGGAAATCCAAGCTTTGAAGATTGGCAGAAAGGGAAAAAAAAAGTTCAGCTGTTTCCACAAAAATAAGGCAGTACTTTTATTCACTGTGCAAAAACAAGCAATTACCATATTAACAGTGAGACACTTTTCACTCTTACTAAAAATTACGCTTCAAAACACACGAGCTGACAGAAAAAGAAAAGATCAAATTCTAATTGCTATAATGAAGTTTAATTAACTTGGCTTAGAACATGGAGAAGCATATGATGCACATGCAAGATGAGTGTCCTGCGATTCTAGCAGTGACGCAAAAATTCAAATCACTGTTACATTCATGTAAGAAACAAAGTATATACAACACTACACAACTATTACACCAAATAATTACGTGGCTATTGAACCCTGAAACATGAATGTGGCAATTAAGTACCACATATATTTTTAATGCCAAAATGCTATCATAGCACCCACAGAACATTTAATAGTTAAAAATGTGTTAGAAGAATGCATATGGTCAGCATACTTTATATACTCTACCAAAAGGCACTGCTTATACATACACATGGGTTGATATTTACCACTACCATACTTATTCTCTGCTTATGCTGTATGATTAACATTAAAGATAAAAATAAGCCTTCATATAGCATCTGATTGGTGAAAAAATATCCAAAGAATACCAGTAGTCAATGAATTACTACATTCCAAATCTGCTAAATATGTTCTTTTCTTTACAAATATCTACATTCAGTCTTATCACTGATGAAATTCTGAGTTCCCAAATGATGTGAAACAGAAAGATACTGGGCTCTAACACCTCAGCTACATTTTTAAATTTTCTGTCATTTAAGGTACTTACTCCCATCAGCAGAGAAAATATCCATGTTCTGTAACTAAAGCAAGGATGCAGCCTTTTGGACAGCTGAAGGTCACTGGATTTGATATCTGGTATATAATTTCCATTCTCTTGTTTTCCCCGCTCCAAAGTTGGCATCCTGTCATAGCTAAATTCTTCTCTGTAACCTTCTTCCCTGGTCATAACACTTCACAAAGGCAATTAAATAATAATAATGGAAATTATGGAGAAAGAGAAAAAAATATACTTTAGTTCCTTCACATACTCAGACCAGTTCTCAACTAAGTTTTAGTTTACTAATGATAAAATAAATAAAAG
>JAWWLV010000045.1:19044407-19074013 GCA_035041135.1 Platyrinchus mystaceus
ATATACTTTAGTTCCTTCACATACTCAGACCAGTTCTCAACTAAGTTTTAGTTTACTAATGATAAAATAAATAAAAGCAATATCCAGCTATTATCTGTATTTACACTTCAAAATATGCAAGCTTTCTAACAACTTACTTGCATGGAATAAGTAAATTATATCCTGCAGCCACAGTTCATAATAGTACAGTATAAATACCAATAAAATGAAATTTTGTATATCTATGATACCTCAATAGACTTTTATTTCAAGATCTAAGAACCATTTCTAGAGATGTTTAGTTTGAGGGCACCTCTACAACCAAAGCTTTTTTTTTTAACTCTGGGACAGAAAAGACAGTTAAAATTGTTGCAATATTAAGTTCCATTTGATTTTAACACCTTTTATCAGCTATCTAAAATGTCAGACTAAGAGTCCAATGAACACATATACTCACAATAACTCAGCTACAGCAAACTTTCTAATTTACCTAGTATCAACCACTTCTCTTGTTCTCTTAGTCCTTTTTTGTTCACCTCACAGCTTGCCAATCTGTTCAAATACCTTGAGGAGTATATTATATTAGAATTAAGTTACTGCAGATTTTTCAACAGTTAAAAACCTTCATGCTTACCTTCCACTGAAAAGTTAACTGTCAGTTTAAAACAGCCTTGCGAACACAGCTGCCTGTACACTTTGTGATATTCTCACCGTTCAGTGAGTCATGCCGGCTTTGAAAAGTTCTCCCTTACACTTTGGCTTTCAACAACATCTATTCAGATATGGAACAAAAGCACAGCAAGAACTTCAGTTAAGCCAGGGAACAGGAAAATGCCTCCTGAATTTTAATTAACAGAACACACTAGAAAATGACTGTACTACATCTCATAGGGCTGCTTCCAAATCAGACCAACAAATTAAAAAAGTTTCAAGTCTCTTTCTCATTTGAGTACTACCCCTTACTTAGTATCTTAAATAAAAGCTTCCTCACAGTTTACCAGTTTTAGATATTATAATAGACAATGATCAAAATATCCCACAACTTCATTCTTGTTTCAAAACAGCAAAAGATACTTACAATGCAGTATTCTCCTAGAAAAAAACACAGACAAAAATTCAAGTATTCAAGTATCACAACAAGTTAGGAGGTTCAAAAGTTAGAGGTTAGAAATCTATCAAGACTATTATCTTCACTGTATAACACTTCTTTATCTTTTTCTACTAACCCTAGTCTTCTGGAGTGTTCAGATAAACTCTGTACACTTCAATCATGCTGTCATGAGTACTTACAGAACACCCAGCTGACTAAACAACATATTTTAAATCTAGCAGGCAGCAGTGACATGCAATGGCCAGGGTACATTGGATCCAGTCCTCCTGCTTATTAGGCAATGAAAAGAAAAAAAAAAAAAAAAAGAAAAAAGAGGACATTTTTATCTTGAAGATGTTGGCACCTTGACAGCTACAGCAATGACAGGGTCTTTTGTCTAAACTTTAAACACTCTTGTAACCAAGACACAATTAAATCTTCAGTATTCTGAAGGGCATCACCTTTAAAGTATGCTAGAAAAACTTCTGAACAGCGCAACTTCTCAATTTGTACAGACTGTAGATTTTGATTTTCTCTTAATGTCAGCCAATACTGAAAGAATTATTAAAACAACTGTAACATTCCAATAAAGAGGGAAATTAATACACCATACACAGCAATAGACACAGCTGTAAACTCTGTTAGAAAAGGAGGAGGAAAAAAGACTGTGCAGTCAAGCAAAATTGTTCTCAAGCAACCATTTCCATTATCTGCCATTTTCCAAAGACTATGGTTTAATGGAAAATGGGTAATGCTTACCTGACAAGCTTTTTTGATGAATGCTAGGTACTGATGTATTCTAACACAAATTACCATAGATACAAAAGAGGATCATATTTTAACCCTCTTGACCAATTTAGGGAGAAGGTTGGTTTGGGTTTTTTTACACAAAATTGGTGAGACAAGGTATTTACTTGATCTAATCTCTCTGAATAAAAAGAATTTATAAAGTCCTCCACCATTGAACAGAGCAGAGTTCAAACCCTAGAACATTTTGTTCACCATTCCAAGTGTTTCAGCCAGTATCGTGTCTGAAAGTTCCCTCTCTCAAGCGTGGCACTACAGTATTTTCTCTGGTTATGGTGAAATTCTTCCTGCCCCCTTTCTTGTGCCCTTCTCAGTATTTTCCATTTCCTTTTTGCAAAGAGGTTCACCACACAATTACTGTATTCTCTGAACTTGGCCTCAGCATCAACAAAAAAACACTTAAACGTCACAGTTCGGTTTCAATATTTGTTCAATATTTTCAGCTCTTTTAAAATCAGCTCTTTAACATATTTTGTTTCTCTGAAGCTGATTCCTCGGTCCCTGTTTCCTAGCTCATGTCTTTGGGCATGTACCGAACCAAGACCAAAATGTAGGTCCAATAGTTTCAAATGGATGTCTTGCTCCCCCAGTATACTACAAACTTCTTTGGATTTAGTCCTTCAAGTGAATCATCACATGAAGAGTTTAAACAGGTTTCATCAGTATACAAACTATTCATTGTATGCTGTTAAGATTCTTCTAGTTTTATGTATGTCATAAACACATCATAGTACAATTTTAAAGGACATCCAGACTGAATACTGGTTTTTTCTGCCTAGTCCATTCTCTTGCAATAAGATTCCCAAGAAGCACAGCCTTAGGAGTCTATTATAAATCACAGGATCTTCAGACAAGAATTTTTGCATGTATAACTATTTCTCCAGAAAAACAGTTTATTCATCTGTCACATTTTTGACAACTAACAGTCCCCTGTTTGCACTCCACTGGAATATTAGTGAAAGAAAAGATTATCTAAAATCCTTTAAATCAATGTATCAAAAAGAGACTATCAGTCCCTCAGCACTTTTCTAAAAACATCACTGACTACAGATACTCATACATGTTTCTCCTCCCAGTAGCATCATCTCAGTTACTTCAGAGTGAGACACTGGAACCCGTGTGCAATTACTGGCAACCAGAATTTATTCTGCTGTAGGAACTGTACAGAACTCTTTATAAAAGTGTGAAACAACCTGAAATATATTCCTGACCCTTCTTTGCCTAAATAATCCTGAGTAAACCATACAAATAGAAACTAAGAAGTTGCCAAAGACAGTTGCTGCTTTAGTCACAGAACTTCAATCACAGAACGCAATGAATCACTATGGCCTTTCCACAACAGCCAGAGTTTCCCATAAAAGTATACACTGCCCTGCCCAACTTCTTGAAACCACCTCCTCTCAGTCCTATGTGGCAGTTCCTATTGAAACTACTGGGTTGCTGAGCTCGTCAACTCAAGAACTATGCTTTGTGAAACAGTACTTGTTAAACAAGATATAAAGGGGGCTTATAAAAGATACTTGAAGTGTATTGTGTGAAGAGAACTGGTAAAAATATGAACTATGGGGATGGTAAGCAAGTCAGTAAAATTTTATTTTCTCTAGCCCCACAGCAGCTCCTGCATTTATATTAGGACAAAAATACCTTTTTTTTTCTGTTAGCCAAGTTTATCATGTTCTGGAGCTTATCCTATCACTTTGAAACTGGCTGCTCCTGAGAGAACAGCAATCCAAGAACGTGCCATTTGCTCATGCACACTCTTCCACGCACTCCAGCTCACTACCCTGGATGGGCTCTATGCCTGGCTCATTCCCAGGGCCACACAAGCGCACAAAGAGCCCTCAGCCCAGCGGCTGCCCGCAGGTTTTCCCCGGTCAGGACATCTCACTTATAGAAACCGTGTCACACCCTACGAGCACAATTTCCGACAGCACCAGCAGCAAGCGACGCGCTGCACACACCACTTTGCTTTTCTGTGGTAACCACGTGTGACACCACCTTAAACATGCCCTCAGCCCTGCCAGCTGAAACCCTACAGGCGGAGGCCCCCTCACCCTCCGTCCGGCCGGTGGTGCCACCGCTCGGTGATGCCCGGGACAAGGAGCCGAGGCTGCCAAGCCCAGAGCGGCCCTTCCCGGGTCCCGCTCACCGCCCGCTCCGAGCCGCGGGAACGGGCGCGCCCGACGCGCCTCGGCGCTCCCACGTGACCGTGAGCGCGCGGCGCGATTGGCTGCGCGCGGCGCGGGGCTCGAGGCGCGGTGGGGCGGAGCTGGGCGCGTGGCGTCGCGCGGGAACGCGGCCCGTGTGCGCGGGAAGCGCGGGCGGGGCGTCTGTGCGAGCCCTGAGCCGCTCCGGGATGTTCTGCCTCCTCTCCAAGGCGCTCTCCTACTTCTGGAGACGTGCAGGTGACGAAGATGAGAGGTGGTCGACCTCAGGTAGGGGTCCCCGGGCCCGTTGTGGGTTCGTGGTGCAGCTTCAGAGCCGCGGGGGTGCTCGTGCTCTCCTCCGCCACGTGAGTGGAGCTGAGTGCGAACCTGTTTCCTTAAGAAAGGAAATGCGAGGGTTGTAAGACAGTGTTTTGACTACAGAACATGTGGTAGTGTTCCAGAAGTACTTTCTCACTTTCCTGCGTAGGACAGGTTACTGTGGCTGTTTAGAGTACGGAGTGCGGTGTAGGAGCCGTGTTGTGGTGGATGCTTTGGGTTTTCCCTTGTGCTGCTGTCTTAATAAGTAAAAGTTCATTTTACGTGGGCTGTAGAATGGAGATGATAGTGTATTCTTTCATATTTCAAAATGGTAGACATTTCAAGTGCTTTTAGTAGCATTGTTCAATGTAGCAAAAAGCGCCTTTTCATATTTATGAATGCTTAAAGCAATAAAAGATTACTTTCCTTTTTGTCTTGATTGTGAGTGTAGCTTATAGTATGTTTAAAGTCTAAACTAGCATACTTTGGTCCAGCTTTAAGCCTGAAGTTGCAGTGCAATGCAATTGAGTGAATGTTTGTGTGATATGTAAGGAGATAGTACTTATAATGCAAAAAACTAGAAAATCCTGTGGCTCTAGGAAAACATCTCAGTTCAGAAGTGTATTAACTTTAATAATTTAAAAAAATGAAGAATTATTTTGTAAAGCTTGTTTACTCTTCCTGCTTTTTCAGTATAGAAATCTTAAATATGTTAGATTTGCCATACAAACAGTGCTGAGAGCTTTCTTTTACTATGGGAAATTTTGAAAATAGTTGCTGCCCCACAGCTTTTGGGAGTAGCTCTTTAGCTTGGGCTGGACCTCTGGGAAAAAAATAAGAGAGCTTGACTTTTGGAAGAAAGGGCAGGCAACTCAAGATGACTGCAAGGGTGCCATGAGGTTGTTATGCCTGGAGAAAATTAAAAGGGCCAAAACCCAACTAGAAAAATTCTGTAAATATGGTAGCAACAAAAGGAGAGCTAAAGAGAAGCCCCATCATTTTTTGGGTGTGGAGGGAGACAGTGATAAAGGATGAGGAAAAGGCTGAAGTACTTAATGCCTTCTTTGCCTCAGTCTTTAATAGCAAGACCAGTGCCCACTGAGCTGGAAGACAGGGATGGGGAGCAGAACAAAGCCCTGATAATCCAAGGGGAAATGGGCAGTGACCTGTTGCAACACTTAGGCCCACACAGACCTACGGGACTGGACAGGATCCACCCCAGGGCACTGAGGGAGCTGGCAGGAAACCTCACTGAGCCACTTTCCATCATTTACCAGCAGTCCTGGCTAAGCAAGGAGGTCCCAGTACAAGGAAAGTTAGCAAATCAGATATTTATCTACAAGAAGGATGGGAAGGACGATCTGGAGAACTACAGGCCTGCCATCCTGACCTCAGTGCCAGGGAAGGCTATGGAGCAGATCATCTTAAGTGCCATCATGTGGCATGTGCAGAACACTAGGGGATCAGGCCCACCCAGCATGGATTTATGAAACACAGGTCCTGCTTGATCAACCTCATCTCCTTCTAGGACAAGGTGACCCACTTAGTGGATGAAGGAAAGGCTGTGGGTATTTTCTTCACTGATGACCTGAACCAAGGGATCGAGGGCACCTCGGTCAGTTTGCAGATGACCCCAAGCTGGGCGGGAGTGTTGATCTGCTGGAGGGTAGGAAGGCTCTGCAGAGGGATCTGGACAGACTGGATCGATGGGCTAAGGCCAGTTGCATGAAGTTCAACAAGTTGAGCTGCCAAATCCTGCACTTGGGTCACAACAACCCCATGCAGAGCTACAGACTTGGGGCATAGTGGCAGGAAAGAGGCCTAGTGGAAAAAGACCTGGGTGTGCTGGTCAGCAGCAGCTGAACCTGGAGCCATCAGTGTGCCCAGGTGGCCAAGAAGGCCAGTGGCATCCTGGGTTGTATCAGAAATAAATAGGATATTAGGAAAAATTTATTTACTGAAAGGGTTATCAAGCATTGGAACAGGCTGCCCAGGGAAGTGGTTGAGTCCCCATCCCTAGAGCAGTTTAAAAGCTGTGTGGATATGGCTCGTAGGGACTTGGTTTAGTGTTAGGTTTTTAGGTTTACAGTTCGACTCCCTGATCTTAAAGGTCTTTTCCAACCTAAATGGAAAAAAAGACAGGCATACAGATGCTGGAGAGCAGCTGTGTGGAAAGAGATCTGGGGGTTTGAGTGATGGCAAGTTGAATGAATCAGCAATGCCCTGGCAGCCAGGAGAGCCAACCCTGTCTGGGGAGGCATCAGGCAAAGCATTGCCAGCCGGTTGAGGGAGGTGACTGTCCTGCTCTGCTCTGCACTGGTGCAGCCTCACCTTGAATGCTGTGGGAGGTTTTGGATGCCTCAATATAAGAACTACATCAAACCATAATAGTGTGTCCAGTGGAGGATGAGCAAGATGGTTAAAGGCCTAAAGGGTCAGACTTAAGAGGAGCATCTGAGGTCACTTGGCTTCTTCAGCTTGGAGAAGAGAAGGCTGAGGTGTGACCTCATCACAGTTGACACCTTCCTCAAGGGGGGCAGCGCAGGGGGAGGTGCTGATCTCCTCTCTCTGGGGAGCAGTGATAGGACATGAGAACATGGAATGAAGCTGCACCAAGGGAAGTGCAGATTGGACATAAGGAAAAGGCTCCACACTGCGAGGGTGGTTGGTTACTCGAACAGGCTCCCCAGGGAAGTGGTCACAGCATCAAGCCTGTCAAAGTTCAAGAAGCATCTGGATGATGCTCTGAGTCATATGGTTTAGTTTTAGGTAGTCTTCTGAGGAGCAGGGACTTGGACTCAGTGATCCTTATAGATCCTTTCCAACTCAAGATATTCTATGTTGTTGGGGGGGTTTAATGCAGCTTAAAACATGGGTTTTTACAGTGTAGTCTGTATTTAACTACCTTTATTAATTGGTTGAAACGATAAGTTGCCATAAGACTTCAATACTTAAGTGTAAAAATAATTAGTTGGCAACTGTTGCTATTTTTGTTTGGCTTTTTAATAGAAGGGATAGCACTTTTATTAGCATTCATAACTTGCTGCATAGTTCTGTAAACACATGATTTGGGCGTATATGAATGCTTTTCCTCTTGATGCAGATAATCGAGAATTGAAAACAGTACAAGGAGTAGTGACGAGACTTTGCCATGATTATGGGATGATAGATGACATGATAGTCTTCACAAAGGATGTTGTTACAAAAAATATGTTGCTGGCCATTGGACAAGAAGTTATTGCCACAGTGGAAGAGGATAAAACATCAGGTGGCCTGAAGGCTATAAGGGTAAGAGGTGAAGATAAATAGTACTCTATGTAAGTATCTTGAGGCTTTGTTTTGGAAGTTGCTGTAGTTCTGGCCTTATAAATTCTATAAAATAGGAGAAATTGCCAGCCCTTCACTCATTGGGGATTAGTTATTTTTCAGGTTTTTTATTATTATTTTATTCCATCTGCTTTAAAATTATGTTTACTAATGATTCCCTGAATATAGGTGTAGATGTAGGGGATATGAAACTCCTCATTGAGATAACTGCATCACAGTTTGTTTAGTCATAGCTACTCTAGATCTGTGCATAACTTTTTTGAGTTTCAAAGTCAATTTTATGTTACTGTTATATGAATGCATAAGAACATAAAAGCAGGGCCTGCAAGTTTACTCTTTTTGCACAGAAGTAAGAACATAAATTCCCTGTTTTAAAAATTGGCAACTTAATGTTACAGACAGTAATAAAAATGGAGGTATCTGTACTTTTCTTGCTTAACACTTCAGTTGTAAATCTATTTCAGGCTTGATTATACCTTGTCACAAATTTTGAAGGGAATTTTTCTCAGCATATTTAATGTTGAAATCAATGCCGTTGCATTGATTAAATAGAACTGAAGAAAGACTATTAGTGGGGAGAGTTTTATTGTGTGATCTAAAATGAAACACAGAAGGACAGGAAAAGTCTTGTTTCCAAAGTATTACCAGCTCCAGTGTTATCAAAAACCTAGTGTCTTGTAAGATAACCTGTCTCTTCTTATTTCCTTTTGTTTCTTCTTTTTAATTGAAATTATTATATAAAAACTAAATATTGTTTGTCCAACAAGCAATCTCAATGCTGTTTGGTAAAATAGTACTCACACACAGAGTTAGAAAATGGATAAGTTTAGGTCCCATTTATTCTTCCTTGTTTTTCTTCTGACTGACAGCTTTCACCATACTGTTGAAATATCGTCGTTGCTCCAAAATATATAAACCTGGCAACTGAAAAGCTACAAAAGGATCTACTAAACAAGTATAATGTCTTAGCAATTGTGGGAAGTTTTGCTGTGTGTTCTAGATAATGGCATTTTCAAAAGATCTTTTTTTCAAAAGCATAATGATTTATCTTATTCCTCTTTGTGAGGCATAATCCTACAGGCATCTCAGACTGTTGGCAATGTAGTTTGTGACTGGGTGAAAAGCTGAAACCTGAGTTTATGCCAAAAGCTGACTGGACTCCATAGAAAGTCAAAGTCCAAGAGCAGTCTTGATTCAATAAGGAAGAAGAAAAAGCTCATTTCTTCAAAGTCTGTTCTAAGTACTTGAATAAAAACCTAAACTCATTCTGTACTTTTTGATGTCTTGAATTACTTTCCATGTAGTGGCACAAACTTGACCCACTCTGAGTTTGGTAAGAACAAACACTGTAGTTTTTTCAGAAGGCAAAGAACTAAGTCTCTTTTTAAACTCCTCCTCAGAGGAGAAAATTTAGCTTCCTGACAAGTATAGTCATTAAATACTGTACAAAATGATGCTTGAACATGAGTACTATCTCCTTCCAATTAACTCAGATATTCTTGGTGAATGTGAAGGTATGTCTGTCATACTGGAGAGTTTTCATGTTATCAAAAGAAATACCAGGTAATGATAGTTCTTTAAATGCAATATCACTGTATTGACTAAACAATAGCTAACTATATGTAGTCTAACTGTAGAGTTTGTAAACTGTGAAGTAGAGGTAGACATAGGCTATTTATTACTATCTTAAATGGTAGTATGCATTATGTTCAGCAAAATAAATCACATAAAAATTAAGATAGTAGTATAGTTCAGATTGGACCAGACTTCAGTAAACTTAGATTTGAGGTGGTACTGTAGTCTGTGAGAAGCAGCTCTAGGGGTTTTCTTATTCAAGTTATTAAAGAACAACTGAGGGTCAGTCTGAAATAGTGTTTATAAACACTGTCTTAGAAACGTATTTTTTGCTTTCTGAAATAGTGATCAGCTCTGGTTCTACTTGTGTACAGTCACATTGCTGAGGGTGGTCCTCATGTCAATATGAAGAAAATTCTTAAGTAGACTTAAAGAAAGGGAAGCCTGAGAAAGATTTGAAAAATACGCATGTTATTATAGTAGTTGGCAGGGTTGCAGCATACAGCAGATTTTTTAAAGAAGTTACTTACTGTTTACTACTCATTGTTTTGTGTACAAAAAGTAACAGCTGCAGTGAGTAAATAAGTGTCTAATAACAAGTTTTGCTAACATAAGGAATTGAAATTCTGGTATTTATTGTGGGAATATATGTTTAACATGTAATTCTAAGTATCAGCTGTTTAAATGTTGGGATTATTTTTGTATTAATAGGTAGACACCATCCAGGATACACAAGAAGACTTCAGTCCTACTTTTGGTGCCTCTGAACCAAATAACAAAACGTTAATTGGCAGTATTACCTCTCTCTCAAAGCATGGTGGCTGTATTAATCAGAATACTTACTTTGCAATGGAAGACGTCTGGGAAGGTGTGTAGGGGCTTTCTTGTTTCTTCTTTCTTAATATTTTTGTGTGTACAATAGAAATATCTTCAGATAAAGGTGCAGTAGAGATCCTGAGTAAGTTCTAACAGAGTATATGCAGTGAAACACCCGTATGTGGGTGAAGAAAGCTACCTGTTCACTCACACTGAGCATGACTTGTGTGAAGTCGAGTAAGCATAAGTTACATGTAAACAGGTGTATCTTTCCACCAGCATCTCTTATGTAGTTTGGCATAAGCTATGGGGAGAGGAACTGCGAAGTGAAGTTTGGAGTCGGTAGATCTGAATAATGCATTGACCTGGATTTTGCTTAATTTACACTAGTTCCGTAGGGGAGTAATGTAAATCAATATATCAATAGTAATTAAATAGTATCAATAATAATGGTAATTAAACTTGAGAAATGTTCTGTTTTTTGTAGATTTCAAACCTTGTGAAGGTGATTGGGTGCAAGCAAAGTATTTTATTAATTTGACCACATGGAAGAGTAAAGCAGTTGCTGTAAGGCCTTTGAGATATAAGCAAGTAAACAAGGTAAACATTCTGCACATTGGCAAGAGGAATCTTGTGTGAAGTGGGGTTTTGAAGTTGGTTTAAGTCAGGAATATTGGTAGATCTTCTGTTGTACATCTTTAATTAAAAGATAAAATGTATCGATAATCCATTTGTAGGATTGTTTCTAGAATAACAAGGCTTTTTGAAAAAGCGTACACATTTTAGTTTGAACAGGAAGAGTAATTTATTAATTGTTGAATTGAATGCTTACTATTGGCTATAATGAGGATTTGTGGATTTTCAAACTTTTTAAGAAGTCATGTCTGTGGAATTTATTATGTTTAATTTTTCCAAGTGTTTTGGCTTAAAAACAACCATTGTCCCCTTTTTAATGAAAGTATTCATTCACTCTAGTAATGAATCTATTAGGTTTATGGTTTATTGTCTTTGTCTTGACTGTATATATTGAATATTTGCATGTCAAGCATAGGAAAATATTTCTTCTCTTGTGCCTTCTACTATTGAAGTATAAAATAGAAAAGTTGATATGTCACAAGACAGATATTGTGATTAAGTCAAATGTACATATTGTAGTATGCACTTAAGTGGAATCTAATGCTTATCTGAAGTACTTGTTTTTCTTTACAACTTCAAATCTAAAGACAAGCACAGGTTAAAGATCTAGTTTTACCTCCTATGAATAACTGAAACTTCAGAATGCAACTTTGTTAATGCTAGAAGGCCAGTTTCAGGGGACAATAATATGCATTACTATTATGTCTGTCAGCTTAAGTAGATAATATCAAGTAACACTGAATACAAACTATTACAGGTTCGCATTTCCAGCATCTGTGGAAGAACTGGGACAATAGATGAGAGTATATTTTTCACTTTGGATTCCTTGAGACTTCCTGATGGCTATTCACCTCGTAGACATGATCTAGTGAATGCAATTGTGGTGGAAAGCAGTCAGTCATGTTATATTTGGAGAGCTCTCTGCCTGGTGCCAGTCAACCAGGATGGGTAATATTCATTATTTTGTTCTCTTTATAACAATTAGACATGTAGTGTAATTATACAGCTTACATTTCATTTATCTGTTAAACGAGAAATACTGTGAATTCTTCCTTAGTTGTCTAGAAGGCATGATAGATCATTGGAAAAATCAAAGGGTGATATTATTTAACCCTTGCTTTTTTTTTTTCTCCCCCCTTTCCAGAAGGTGAGGACATCTGTACTTCCTAGAGAAGCAAAACCAGTAGCAGCTGAGCTCAGGGATATTGCTAGGCAGGGCAGGAGTGTTGCATGGCTTTATTAGAAAAATGCCAAGCTCATGCCCTTTCCTTGTTTCCTCTAATCTGTGCTCTTCTAGTGGGGACTTGACTGTTCGAAAACCATTCTCAGTAAGGCTGATATAAAATGAATGTTTTTTTAATCCATTTTGCTTAAGTTGTAGTGATTGCTCAGGTATCTGTCCTAAATGGAACAGTCAAATGATCTGAATAGTTGAGATTCATTGGGCTTGCAAGTATCAAACTGAGACGTACTGCAGGCACTTTAGATGACATGTGTGATGTGAGGAGGATTAGGAGAGACTGCAGAAAAGTTTGGAAAAAGTAGATGATGTTCAGTATGGAGAAGAAGTAAAACTTAGTGAAATAATCAACTTCACAGATAACTAGTATGTAGCAGTTCTGCAGCAAAGATCTGGAGTTTGACCTGTGAATTTAAGTGTCTATCCTGTGAAAAACAAATACCACTTAAATAAATAGAGCTATTACTTGTAAAATCTATCACTTTCCATGCTAAGGCCTTGGTAGGATTACAGAGTCTGATTCTGCAGGCCAAAAATAAATTGTTAACTAATTGCAAAGTCCAAAGGGGAGAGTGAAAGAACTTTGTGATATCTTCCAAACATCATCTTTGGAAAAACTTGCCTTTGGGAGATCTCCAGGAAATATAGCTAAGGGTAGTACATATGTCTTCAAAGGATCTACAAGGAATAGAATAAGATGTTTTCACTAGAGGTAACAGATAAAATCCATTTAAATTGTACCTAGATGAAACTTGAAGTCTTGATATCATTTTGCGAAGCAGTAGAAATTGTTCACTTATTTTTTTCAGTTGGACCTGTTTATAATGATGGATTTTATACAGAAAATTATTACTAAAGCCAAATTACGAAAGTAGACCTTAGGGTTGATTTCTCAGGCTTAGTGTACATCCTACTGTATCAAAAAATTGAGGCAGCTTAAGCTGCAGGGGGAGACATCTAGTGGGCTTGGCTAGTAAGTTGATGTAGCTAATGAAGTGCAGCTGCATTCATTTTCTACTTCAGTATGTTAGATAACTCAGGAATACTTAAGGTGTGTAAATATTGGTGAGATTATTAAAATATTTCCAAGTTATGCCCATGCCGCTTCATCTAAATGAATAGTTTCTTACTTGCAGCATAAAAAGAATTTTAAAAAATTGTTTCTACAGGCAGAGGGAGCTTAGAGCCGTGGTCAGTGTTTCAGACTGGAAAGAGCATGTGACTGGTTTCACAGATATTTTTCATCGGTAGCATATGTGCTTCAAGTTTTCAAGGGTGCTTTTTGGTTTTCATGTGTTTTTTAATTTCTTCAGTTTGCTGTTTTCAGATTGGAGCAATAAGCAAAAGATGCAAGTACTTGGGTTAAAACACTTGCAGTCTAGTAATTTTATCTCTTAAGCTCCAGTTCTACTCATGACTCTCTTGCTGCTCTTTGTTGTGTCTTTGTTCAACTCCAAAAAAGATTCATAACAGCTTCAGTCACTGTTTGATTCAGCTCTTCAGCAAAGATTAGATAACTTCTCAATCATTTGAGTCTTGTGTCCAAAGTTTTATGCTGGTTTATTGTGCTGCTGACAAAAGCTTGTTGCTGCTTAAATTAGTAAAGGTAACCTAATTGCCTTGGAAGTATAAGTGGCTGAGAAAAAATGAACTCTTCCACCTGCTTCTTTCTAAATATTGTAATTATGCCTTGGTATACTGCTTCTTAAACTTCTGTTGAATCAAAGATATTTGCTGAGTCTATTAGTGTTTAAAAATTGCTACCTGAAATTATTTTTACAGACAGTCTCACTCTAATGGAGGTGATACAGATGAGCCTTACGAAGACTTAATGAGAGAAAAAGGAGAGTTGAAAATATCAAGGATGACTAACTTTGGAACTCTGAAGCAGGGGGAATCTAAAAGAATTACCATTTGGATAGAGTAAGCCTTTCTGATTGTTTGAAGATTTCTTTATTTCCTTCACTCCATAGTCTGTAAACCCGTCTTTTAGACAAAAGCCTCTTGTAGTGGAGCCTTGTGATTTTTAATTTTCAAATAACCTCCAGATACTATGGAAATAAAGAGAATTTAACATTAAATTTAATGTTTGGAGGGTAACCTTTTTGATATTGAGTATTTATATTGCAAAAAGTGCATTGACACTCCCCAATCCTATATCTTTTTTCAATCCTAATCAAATCTTTCCTGGAATAAGGATTGAAATAAATGCTTTTACTTGTAACTGTGTTCAATTTAAACTGCAGATACGCTGCCATCTTAAAACCTTAGAACAAGAGGACTGTTACATACTCATGTATTAAAAGCAGACCAGATTGGGGTTTTTCTCTTTTTTTTTTTGAACTTGGATGCCAAAAAACTATGTTGGTGTATCCTTGAGAGGTTTTTGTTTTGGTGTAGGTTTTGTTTGTTTGTTTGTTTGTTTGTGTTTTTTTCTTTCACATCTGGGCATAAAGTCTTAAATGAAGACACACCTGAATACTCGTTATTTGTTGCCTTGTGTTCTTCCCTAAGAATTAGTTACCCACTGATGAATTTTAAGCTCCCATAAAGTTTTATTATATACAGTATTTCTGTATGCTTCTTATGGTAGTTGATGTGACCCAGAAATACTAACATAAAAGTAGAGGTTCTAGTCCTCATGAGTTAGAGGCAGCAGTGCAATTTCTTTCTGATAGCAGTTACGAAATAATGGTGAACTAACCTGCAGGCAATTGTACTTGACTTCAGGTAGAATTAAACTTCTCAAGAGCATTCACTATGCATTTAATTATGTAGCTAATCACATAACTACTTCTAGGAATAAAGGGAGTGTACCACAGTCCTTAATCAGCTGCAGATTAGCTGGATGGGTGAAGGACAAGCAATTCAGTGTTCAGATTCCTCAAAAATGTGAGAACAGTCCAGAAGCAGATCTGCCATCTTTTCCAATAAATCAAGAAGACCTCTCAAAAGATTTGTTAAACAGCAGGGGAGGAACAACATATGAGTCATCAAACAATACATCCACTAAGAAGAATGAAGTCATTCCAGGTACAGTAAAATGTTAACATTTGAATGCTGAATGTTAGCTCCTCAGGAGACCTGTTATGTTTGTTTGAGAAGACTTGCCTATGTTAGCAATAGCAATTGTGGTAAGAAAATTTGTTATTATATGTTTACTACAGAAGGAATTAATTTTCAAGATACAAATTTATCAAGGACAGAAGAAAACATTTCCCTGCTGAAAGATGAAAATCTACAAAATGGAGGAAGTGAACAAAGAGAACATGTGGAGCAACCAGTAAAGCACGACAAAATTACTGGAGAAACTCTGATACCCCCAGGTGGAAAAACATTCATAGTGATCATATGCACAGCTGTGTAAGTATTTCTTTCCATTGTTTCTAACCAATACAATGGAAACAGGTCATGAAAATAGACTTATTAGTTCCCTTATTCTGGACATCATTCTCTTCTTGGTGTGTTGTGGTTTAACCCCAGCTGGCAGCTCAGCCCCAAGCAGAATGGGGGAGACAGTCAGAAGAGTAAAAGTGAGAAAACTCATGAATTGAGATAAAGACACTTCAATAGGCAAAGGAAAAGCCACTCACACACAAATAAAGTTAAATAAGAAATTCTATGCTTCCCATGGGCACACAGGTGTTCAGCCATCCGCAGGAAAGCAGGGCTCCATCACATGTAACAGTGACTTGGGAAGATGAATGCCATCACTCTGAACATCCCTCTTCCTTCCTCCCCCAGCTTTATATGCTGAGCATGATGCCATATGATCTGGAATATCCTTTGGGTCAGTTGGGGTCTCAGCTGTCCCAGCTGTGGCCCCTCCAAATTTCATGTGTACCTTCAGCCTTGTTGGTAGTACGAGAAGGGGAAAAGGCCTTGACTCTGTGTAAGCACTGCTCAGCAACAGTGAAAGCATCCCTGTTATCAACACTGGTTTCAGCACAAAGCCAAACAGACCCCCATACTATGAAGAAAATTAACCCAGTCAAAACCAGTACATGGTGTAGTGTAAAGTAAGCCAGTACATATTAGCAAGTTATCTTGTATTAGATTTTGAAAGTAGTTACCATTTTAGTGCTCAATTCTGATTTTTATTGAAAGAAAATGGTAGTAGTTAATGAAGTAACGTAGTGGGAGTAGATAATGTCTCTAAGATGACAGTGACGTGAACATAACAGATGGTTATTCTTTGCAGGAAATCCATTGCTCGATGAGCACAAGAGCTAATGCAGATTTCTTGGGAATGTTTGTATTATTTCTGGTACATTTCTGTAATCTCAGTATCATGTATTGCTACATGCCTGATCTCAAGCTTTCCTGTTCTGTGATGGGAAATTCAAGTTATGCATGCTGAAATAAGATAGAAATAGCTTTCTTCATTGAAGGTGTGATTCAAAGAGGAAGTGCTTTGCAGATATTAAAAAACCCTTGGAAAACAAAAAATACTATGCTATACAAAATATTAAATTAATTTAGTCAAGAAAGTCGCTTTGTGTGAGCTTTTTCAGAATTCAAGTAGGAACCTCATGCTTCAAAGCTTACATTTGTGTACTTTTCAGTTATTTCCAGCTGAAGGTCTATTGGTGTTGTGTTCCACAGCCATTGAGTCTTAGGGGGATAATTTAAAAGTTTGACCATTTGACAAGGTCAAATGGTTTCATTCGTCAAAGTAACACTGCATTAATTTTCACACTACTTCTCTTATAATTTTAAATAGTGAGGGAAGGGGTAGAAAATTTCCTGGGAGGATGTTTTAGCTGCAGTTTGAAAGATAAAGCTGAAGGCATGGCCTGCCTTTGTGGAGAAAAACATGTAGGAAGAATAATTTATATTTCACTGTAAATCTGTAAAGGCCACAAAGTCTTAGAATTTTCTAATACAGAATAATCCACATAAAACTCAACAGGAAGCTGTAGCACATGAAGATAGCAAGAGCTTGCTAGCCCCTTAAGAGACTACAGAGACTGCAAATTTAGACCATAAATATGGACAGTTCAGCATCAGCACAGAGTTTTTATATCGGAGAGAACCAGGCTATAGTTTTCACCTGAGCAGGTAGTGTTAGTTGGCAGAAGTACAAAAAGTGATACTCCTGCCAAAGAGCAAACTGGAATCCTTCTGGGATGCATTGGTTTTGGGTATATGGTAACAGTGTTGGACCATGTACTTAGTAGGAGAGAATTGGACTCTAGGTAGTGCTTAAGTTTCTTAGAGACCAGTGTGAAGAAACTGTTCCCTCCTGGGTTTTTCCCCTCTGTCACTCGCCAAGGAACACTTAAATATATAAAGTATGTTTTTCAGAATTAAAGCATCCTTCTCACTTTATCAATTTCATGTGTTTACAGTTAGGGTTCAGTTCTGAGGCAAGCTGCAGCAAAGCTGTCGCTGCAGATAATGAAGGGGTTCCTCTGCTTCAGGTTCCTCTGCTGGAACTGTTTGACTCATCTTTTTCAGTATCAGTAATTCCAAGATGTTCCTTGTTGACAGAAGTATTAACTCTGTACCCTACTATGCTAAGTGAAGGGATTTTGCTCTTTACCCAAGTTTTGATGAAATTGTGGGGTTGAGGTTTTTGCTGCTGTTTTGGTTTGGATTTTTTTTTAGTTGTTTATGATACCTAGATTGAACTCGGGGTGGGGAGTAAATGTGAAGAATTACCTGAAATTAGGAGTTCTTTTATGTTACTGAAATGAGAATCTACAGTTTTATTTTAAAAAGTACTTATGGTTGGGGAAAATGAAGTGTGAACATGCTGGTTTTAAGAACATAACTTCTGTTCACTTGAAGGAATCATGGGCACAGTAAAGAGCTCCTGTTACTTGGCTTTTCTGATTTTACTGTTGGACGCTATATTGAAGCCACTGTAACAAATGAAGAAGAATTACTTATAGCACCCGTGGAACCATTTTCTCCAAGAAAGCCTAAAATTACTGCAGATTCTCAGCTAAGGAAGACAACAGTGGCTGGCCCTAAAAACAGAAGGTACTGTGAATTAGAGCAAAAGATAACATTTAAGTAATACTGCTTTGTTTGGTATTGCTATATCTGTTCTGTAATGCTAACAAAGAAAATGTGAAACTGGGAGAATCTGTACATGTTTATATGTTTACTACCCACATATGTATGTTGTAAACAATATGATTGTGGAGATTGCAGATAAAAGAGGTTGTTTTAGTAAATAACTTTTTGATTTCATTGTAGATTTTTCAAACAGAATCTCTTTCTAATGTATAGTGTGGTAATAAATAAGATAAAACATGGTTGCTTAGTTATCTGTGAGTAACAACTGTGTTATTAAGAAAAAAGATAGTAAATTGAAAATAGGTTTCTGGGATAATAAGCTTCTTAATTCTTTATGCAACTTTAACATCTATATCTGACAAATGTTTCCCATCTTTCATTCAGAACTTTCCGTTTTGCAAATACGTTTCCGTTATACTTATGGTATTTGCTTAGTTATAAAAATATACCTAAACTGAAAAAGCAGAAACAGAATGTTTTCAAGTAATCTCTGACTGGAACACTAACATGACCACTTCCCTGGGGAGCCTGTTCCAGTGCCCAACCACCCTCTGGGTGAAGGTCCTACTCTTAATATCCAACCTCAACTTCCCTTGACACGGCTTCAGGCCATTCCCTCACATCCTGTCACTGGTCACCACAGAGAAGAGATCAGTGCCTGCCCGTCCCCTTTGCCTCACAAGGAAGCTGTAGACAGCTATGAGATCTCCCCTCAGTCTCTCCTTCTCCAGACAGAACAGACCAAGTGACCTCAGACACTCCTCATACGGCTTCCCCTCAAGACCCTTCACCTCTATGCTTGGCCCGTGAGCCAATTTCTCACCCACCACATGATGTGTTTATCCTTGTGCTGGACATTTTGTCCAGAAGGATCCTGTGAGAGACAGTGTTGAAAGCTTTGTTGAAATCCGAAAAGATTACAACTGGCTTCCCTTGATCAGCTAGGTAGGTTACCTTGTCGTAAAATGAAATTAGGTTTGTCAAGCAGGATTTTCTCCTCATGAGCCTGGGCAGCCTGTGACCCTTGACTGTGTTGTCCTGCAGAATAATAATCCCTATATCTTTACCAGACACTAAGATGAGACTGACAGGCTTGTAGTTTCTAGGGTCCTCCCTCTTGCCCCTCTTGAAAATCAGGACAACATTTATCAGCTTCCAGTCAACTGCATCTCTCCAGATTCCTAAGACCATTCAAAAATCATTGAGAAAGGTCTTGCAATGATATCAGCCATCTCTGAGTACTCATACAAATGTCATCAGGCTCCATAGACTTACAGGGATCCATCTGGAGGAGCAAACTGTGCACAAGTTGAGGGTCAACTGGGAGTTTATCCTTCTCACAGCCGTGGTCCTCCAGCTCAGGGCACTGGCACTCCTTTAGTCCCTCATCGGTGTTGAAGACAAGCAAAGAAAATGTTAAACAGCTCTGCCTTGTCTGTGTCTGTATGAGGTGACCATCCTCACCGTGTAATGGCCCAGTGTTGTTTCTGCACTGCCTTTTGCCGTTGACATATTTTTTAAAACTTCTTTTGTCTCCCACAGTACTGGAACAGCTTCAACTCCAACTGAGCTTTGGCCACATGATTTTTCTCCCTACAGTGTCAAGCAGCACCTCTGTAGAGGATCATTTATCTTTCTTCCCAATACCGGAAACTTCACAACTGTCCCTTTGAAGGAGCCATTGGGTCTGTCCTCTGTGTGCATGTGTTTTGGGTTTATAGTCTTGGTGATGTGGCATGTTAATTAGCTGTCTTTCATATACATAATTTGAGAAAGCTGGATGGTGTGTCATATGTTTTTGTTTTAGAAATAACAGAAGGTGGTGTTCAAACTTTCTCCCACATTATACCATACCAGATGAATTAAGAAGATGTGTGGAGCAGAAGTTAGACATACTGACCTTTCAGCCCCTCCTAGCAGAGGTATGCAAGTGTAGGTTTATATAATAAAATACTTTTTAGGTGTTTCTGTTGAAACTTGCCTTAACTTAGCAAAAATGTGTAGTCCTTACTGTAACTGAGGATGACCTAACACTGTTGCCAAGTAGACTTTAACAACTTCAGTCTATCCCTTGACTTCCATTGGTTTCAGTATGTTACAGAATCCAGGCTTACAAGAGCACAAAAGCCTAGATGTGAAAAAGTGAAAAGGGAGTAGAAGTACGCTGGGGGAGGATATTACAAAAGCTAAACAAAGATCCTCTATATTCTTTTTAAGCATCATTGGAAAGGGTTTTTTGAGGTGTCAGAACAGTTGTTTCAAAAAAACGAAAGCGGAATCTCTTACGTTATTGCAATATCAGGGTTCTTTTCTGGTTGTTAAAAATTGTTTTCTTAAGCATCCTCAGATTTAGTTCACTATTGGCTTGTTCCAATTCTTCCCACAAAGTATAGCAATTTTAGAATACATACAAAATACCCCAACACACCCCCTCCCCCCACCAAAGTCTTAACAAGAACAGTGATTCTTTCTCCAAAACTTTGCCCTGATTTCTGGTAGGGCATTGCTATAAGTCACTTTTTTTAGGGTACGTTTTTAAGGACTTACAAACTGGGGCTGGTAAAATTTTTAAAAACATAAAAGGCTATGTCATCTGCTGTCTAAACAGGTTACACAAAACCTGAGGTCACAGCATTAAACTAGCAGATTAACGACCGTCTCTCAAAAAGAAGATAAAACTCTATAGTGTTTGAATTAATTTTATACTGAAGGCCTGCCATTAATGATAATGTTCTTTTTTACCACACCTTAATTTCTATCTGGTACTGGTGACTTAAGTCTGCATCAGAAAGCACTGTTCATTTGCCTTGCATTTGAGTGAGAACATAGAAAGCGGTCTATGCTGTCATTGTTTAGATAGAACTTTATCCTGTTGGAGAATACCTTTGCACTGAAATTCATTAAGCTCTGAAGAAGAAAATTAATGTTCTTTCAGCTTGCTATAAGTTCTACAATCATCAGCTGGGGATGAGACTGACATGACACTCTATCTCTTTCTTCAGCCATCTCTGTCCATGTTCTTAGATTTTATGCTGTACAGGATTGCTGAGCATAGAAATCAGTTGGTAGACTGCCCTTGAATTCAGATACCACTGTAGTAAGGAGAGACTTGGTTAACTCTTTAGCTGACTGGCTATTGTATCTGAGGTCCCGGGACTATACTGATTTGACTACTGGGGGTGTTTGAGATACTATCTGTTGTGTGGATACATGTATGTAGGTGTGTTAATTGGCAACCCAGTTGCTGTGCAGTCTGTCTCGAAAGCTGTTTTGTATAACGTTAGTAATTGTGGGTTCCCTGTCTTGTACAACAATAATGTATACTGTTTTGTTTTTCAGCGTCTTAATCTAGATAATTATAAAGCAAACTTCTCTACTCTTTTGTGGCTTGAAGAGATCCAAGCAGAAATGGAATTAAAATGTTTCAGCATGAGTGGGGTTACTTTGAAAAGGAATGGGAACTTTTTAGTGCTGGAAGTGCCAGGAGTAGAAGAGGGCAGACCTCACCTGGTTCCAGGTAGAAATTAATGTGAGGTAAAGCCAAATGGCACGTTGATCCATATTTTCACTACAATATCAGTCTGTTGCAAATTCATTTGTTTAAAAAAGTAATTCACGTATTTGAGCACAAAGTTATTAATTTAGGCTACTAGACAGGGGAACTGCTGTGTTAGTGGCTCAGTCTTACAATAGCTGCTGTCTGTTCTTACACGTGTTCCAGTAGGATTTTTCATATACAAAAATCAGTGAGGCTTTCAGCAAAAATAAGCTGTGCAATGTAGTAATAGCTTAAAAGACAATAGGTATAGCAAAAGCTGGGAAAGTAGTTCATTTGAAATTCTGAATTTAATTTTAAGATTTGTTTTCAGAAGGTGTTGTCTGATGCCATCAATATGAGATGCCTTTTAAAGTATGATATACAACTGCATATGGCATTTAGGAAGAGGTAGTCATGGATACAGCAGCTTTGCTGAAGTTAACCTGCAAACTCCTAGTTTAAACACACAAAAGAGGAAGAAATTATATGCTGCAGCAAAAATTATACTATTCCTTGTAACAGTATGTTGCCTTTTAACTTTGTTTACAATTAGGTGATAAGGTGATACTGAAAAGTCAGGTCTACTCGGAGCATATAATAGAGTACATTGCCTTTATTACTGAGGTAAGTAAAAGTGTATCTCTTCTTGAAAATACGGTGGTCCGCAGGTTTCAAAAGGGAAGCTTGCAATTCATGGAGTTACAGACCAGTTTAACCTTTCTTGGTAGATTAGGGTTGTTTCATCTACATTCTGAGTGGTAATTTTGTATTTTTATTGTATTTTTGAAGGCTTTGGCTTCCCTATTCTTTTGAAATTCTAATGCTTACCTGCTATAAAAGCACTTGTAACATAATCTAGATATGCAATATGTTGATAGCACATAAATCTAGATGTTTTTTTTAGACGTGATGGGGGGGTTCCATGCTTTCAGAGGTGCTTCTTGGTTTTTAAAGTACTGAATCTTCATCGGTGTCTTAATTTTTTTTTCTCTTTGTAACAGGTATGTCAAGAAGATGTTACTCTTAAAGTTAATGCAGACTTTGAACAAGCTTACAACTTGGAACCCATGGATGTGGAATTTGTTCAATGCAGGTGCTTTTATAAGTTTCAAAAAAGCTGCATTTAATGATTCCTCTAGTAAAGGGACTTTTAAAGTATACATGACTGTCAACTGCTTATTTTTGTGGATACAGACAGGAGAAGGACATAAGATCTTGCCAATTCTTTCACTTCTTTCCCTTACACACCTTTGCCACCACATTCATTGTTAAAAGACTGCAACTGTGCAAGTGTACAAAGAATTCTTCTCTTAATCCTCTCTAAATTGTCACACCAATGCCAGAAAGTGAAATGAGGGGGAATGAGGTGGAGTGTTTTGGGGTATTTTTCTTAGGCTTTTTTCCATTTTTAAGAAAAAACTGTACCACTATGGTTGCAAGACTATAAAAAAAAAAAGCTGATGTTAACCACCCATCCTTTTATACTTTTGTTTTATTCATGGAATATTGTTAACTGGAGTTACATAATCTTCTCTGTAAATTTAGCTTTGAAGAGAAGTTCCTTGAAAGACTAAGTATTGAACACTAGGCCATCTTTGTATCACTGAAGAGCTAGAGAATATATGTATCAATACTATTCATAGCAAAGCTGTTGACATTACTGCAGCATATTTCTCAATAGATGCTTTTTCAAAAAAAAAAAGTAGTTTTATATAAAACTCTTATTTTTATATGCACTGGTATATAGTAAAAAGTACCAGATACCTTGTTGTAGTGTGGAAATGTAAGATTTTACTTTATTCTACAAATCTGTATTCTGGTAACAGGGTTCCTAGCAGGCGATGCCAGTTGGCAATTCAGCAAGCTTCCTACCTGGGTGAAAAAGGTACGCTTCGGTTGACTTAAGCTCTCTAGAGGAGTTTCTTTGTAGGGAGTCTTGTGTTTTATATTGCTTTCACATCAGGGCATACTGAGAAGAATGCATTGTAATTTGTTCTTAGAGGAGTTTTCCATGTGTTTGTTGGGGGCTTTTTATGTTTTGGTTTGGTTTTGTTTTGAAAATCAAAAAGCAATGTTCTGAATCTATAAAACATTTCATCAGAATGATTTCATCTGTTGGCCATGACAGGGAAGAGGACTGGAAGCAAACTTTTGTGAACTATTTGAGCCAGTAAGAACTGTAGAAGTTATACTGCTTTAATAATAGCAAGTGAAATGGCCATGTTTTTTGTTGCCTCAGAATTTATTAAAAAGCACTGATTTCCTGTTGTATGGTTGAGTTGGATGATCCGTATGAACTTTATGCAGGTCTCTTCCCCATTCATTCTGATAAACCAATTTTAGCAGCTTAGAGTAAGCTGATGTATCAGCAGTAATGTTAATTAGTGAAACATGCAAAGTGTTTGTGTGACTTTCTCTTTCTCTGCTAAATTTGAAGTGTTATTTCCGGAAAGGCTTGTCTTGCAATCACCACAAGCTATCAAGACACAGAATAGTACTGAGTATTGTGGTGTTGATGATGGCCTTAAACAATCTTCACAGCAGGAAAATAAGGTATCTATTCTGTAAATATTCCTTAAATATT
The DNA here is from genome assembly GCA_035041135.1 of Platyrinchus mystaceus. Classification (NCBI taxonomy): domain Eukaryota; kingdom Metazoa; phylum Chordata; class Aves; order Passeriformes; family Tyrannidae; genus Platyrinchus; species Platyrinchus mystaceus. The sequence goes on from JAWWLV010000045.1 coordinate 19,068,492, forward strand.
CCTTAAAATTATAACCTTCATTCAGATTGGTAACAGATAGCTATTGTTAGAAAGGAATTGCATAATGGAATATCGAAGAATCAATGTTGTAATCTGCTGTATTCTAATGACAGAAGTTTTGTTTGCTGCCTGGGCATGGGGGATTTTATGGTAACATACTATTAAGCACTCTCATCTCAAATGGAAAGTGCTTATAAAAAAAAAATATGTGATTGTAATGGGAATTGTGAGATTTGCCTTAGACTAGTTCTCCTAGCTACTGTCGAGTAGATACTTAAGTTCTGTCACTGCAGCAGGAAATAATTTTGTTTTAGAAGGTAATCATCCTATTCTGAGTAGATTCACCCTGGCTTAACTGCCACTATATTTTTTCTTAGAAAGGACTTCAGGAGGTTGCCTAGTCTTCCCTCCTGTTTGAAGCAGGACTGTCACCACCACTAAATCAAGTCAGTTTGGGGATGGGTAGGCAGCATTCTTTATTTTCGTCTAGAGTTTCCACAGCATCTGCATAACCTGTGCTTCACCACCTTTACACTCATTTTTCCCTAATTCCAAGTATAAATGTTCCACCTGCAATTTATCAGCATGGTCCCTTGTTATATCATTTGTGACTACAAAGAAGAGGTTTTTGTAACCCTGATATAAGCCATCATGGGCTATTAGACTGCCTCTGCATCTTCTCATGGCCAAACTAAAAATCCAAGCTCTCAGCCTCTCCACTTTGGAACGTTATAATGGCTCATATACAGTTCTAGCATCCAGAGATGCTCCAGCTGAGCATCAGACTATTGATTAATACTCTTTAAGCCCAGTGGTTCAGTCAGTTTTTCAACTCATCCTGTCTGTCTGTTGATCCAGCTAGTGTGTCCTCAGGCTACAAATAAGAACGATGTGGTAAGTAAACCATTTCAAAGGCCTTGCTGAGGTGAACGAATATTACAGTGACTGCTTTTCTGTTGTCCATGTAATAGTCTTTACACATAATAGTCTTTTCATCATAGAGGAAAATCACATTGGTCATGAAAGATGTGTCCCTTGGTTTAGCCATGTTATCTGTTCCTGGTCACCTGTTTTATATGAAGCCTATGGAATCCAGAAGGGTGTTCTCTCAGGGACTGGAGTGAGGCTGGTGAGCTATAGTTCCTCAGGTCTTCCTTGTCCAGAGCAGTATTGGCTTTTTCCTGCTATCAGAAAAATTTCCTGGCTTGTCCTGATTATTTTTTGTTACGAGTTATAGGCAGCGGTGTCCACAGTCATAGCAGTGTGGTAGATCACATCTACCCTATCCAGTGTCTCTAAGCAGATTGCAGCTCCCCTTCTGTGACTTGTCCCTTTCCTTCACTTACTCTTACTTTGCACAGGAGTCTGGAAGTGTGCATATGAGATAGAAAGGACATTGAGTTCTTTCAGTTGTCATCCATCAGAAAGTTGTCTATTCCTATGCAACTGTGAGCCTTTATGATTGTTGAACTGTCTCTCTTCCACAACATTTGCTAAATCCCTTCTTACTATACTGTTCTTCTCTTGAGCAGTACCTTGATCTCTTTGACCTTCTGATTTTGTTCAACTGTCCAAGCAACGTTTTTATATTTTTCCTGTCATTGTTTCTGCTTGTAATAAGCCTTTTATAAATTCATCAAGAAGTTACAGGATTAGCTAAGCAGGCCTTCTGTTGAGATTCCTAATGATCTTGTGCAACAGGATGGTTTGTTTACAATCTCTCAATAAGCAACTTTCAGCTCATGTGGGCACCTTTTTCCCCACATGGTAGCTTCCCAGGGGATTTTGCTTGGTGAGTTCTTACAGTAACCAAGGTTTGTTCTAGAAGGGCCAGAGTTTTGACTTCTGATTTTACCTTCTTAGCCTTGCTCCAACCTTGCAAATCTCTGCAGTAAAAGCTGATATGGTCTTACCTGTGTATGAGGAGCAAGTCTAATAAGAGTGTTATTTCTGATCAGTATGTTAGCCATTTACATTAAGAAGTTGTCACCAACTAGTCTAGGAATTCTAGATGTTTTCTAGGTGTGTGATTGAAATCTCCAGGAAGCTTCACCACCTGTAATCAGGACACTGATGTCAGTTGTTTGTCAGAAATCTCCTCCGTGTTCTCTTTCTTCTGGAGGGGGTTTGTTACAGACCACTAGACAGTATTGCTGCTAGTCCATCTCTCTGTGATAACAACTCAGACACATCTCTGGTTTTGCAATTAGTAATGTGTAGTCAAGATGCTCCTCACATAGACCCAGAGTTGTGCTGCTGCTCTCAGTTATTGGTCTGGAAGATGTCTGCTTCTACTGGGACCTTTCTGTTTGACTAGAAGGATGATATCACCTGGACCACTCATGCTTTTACTTCAGACCTACATGATCCTCCCCTTGCTCTGTTTAAAGTGTCACTAGTACCTATAGGGGTGAGCAGCAAAGGGAGTAGTCAGAAGGACAAAATGAGCCTTGCAGTCTTTCCTCAACATCATGGCTCTGTAGAAGCAACAAAGATCTCTGGATGATACCTCTGCCCTGTACAAGGAGTAATCAACCCTTAATATTCATCACTTCACTGAATTGGAATCATTATTATTAAGATGACTGAGGCATCTTGTCCAGAACTTTGCCAACACCACATTCCCTACAAGCAGTTTTCTTCCATGGTACAGTCTGAATGGACATGTGTCCACTAAGGAAGAAGCATGTGTCCATACATCTTGCTTAGTGGTGTGGAATGTGAATTCTTTTGGGGAAGGAAACAAGTTATTCAGCCATAGCTTCAAAATCTGAGCTGCAAATTATTTGTGAAATAAATGTTTCATGTTAACAGAAGCAAAACTATTAGAAATCTTAATGTGGGAATGCCTAGCACCTTCTACTACCCATTGTTTTCACAGTAGATACTCTATTTATTGGGATAATGGTATTTGGTGGGGAAAAAATTAAAACTTAACTTCAAAACTTTTAGTGAAGATAGTTGCCCGTCTTCTTAAGGTTGTAAATGCATTTATATTCACTTGCTGTTTTCAGGTCAAGAAAAAGAAGAACAAACAGGCAAAAGGCATGACATCAAAGGTGGTGAATGTACAGGATATGATGAGTGTAACTCTGCCAACAAGCCAACTTGGTATACTTTTTGTACTTGAATATGAAGTATTACAGTTCAGGATTGCAATCACTTCAGTAAGCCAGGGCTCAGTAAGATACCTTTAAGATGTCCTTGTGCTCTGTCTTTTAAAGACAAATTCTAGAACTACTAGCAAGAAGTTTCAGTGGAGGCTTTGTGTGCGTTACTTCAACATCTCTAGTTCACAGAATCCTAGAATGGTCTGGGTTGGAAGGAGCCTTAAAGGTGATCTAGTTCCAACCCCTGTGCCATGGGCAAGGACACCTTCAACTAGACAAGATTGCTCAGAGCTCTACCCAGCCTTGCCTTGAACGTTTCTAGGGAGGGGGCAGCAAACATCTGGTGATATATTTTTACTTAATTATCATTTTACAGTAGTTTACTCGAAAATATTTGGTCATATTCAGAGTTTTCAGTTTGTTACAGGAATGCTGTCTCTCATCCTTGGGAGAACTTCTTTGCCAAAGATGCTCGAACTTTTTCAGGTAGCTGAGATCATTGTTACACTTTTCTGGAAAGTGTGACTTTAAATATCAGTGTACTAAATGCTGAAGAGGGTGATTGTGTCATTTTGTATCAGTAGGATGACTAAAGAACTACTGAGTAGATTACCTAGAATGCACTTCTGTCCAAGTGATAAGATTCTGCTGTGGAAAGCTAAAGCTAGGCTAATTCAGACAGGATTAAGAAAAAAATTCCAATAGTTGTAATTTACTACAGATCAGTTTTGCTGTTCTAGGACCAAAAAGTGATCTTGATGCTCAAATTACTTTAAATAATTTGAAGTAGTTTTTATAGATTGTTGGGTTACATAATCACAATCCTTTTCTGGCCTTCAATAAAGATCCAGTACACTTTGGAAATATTAATGGCTTATTTTCTACATTATATTCTAGAAAACTGAATTTTTGAGAAATTCATTAATTGTTATCACAAAAGGAAAATAAAAATTTTCAGAAGCATATTGTGAATTGGAATTGCTTTAATCTACATAGTTTAAAAATATTTATGTAAAGTTCTAATATATAGTTGTCTTGATTATAGTTGGTGAAACTGTGGCACTTAAAGAGAGAGCTGGTGAATTTTTCAATCCAATGCTGAATGTGCAACAGAAACTGGCAGTGAAAAGGATACTGAGTGGTGAATGTCGCCCAACACCTTATATTCTCTTTGGACCACCAGGAACTGGAAAAACAGTAACAGTAATCGAAGCTATTTTACAGGTAGTGGTGAATGACAAATCAGTCATCTCTAATCTTTTCAGTATACTTACAGTATTTCTGTAAGTACCATCATATTTTTTCCCAAGGGGTTTTCAAAATACTCTATTTAAGATCATTTTCTGTAGCTCCATGAAAGAGGAAAATCCATCTTCATATGGATATAACAGAGTTGAGAATGGCTTATTTTCAAGTGTTCTTGTCTTTGTCTTTAAAGCTTCAGTGAACAGTGTCTAACTTGTGATTCCAGTAGTGCATAATGTATTCATGAAGCACAGATATACGTTAGTATGATAACCATGAATTAATTCTGCTGTGGGTACACTCAGTTTGAGAGTACTTAGTCTTGACTGTCAACACGAATGTTACTAAACTGCAAAAGAGCCAATGAATATAACGGGTATGCAAAACTCTTCTGCATTTTCTATTCAGTGAAATAAAATGAGAATGTTTGAGCTTTTGCTACTTCTCTAAGTAACCTTTTTTAATGTGTCTTTAATGTAGATACATTATACTCTACCAGATAGTCGGATTTTGGTATGTGCGCCATCAAATGCTGCAACAGATCTGATTTGCTTGCGGCTGCATCAAAGCAATCTCTTAAAACCAGGAGCTATGGTCCGAGTTAATGCTGCCTTCAGGTCAGCAGAGGTAAATATTATAGATACCTGCCAGTTAATATTTCCATTTTAATATTTTTGTCTTAAAGTACTGATTTGGTATTGTAACTGTCAGTTGCTATCAGGCTGCTCAGGCTTGCTTAGGATCCAGAGTATTGGGTTACTTCAGCTTTTCCAGAAGATTAAGTGGAAAATGTTGATCATAATCCTTAGTTTGATTGTATGAGCATAGAATCTTAACATCTTTTTTGCAGTGCTTAACTCCACAAGCAGCAAATAGTATTGTTGGAGATGTTTCATTTGATTTAATTTTTTAATTATTTTGTCAGTCCGAGTTAAGACTACTCACACAGAAAGTACACAAGTAGGATTGTCATCTTTAGGCAGGACCACACACATTGTGAGTTCATTACATATATGCATATATATTTATACATATATATGTGTGTGTAGGTATGTATGTATGTGTATATATATACAGATATATATAAATACATAATGTGTACATATGCCTGTGTGTATACACATATAGATATGCAATATGCATATGTTACATATACATGAAACATGT